>WAAF01019521.1:3006085-3380046 GCA_013400475.1 Tricholaema leucomelas
CAACAGGACAAGGGGACACAGCCTCAAGTTGTGCCGAGGGAAGTATAGGCTGGATGTTAGGAGGAAGTTCTTGCCAGAGAGAGTGATTGGCATTGGAATGGGCTGCCCAGGGAGGTGGTGGAGTCACCGTCCCTGGGGGTGTTCAGGAAAAGACTGGATGAGGCACTTAGTGCCATGGTTTAGTTGACTGGATAGGGCTGGGTGATAGGTTGGACCGGATGATCTTGGAGGTCTCTTCCAACCTGATTGATTCTATTCTATTCTATCTGCTAGAAGATTTCAACAGATAATGGTGCTTTGAGTTGCTGCAAGCTAAGTTTTGTTACTGATAGCTGGAAAAAAGTCCTTAATATATTCACCTTGGAGTTACATTGACTAACAGTTATAGAAAACAGTTTGTACAAACGGAGAAGTCAAAAATAAATACTTGCTTAAAAATTATACTGATCATTTTATCTTTAAAAGTGTTCATACTGTTGACTAGAAATTTTGAAGTTTAACAGAAGTTAGAAATGTTTTAGAGGGATTTTAATCTTGCAAAGGCATATTAAAGCTAATCATCAATTGCAGCCAATATAATATTGTAAAATTATTTCTATACAAAAGGAAACTAATTTTTTTTAAAAGTGCAAATGAAATAGTAAGGTTTTTTTTTGTTTAGAAGGAGATCAATAAAAAGCACTTTATTAAAAACCAGAAGTAACTTTTAAATTTTAAATACAGTAAGGAAAAATAGTTCTTCATTTTCCTTGAAATTGATTGGTACACCTGCAGAGAAGCAGCTTTATCGTCTCATTATCAGTCAATTAATATTCAGGTCTAAATGTGAATACTGTTGCAGTTAACTGTAAATGAATGACTTTATTGAAGTCTTAATAGATGAGGAAAAGTAGGCTTCTGCTGTGCTAAATGAGGTCAGGTGGGGAAAAAAATAAAAATGAGTAATTCTGTCAGGGATTTAATAGTCTTTATAGTGTTTCCAGAGCCTTAAATGGAGACTTTTTTGGAAGAAAACTTCCATTTTGATCATATTAAAGTTTCCATAAAAGGGGTGCTACTGCCTGTATTGGTGAGGCTTTCTAGTATTTCAAAGTGTAGTTTTCTTAAAGTCCAAAGAATAGATTTGCATGCAAAAATGAGAGCACTATCTAAATGCTTATCAGACTCCAGTACTTGAAATTCGTCTTGGACACTTCTTCCTCCTTCAAAACATGCTTTGTCAGTGTTTTTCCTAAATAGTTGGGGGGAACTTCTGAAAGGGAAGAAAAAAATGGGAATGATAACTTATGGCAGGAGTAAACTTTCTGCTAAGTTACAGACAGAGAAGGTCATAGCTTGCTTCAGTTACTCCTGGATAGTTTTTAGGGTATAGAAAGAGCTTGGCTGATCACAGCTAAGGTTTGTTTATTTCCCTGAAATGCAATTATCTTCTTGGACTTGGACATGAATCAAGCTTTAAGTTACTGCTTTGAATGGGGTTGAAGTGTGGTTGAAGTACAGGGATTTTCACCAAAAAAAGTGGGATAGAGAACAGGTATCATATGGCTTTAAAATGGAATTACACACACAAAAAGCTATTAGAAATCAGCTGAGGTTGAACTTTATGACAATTCCAGTTATTAGATTGGATTTTCTCTTGTAAACCAGTATAGTTCTTTTACGATACTAAATCCTGTGTATATGCAAGACAAAGTATTATCCAGTAGGAATATTGGAGTTTGAACGTCAGCAACTAGCTTTATTTTCCATGGGATGGAAAATAGCTGTAACACTCAGCCTTTTTAAGTTCTAGTGTTCTGTTTGTTTAAAGTGCTCAAAGAAAAAAAAAAGGCAATAAGCATTTGATTTAAAACATCTGCTCTGGAGATTCAGAAAGCACACTCATAGTCATCCTTCAGTACTGCATAGATGATGACATGATTGTTTGGCTAATTTCACTCATTAAAAGCTTGTGTAACCAAAAAGGAGCTTATTAAAGAGTGAGTAGTAAGTTCCTTCATGCACTGGCAAGCTCTTCCACTAAACGTCAAGGGGGAGAAAATGGTGATCTACTTGGTAGCACATCTGATGGCAGAAAGAAGTCCTCAGAGCAATTACTGGAAACGCTGTAAGATTGTTTAAAAGTAGTTTTAAACATTCAAGGGGTGAGTGGGTACCTGCTTTTAAGTTATGTTTTAGTAGTCAGAGGTTTTTAAGAATAGCAATGATTAAATGAAACAGCTTCCAACCCAAACTCAGGATGAATGGTCTGATTTCAAAGATTTTATAAAAGTCCAAGGAAAAGCACTGGAGTGAACAGATGGCTCACAGGATAATCATAAGTTAACTTCTAACCTTTTTTAAACAAAAGGCTGTTCTGAAGCCCCAAATACGTTCTCTTAATTTACAAACTGTAGAAGCACTTAGACTTTTTAAGTTTCAAAACTATTTTTTTTCTGAGAAAGAAGTGTTCCTTTTTTTTTTTTTTTCTTTTCTTTTTGTTCTCACTTCCCCTCTAATTCAAAGGTTTTATGGTGTACCTATGCTGTTCCCCATGTCACTCCTGAGAAAGCCAGAGGAACGCACAACTTACAGACCAAGCAGCGAGCAGGATTATTTCAGATGTAAGATTTCTGTGGTCACTGTTGTAATGTACCATCAGAAGGAACCTAATCTGAAGTCAAGGCCTACAAGAAGGCTGGAAAGGAACTGTCTACCAAGGCCTGTAGTGATAGGATGAGGAGCAATGGTTTGAAATTAGTGAAGAGTAGATTTAAGCTGCATGTTAGGAGGAAGTTCTTTACCATGAGGGTAGTGGAACACTGTAATGGGTTGCTGGGGAGCTATTTGAGGCCCCATCCTTGGAGATATTCAAGATCAAGCTTGAATATCACATCATGTGATCCTGTGACAGGGATCTGGTCAACCTCATCTAGTGGAGGTTGTCCCTACTTACTGCAAGGGGGTTGAGCTAGATGACCTTTGGAGTTCTCTTTCATTCTATGGTAACTTACCTCCTACACTTAGTTTATTACTTTAAAGTGACTCATGAGCTGTTAAGACTGCACAGATATTGTTATGATGAAGTTGTTACCCAGATTCATATACTCTGCCCAGAAAGCAAGACATTCTGTTTGCTCAAACCCCATATTCTTTCATAGGTACATGTATAGAAGAAAGTAATCTACTGCTTTGGGTTAAAAATGTCTACATGAAAACACTTTTGTGACTCTATAAGCAATGTACTGTTCTTACACTTACCTTTTAGGGTAGGCTGCTCTTGAGCTAGCACACTTATAAGTGTGGCTGTCGGTATGATGACCTCCTTGTTTAGAGCACTCTTTCATTTGAGAAATAGATACCTTTCTGCTCAGACATTACTTACTGCCCATTACTTGAGCAGGTACTTGGTGTCTGCCAAGCAGTGTATGCTGGCATTGGTTATATGAAAAATGTTTAAAGTGAAGAGAAGGCAAATTGATATTTGATATATGATGCTTCATAAACGTACAATTGCAGATGTAGATCAGGTAGAGCTCAAATGTATGGAAAGGGAATAAATAGAAAGCTAGTTCAATGTCTTCTTTAATCATTAGCAAGCTTTCCCCCATGATCCCTAATTATCTCATTTATCTAATCTAGCGAAGCATAAGACGCTAACTACTACAAAAGGACCCAGCAATCATTAGTATCCTACCTCTATGGATAGTTTAGGTAGAGTAGGAGTATGAACTCATTACAGTCCTTCCTAGAGAGAGCCTCTGCAGGCAACTGCTTAAGGAGACTATTACTGCTGATACCTTCCCTAGCTTCTTTATTTTTAAATTGCTATATCCAGTTATTGATCTGAAATTCCTCACACTCTATAGCTCTATTGAACCTTCATCAGAGTCAACTAAATCTTCTGCAAAAGATTTCTTGCTGTCTTTTCTTCATTTGAAGCTATAGCTTCATTATCTTTGTACTGCATTTTGATCTGATTCTCAATACCTGCTTTTGCAATATCCTGACCTGTAGAATAATTATGCCTGTCTTCTGGTTTGATTTTGACCCCACATCACTTAATGTTGCATGGGTAGATCTAGTGACACTGCCTCTGTCTTGTAATAGCTGAATACTGACAATTGCAGTTAAATAGTCTGAATTAGTCCACAGTCGTGAAAGTAAGCTGAGTAGGATATTATCTATGAGGGGTTTTCTTTTACACAACAATGCGAAGTTGTCCTGGGTTAACACAGCCCACTCTCACAAGTTCACCTCTTCCCCAACACAGACAGGAGAAAAACTAACACAGAAAAACCCTCTAGGTTGAAATAAAGAGTTTCATTGGAAATGACCCAAATGCACTATTACCTGAGCATATTTGCAGAGGAGTGCAGCAAAATGCAGAAGCCACCAACTCACAACCCACCTAGCAGAAAAGACTAACACCCAAACTCAGCAACATGAACAGGAAGCCTCTCATGGCATTGAATATCAGCAACAGATTCAGCTCAATACATGACAGAGGTATTTGCTGAAATGTTAGCATTATCTGATCATACTTAGTTTTGAATGTTTATGTGTAGATCTGTTTCTCTGTTCTGTGCTATCCTTTCTGCTTATCAGTTTAAGTCTGGAATTGACCACAACAAAAAACAAGAGGGAGAGGAAAGGTGCTGTTATTATTAGTTGTATACAAATTAAAAGCTCTCACTGTAATGAGGCAGGGGTGAATGAGGTCTTTGTAATAAATGTACTGGATTTGTGGTTGTTGTTTAAACAGCTGAAAGCTTGCTGTTTGCTTTTCCAATACCTCCATGTAGGTGTCCGACAAGATCAAGCCCCAGGTTTTTAAAGTGTGAGTAGATCAGAAACTAGTGTAGCTGAAAAATGTGACTGTGATGCTCTCTTAGTTGATGACAACCATTTGGAGATTTTTCTAAAATGCTTTACATTTGTTGCTTTTCAGAACGTATCTGTGTGGGAAATAAGTAAGGAGTGCTCTAGTTCTATGTAAGGAATGGGTATGAGCTATAGCAAAGCTTCATTGTTGTTTTCCCACTTCATGTGAAGCGTAGTGGAAAAATACGAAGGTTCTGTGGTTTTATCTTTTCATAGTTCAACTGAATGTTTTGTTACAGTAATATTGCAATTTGTGTTACTACAGAATGTAAACAAATGCAACTAACCCAGTGTTCTTTTACCGTGTTTGCATACATTTGTGTGTGCATTTATACTGAAATATAAACCAAATACAGTATTTATCTTCTGCTTGAAAAGAACAGCTGGTAAATCTTGGCAACTGCTGAAGAATAAACTGACAAAATAGGTAGTAACTTTCATTCTCTGACTATATGGCAATACTGGTATCTACAGCAACAAAGCAACTGATCAGCTGTCTGTATTCTAATGTGACATGAGTATATAACAGGGAACCTAACCAAGGTTTGTTGTCATATTAGTTTTGTTGTTCTTTGCTAGATTAGCAACATATTTGAACATAAGGAATGTGATACTGCTCCTTTTTACCCAGTAAAATCTAGTA
The DNA here is from genome assembly GCA_013400475.1 of Tricholaema leucomelas. NCBI lineage: Eukaryota > Metazoa > Chordata > Aves > Piciformes > Lybiidae > Tricholaema lacrymosa > Tricholaema leucomelas. The sequence goes on from WAAF01019521.1 coordinate 3,011,592, forward strand.
GAACTTTTTTTTTTGTTTGGGTTTTTTTTGTTTTTTTTTTTTTTTTTAAGGAATAGATGATAGAGAAGTCCAGATGATAACATAGGACCAGATATATAAAAGCATTTACTGGGAAACTGTTATTTCAAATTATTATATCTTTTTCCTCCTACTTTTTAAGCAGAAATTTAGGCTGAAACAACGACAGATGCAGCTGATGTGAAAATGATCACTTGGTCATAAGAAAGGATGGGTTGACAGACATCTAAGAGAGAAACAAAATATTTACAGAGCACAATTTTCCCAAACATTAGCACGACAGTAATAGAGAAGCATCCAGAATACATTGTGGTTGGTTGGTTGGTGTTGATTTTTTTGTTTTGTTTTGGTCTTTTGGGGGGGAGGTGTTGTTGTTGCTGTTTGGGTTTTTTTACTTCTTTAGCATTACCTGGATATATAGGAAGAGACATTTGGCAGTCACCTTCAACGCTGAGAGATGGCTACCCATCCAAGTGCAGGTGTGTGCAATGAGCATGTGATGAGCTAACCACCTGTGTCTTGTCATGGCTGCAGTTTTTCCCAGGGCTTTATGGGTGAAGCAGTTGTGCTGAGGAGCTTAGAATAGGGACACGTAGAGTGAGTGGTTTGGGTGCTGTAAGAGAGCAGGTAACTAAACAATAATATTTTGGTGAGGCATAATCTGTATTTCTCATAGTGAGCTTGTTGGTCTTTTTGGGGTGTTGTTTTTCTCAGAAAGAGAAGTCTTCTTTTTGTCACTAGATCAGTTAGAGCAAACTTGTTTAATGCAGGCAATGTAAGTTAATTGTGCTTGAACAGAATCTATGCTGACCTTTGACCAAGGTACATGGGTTATATAACTATTTGGAATTGAATCTAGTGGTAGGGTAAAGAGGTCTTGTCCCTGAGGTAAGACATTTTTAGGGAAATTATTTTTAATGACAATGTTGATCTTTTGAATATGACGTTACAGTTGCTTTTTTGTCTGAATGAAGCATCTTCAAGCTTCTTAGAATTGCAGTTAATTTGGGGGAGGGGCAGGTGAGCTGTAGGGTGAAATAGTGTGTATTTTGTTATATTTGTCTTTACTGTGCATGAGACATCCATTGATAAGCAGTTTTTAGTGGGTGGGCATTAGTATGTTGTTTTCTGGTTTGTTGGCTTTTTTACTTCCTCCTCTTAACATTTCAGCTTTACTGTTTGGTATTGATCTCTCTTGATTTCCACAAAAGCTGAAAGTGCTCAGAAGCATATAACAGAAGGCTGTTGTAGATTAAAAATGCCATTGATGGTTTTCTGATGGAGTTTCATGACTCTGTACATGGTTGGGTTTTGTTTAAATGGAGGATTTAGAAGAGGAAAATCTTTCTTTTCTGATGGTGGTATGCTGGTTTTCACAGGTCACTCAAGAAATGGGTGGCTACTCACTGTAGTAGGCATATGTGTAGCAGGTGGCCTCTCTGCAACACACATTTCCCATATGTGTCTTATGTTTTGTGTTCTGATGGAGTTGATTAGTTTAGAGAAATTGACCTGTTAATAGATCTAATTGGTATTTCCCAACAGGCTGCAGATTGGATCTCCAAGCTTATAAGTACCCTTTGGGTGACAAAAGGATTTTTCTTATTCATTTTGACAATCTCAGAAAATCTTTTTTTTTTTTTTTCCATAAAATAATGGTAAAATAAAAAATTATTTAATAAAATAATAGATAAAGGTGGTGGTAGAAATGGAGTTTTTCTGTGCTTGGTATAGATTTGCATAATAATTCCAGAAGCTCATAATTTTAATGTGTTGTTTTTTTTTTTTTCCCCCAGGAGCAAGACATCTCACTTTTTTAATGAAAGTGCTGCCTTGGTTTGTGTCTCCTCGGTAAGTTGTCTTCTAGTATCAAGTAAAACAACAGCATAGGAGTGAGGCTGGGGAGAAAATGGTATTTTTAAGAGAACTGTATGACAGGTTAATAATGGTGACAATATATCATGTTTATGGATTGATCAAAATTTATCTATGTTTAGTGCCTGAAAGCAAGATATTAACATGACTGAAGTACACTTAACACAAATATAGCTAAATAGCATAATAATAAATGCTATCTAAGTATGTGAAAACAATGCTATTATAGGAGACTCGTGGTTGTTATTGTATGGACATAGTGCATTTGTATTCACGTTGAGGAAGAAATTGCTAATTTCCATGTTGTATGATTTTATGTGAACCTAAGTAGTGTGGATCTTGGCTCTGATCTTTACTTTTGCTACTAATATAAAGTTAATCTTAACAGCTGAGTTAATTGGAAAGAAAAATGACATCGAACCCAGAAATGAGCCTAATGAAATCCATTAAATAAGTTAATGATTGTATAATTATATTAATTTAAATTCAGAATTTGATCATTCCAAAATAAATTTCTACTGACTTTGTACACTTCATACACACTTACTCGTTGTTGAAACACGGGATTATTTTCATTTCGTTGGCATTTTGGCTTTTATTGTTGTTAGAGAAAGAATTCTATATTTTTGAGTAAACTTCAACTGCAGTTGTTAACCTCTGAAGGAGCATCTGTTCAGTGGGGAGAATTCTGCAGTTTAATGGACTTAACAACAGTCACCTAACCAAACCTGCAAATGATATGAGCCAAAATACTATGGAATGGAAGAGCTGTAAGTGCTTATAGTGAAATAATTGAGGCCAGACTTTTGGCTGGCCTCCATCTGTTCTCTTAAGTATGTGTATGTTCCCTCTATATGTAATATCCAAGCACAATCCTGTGATTTATACTTCAGTCATTGTTCTATTCCCATTCTGTATTTTTGTTAGTACCATTTTTCTATTCCTTTACTAAACTGGCATGGGAAGAATATACTTAGAGTTTCTGATTAGGTTCCAGCATAGTAATGGTGTAAGAAAATAAAGCCCAAAGTACCTATAATTCATATTGTTCTATGCAGCACCTATGGACCCTGTGCAGCACCACCAATTGCATAGGTGTAGTTGCATGTGCTTGAGGCCAGCCTGTTGTGGTAGGCCTGGTAGGCCCAAAATAGGCTTATATATGTTCTGCCTTGAGCAGGCATGTTTTATTACTCTCCCCCCTGTTATGGGGAGAAGCAGCCACGGGCAAGGAAACAAAAAGGACCTGGAGCCACACAGTCTAAGGACTCGGGCCTGCCCAGACTTGTCTTGGTCCTGTGGTAAACAAGGTACACACACTTAGCTTGTGCCTGCCTTGTGCCTCGTAGCGCCCAACGAGACAGAGTTCCCTGAAAGCCATTGGGTACTGTCTGGAGTTGTGGCTGGCCTCCACGTGTCGGGAGATAGTAGTTTGTGAGTACATGCTTAAAAGCCTCTTTGTAATTCTCCATTGCCTCCTGCTATAAGCAGAAAAGAGCTCCTTGAGTCTGTCTTCTCTTGCACTTCATTTGCTGGTTATTACTAGGTTTAGTTAATAGCTGAAAAAATGTTCCCATGACTCTGCAAAGAACTGATTAATTAGTGCTTGGGGGTGGTAGGGGTTTTGAATATCAAAATTAATAAACAATATTAATTTGGGGGAAAATGATAATCTCCCATTAATTAATTTCCCCTTCATAACATGGCCCTGCTGTATTGTAGCTTTCTGGCCCCAGGTCAGAGTGCTGAAATGGCTTGGAGGCAGTACTGAAGTTCAGGCCTTAGTCCTTCACCCTTCTTCTTTGCTCTGTCTGCATTGCAGCTGTGCCTGTGGATCATAAAATGGTTTGAGCTGGAAGGGATCTCCAAAAGGTCAACTAATCTACCTGTGCTCCTGTTTACTCTAGAGGGGGTTAGACTGTAAAACCATTAGGGGTCCCTTCCAACCCAGACCGTTCTGTACCTGGCCCATGGGCCTAACAGCAGGCTGTCTCATGACTGTTTTTTTCTGACTCGTGTTGGACTGCTAAAATGCTGATCCCAACTGCTGTTGCCAGACCTGCTCTGCTCTGCCTTTTTTGGCTACTGTGGACTGCACTGTCGATTGGTGAGGACAGAATCCTGTGCTGGTGTGCTGGCCTCCTGCTGTTGGCTTTTATGGGACAACTTGTCCCTGTTGCAGGCTGACTTGTGGTTTCTGAAGTTTGCAGCAGAGAGATTGCAGTAGGAAAAAATAATGACAGTTCAAAGATTGGGTGTTAGATAAGAAATGGCAAAAAACAAAATCCCAAGCCTTTGGGAAATTACGTTATTGGCCTTGAGCAGCTACATTGAGTGGGAAGTCCCAGAGTAGAGGTGAGCAATAGAAGTTATGTAGTTTTCCCTTCACACAGGGTTTTTAAATATTCTATCATACCTCACCTTATCAGATGAATGCATTCTACAGATCCAGAGAGCAGTGAAGAGAATATTTGAGTCAAGTAGCAAACTCAGTCAGGGGAGATATTAGTGGAAACTAGACTAGTTTAAATAACAAGTATTAGCAGAGGTTTCTGAAACTGTCCTGAGAGCACTAAAGCATTAACTTCTTTTACAGTCTCTTTGTACACTTGTTCTGGAGCATCCACCATTGAAGTATGCACTGTGCTTTAATTCTTGGACAAGTGGCAAGGTTTAGAGCAATGCTTCAGGACAGCTGAAAAATATTTTCTAGGGCATATCTGAAAGGAGCACTACTGCATTTCACCTTCAAACACCTGGGCTGGTTTTGTCCTTTGTTCAGTATCTGTATGATTTTTTTTTTTTTTTTTAAGAAGGAAGTAGGAGTGTGTTTTGAAATGATATTTTATTAACTCCACTTAGGAAAGTTGTAAATTAGTGTGTATCACTTACGCTGTCTATACTGCATAAACTTGTAATTTCTAACCATTAGTCCAGAAAACCCATGCTACAACCTCTAAGTTTGTTGGTTGTCTTTTGGTTCTTCAGTGCTTCATTATGCAGTATCAATTGAAACTTGCAGGTAAAAGTTTTGAGATATCAAATATTATCTTAAATGCATAGAACCATTGTGTGAAACTGTAATGAGCAGCAAAATGCTTTCTGCTTAGCCCAAGTCTGTGGAACAAAACTGTGCAGGAATAAATAGTATTGTAAATCTCACCATTTTCGTTTCCAAGGCTAAGGAACAGCTTGTTTCACTTTTTTTCAGACAGAGCTATATATATATATATTATCTGCAATACAATATGGAAAGGCAGAAAGTACCACCAAACTTAGGTATTTCTCCTTGAGTACCAAATGAAACAAACCAAAGGTATAATGACCTCGGAAAAAAAAATTTGGTCTCATGCTATGTTATGCTTAACCATTGTTTTGTTGTGAGCAATTCAGTATTTAATGATGCAGCATGAATTGTTGTGTGCTAAGGTATTAGCTGATTCCTAGATGAACATAGAATTGATTCCCTCTCGACCTTCTGTATCCTAAATGGGAAAATATTTGGTTCTTATCCAAGCTGTCAGTTGCTTGATTTTTCACAAGTTCTGCTTCAGATATATTGCTTGGAATATTGGCAAAAGGTCAAGCTGAAATACTTAAGATTTTGATTTAGGAAGAAGTAGTTGAGAGGAAGAATTCAAGGCAAGTTGCTACTTGATGATTTTTTTAAACCATCTCTTCCTTTCCTTCTCTCCTCTAGTAATAAGGGCTAACACTGGGGGAAAAAAAATGAGTGCATCCCCATTCATTTCTTTCAGCTTCATAAATATTTCTGTTCAAATGAAGAAAAATAGAAGAGAAAGCAGTTTATTCATTGTTTAAATGAGATAAAATATAATGAAGCCGTGTGTTAATTTGAGCCTAGCTAGAATGTTTTGGTGAGAAGAACTAGATTACAGGCTGTGAAAAGAAAGCAGTGATGATGTCTACTTCACTCATAGGCTTGCTGAGATGTAGAAGAACAAGAGCATTTAGATAAGAGTCACTGTCTGGGCTTTGGGCTGAATTTCTCTCTCTCTACCCTGACCTGCTGTCTGACTAATCCATCTGCTTCCTAATCCTTCTGGCCAACTCTCCAAATTTACCTTGAATATAAGGCAAGATCGAGGGTAAGGTAGAGGGATGGGAGGAAGGTGAAAGGGTAGTTGTGAGCCCCCCTTAGGGACTTGGGTTTCTGGGAGGGGTGGTGTGATTCTGTATTACCTTTTAACTTGTATATTTCTGTATATACTGTAAATATCCGTGTGTTTGTTGTGCTAAGCTGTAAATATAAAGCTTCATTCAATTTCCAGAGCCACTGAGTCTGGTCTGGGTGATTTTTTCCAAAGTGTGGGCAGCTGGGTAGCACCCAAACCATCACAAGCTGAAACTGACAAAAGAAAGTAGCAACTATTTTGAAATCTGCTGTAGCTGGAAAAAAAAAATCAGACACTCTGTGTTCCTCAACCAGCACCAGCTCAGAGGCTGTTCAGTGTTGTGAAGAATTCTAAAATAAATTACTACATGGCACTTGGCATTTCTCTAGCAAAAGTGCTCAAGCATATGCATAGGTAAAACTGTTGTTTCACACCTGTGTGTAAAAAGAATGCTTCAGAGATGCTATCACTTTAACCATTGTGATATAGTCTTAATTTTTATAGAAATAAAAATGGAACAAACTGAATGTAACTCCTAAAAGAGCAGTATTTCTGTGAGGGAAGTAAAAATTAGTCAAAACAGACTTATATAAACATTATTGCCTCATAGAAAAAGAAACAAATATAGAATGTCAGCAAACATCCTTTTGTATCATTTGGAACATTGCTAAAATTGGCCTAATGCCAGGATAGAAAATTGCTAGAAGTTTGAAAGTGGCTGAGCTATTTAATTGGATGTACTCTGGGTATTAGTAGAACCTAGAGGATGTAAGTAATGAATTAAATATTGATTGAAATGCAACTATCTCACAATCATGCCTTGGGTAACCATTTCCTTTGAAAATAGGCTGATTTTTATCAAATTATACATTTGAACGTTCCCTTCAAATGTTCTTTCAAATCAGTATAAATTATTGTATATAGCTTATTTGCCTTGATCTTTAGCTTCCATGACAACAGGATACAGATAAATGTATTTCCATAACAATTGTAGACAATGTTTAGTATCACTGCTAGTTTCTGTTAGTGCTGCTTGCTGCAAGAAGAAAATAGCATCATTTCATATGACTTGAAAGGGTCTTTTGTTGTAATAATTGGAGAAATCTGTGCACAAAGATGATTTGAGGAGAAGTGACTGACAGTAAAAATGATAGAGTAGGAGTTGAATGCTATTTTGTAGTGATTGGAAGTTGTGTCTGGCCAACTTTATTGGTGAAGAAAAGAAGAAAACATTATTTAACAACATAATGCTGCATTCAGATTGGTGTATATTGAACATTTAAGATGGGCAGGAGATAATCTCATCAGCAGCAGCCGTTAGACTTTTACATTTTAGACCTTGAGTAATTTTCAAATTCAAGAGCCACAGCTTTGTTTCAAGTATTTCAAATATTTCCATCTCCCAGGTGCCAAGAATGACGCAAGTATGTTATATTTCTATTTTATGTAAATACAATAATACAGCTTTGGGAAAACAATTTTATGGAAAATACTTACTAATTACATAAAACTACAAGACACAGAAGCAAAAGTGGTGTAGGAATGCAGTAGTTCGACAAAGATGAAAACCTATGTGAAAGCATAAAGTATTAGTACAGCTTAAGTAACAGTGCATGTACTTCAGCAATAGAAGTATTTGTTCCAGCACTTCTTTGCGAGGTTTGGGGCCAGAAGTAAAGTTATTTCCTGTGCAGTGTCAGATTTCCTTACAGATTGACTTTGGGTGTAATCCCTGTACCTTTATTATTTAAAAAAAAAACATGGTGGAAAAATCTACTCTATAATGAAGGTAAAAATTCCCTTGATGGAGTAGGATGGTGGACTAGACTTCGTGTAAGGGTCCTGTAGTAAGTTGACTAACTCACCTCCCTCCATTTCTATTAGAATTTGTTTCAGGCATGGCAATTCAAATACTTTGTGCTATTTGATTTGGTGTTTCTATGCTTCTATATTAAAGAGTTTATGTATGTAATATGTATGTGTGAGATGAAAAATACATGAATAAAAAGTTATTTAATTGATTTATATACAATATTTTATATCTTCAGAAATCTTCCTTGTATTGAAGTGGGTAAGGTAACATTTTAAGGTCACACATGCATGATCAAGTGTGATGCTGCCACTTAAAATCCATTTCCAGTTTTGGACTCCTTTTGATAAATTAGGATTGGATTTTCCAATGTTTTCAAAAACATCCTTGGTTGCTATGATTGTATAAATTGGTCTTCGAATGTGTGTATACCCTTGATGCATAAATACATAACCAAGTTTTAAAGGGAGGTATCTCAGTTTCAGGGTTGTTTTTTTTAAATTCTACTTCTTACATGAACATCAATAATATATTTTCTGTAAATCATCCCTAGGACTTTGTACAAAATAACAGTGGCTATAATCCAGATTATTAACTGTTAATGCAGTGAAAGAGACCCAATTGTTTGTAACTGAACTGACAAGAGCCTTATGCTTCAGTACATAGCTTTGAGAAACGACTCTGAATACCGATAATCTTTTCCTGAAGCATAGATTCCAATTAAAATAATTGTTGAAGAAAAGTGTTTTTAGTAGCATTCTAAGCATAACTTTAAGGTACAATTACCACCCTCCAGCACAATTTGTATGCTTAGTTAATAAATTGAGACAAGATGTTAAATTCTGGTTTTGTCTACTTCTCCAAATTCTTATTCCAGGCATATAATTTCTGTTAAATACTTATGTGCTAACCATAATGCAAGAGAATCATGCCAGTTATATATTTTAAGCACCACATAATAGATAGATACTCTATGCATGAGAGTTGAAAAGGCAATCTTTTTTTATGTTAAAAAAATTAAAGCCTCCAAATTATATCAATTTCTTAATAGCATTGCATGTTGACAGATCCTTGCATTTTGCCTCAGCTGTACTTAGACTATATTGACAAAAAGGATCTGTCCCCAAAATGTATCCATTTGAGTAGGCAGGAAAAACTATGGGTTGGTGTTAAGTGTAATTTGTTTTTTTAGTGTTTTTCTAATTACACTACAGTAAATAGAAGAGAAATATTATTAAATTGCAGGGAACCAAGACGAATGAGGTAATGATACTTTTATTTAGGCCATATATAAATGTACTTTGAGGCACGCATTTATCATAGGCTGATTACTTACCCAAAAAGAGGAAAAAAAAGAATGGTGGAGAAATTCTCTTTGACTGACAAGTATTAAAGAAATGGTACTGTGTTAAGTAAGTCTTCCCATACAGCCTATATTGTTTAGTCAATGTGACTTTGTTTATAGTGTTTTCTACAACAGTACACATAATTATGAATAATTAAGTGGCCAGATCTATATTCTGCTGAACAAGGAGGAATGAAAAGCCTTTCCTTCTTGAACAAAATGGCAATCCTGTGTCTGTACTCACAAAAGATGGTAACAAATCACTTAAATCAGGAATATGTTGTAGACAAGAGATAGTCCTTCAGGGGATAAGGTCCCAAGCCTCTCTTCCACCACTGATGTTGCTGCTGTTGCAAAAAATACTCGTTTGTAAAGATGGGTTGTTTGGGTTTTTTATCTACTTAATGTGCTGTTAGCTTACAGACTAGGTAATTAATATTGGTGTCTGTTTCCTCTAAGATATCTTGCTTTAGAAAAGATTAAATATGTGCATAAATGCTATTCACCAAAGTGCTCCTATGAAAGAATTTGCTAATGGCTATGTTTACATTTTTTTCTCTCTCAAACATTTGTGACTTTTGTACTAAGTTTGTCACTGCAGCTGTTATTTGTGTTGTGGAGGGAGGACAATGAAATGTCAAACCAAGTAATATCTGTATTTCTAGAGCATATGGTTGACACAATATTTGTCTCTGAAAAATATTACATTACCTATCTTCAGGATGTTCCTTGATATTGTTCAGTCTGGAGAAAACCATTATCATACCTCCTGAACTTGAAATGCAAGGTCATTACAATTAATTTTGATCCAAAGAATACTTAGAGGTCAGTTTGCACTTTGTCTCCATTGCTACACAAATTATTTGGCTTGTTTTTTTTTTTTTTTATCCACTTCCATCCACAGTTAATATCAGGAGTGTTTCTTTTCCTAAGGAGAATTTTTCTAGGCTATTAGCTTTCTGAAGTAAAACCTTGAAACTTCATGTGAACAGGAGTTTTAGTGAACACATTCCAAAAGGACAGGTAAAAGCAACATTAAGAAATACACTATATTCCTTATAAAATGGCATTCATGTACATAAATCAAACCACTTATGTGCTGTAGCAGATGAGTTCTTCAGCTTTAGTTATTGCATTTCCCACTACTTCTAGCTTTTAATGTTCTTAAAAGCCGTTTCACAACATGTGGGAATTGAAAGAGCACAGGGGTGTTACAATGAGCAAGAAGTGATAAACATGTATATCATGGGATTAGTTAAAAATTCTTAGTTATCGAAGATCCAATACTGCTAACACCTCTGTGTGTTGTTTTGTTTGTTTTTGTTGTGGGTTTTTTGGTGACTTCCCCCCAGATCCCTTAAAGCATACATATGTTGGAGGTGACTCAAAGCATCCTAACAGTAGTGGTATCAGTAGTCTTACTGGACATGTATATCTTGAGTTGATTTTATGTAGTGTATTTTGGTTTTAAAACTTTTCTCATGGTTATTTTGGTTTTAAAACTTTTCTCATGGTTTTACCTATGACAAAAGAAGTAAAAGATACTTTTTTTTTGTAAAGGGCTTAGCTCATCCTCCCCTTCAATCATATGTTTAACCTTGTATTTCTTGTCATGTGTAAATGGATGTTCTAGCAAATGTCTGGATCACTGTAATGAAACTTAAGGGACAGATTACAATTTATGTTTTCAATTTTCTTTCAGTCATTGTTAGTCTACTGCTACTTACTGTAGCTGTGCACATTGTAAAGATGGTAAAATAGGAATATGTAAGAAAAAGAGATTGCTCCAATTGCAGGTCTGTGTGCGATGTCTCTTTCCAAACTTGCATATGCCAAAATCACCTGTTTTATTTCTGTATTTCTGATACAAAAGCATTAAAGACTTAGGAGGCCATGGGTTCCAGTGGTGTGTGAGATACGTGTGTTTTTTTTCCCTTCAGAAACATGCCATGATTCTAAGTCAACTTGAGGTCTCTAATTTTTCAAATTAAGCTGGTTTTGAAATTGGAACATGACTGTATTACAAGGAGCTGTAAAGAATCTGGCACTACAGTGTCTTTTACTTTTTTTCTTAAAAAATGACTCATCTCATTGCATTTAGGACAATATAGAAATAGTAATTTATAGTATAGCGCCTTCATTTAACAACCTACCTTGATCATTAAGCTAAGTTTTCTGTGAATTTGAAAGGAAACAATTGTGCAAAATCATACCAGGAGAATTGACTGAGGGAGGAAAAAATCCTATTTCTGTTGTACTTTGTCATGACCTTTCACCTTTCAGTTCCCTTTCAGGTAGTATGTATTTTACACTTAGCATTATGGATTTCAGACACTAGGTGTAAGGAGTTCGCATCTTTGGATTTCAATTAGACTTTCATTCTGGAGCCTGTGCTCTTTCTATGGTGCTAATTTTGACTGATGGATTTCTAGTATTCAGTTGATTTGCACCAGTCAGAAACAGTCACGACATTATTTCAGGGTTTAACTCCAATTTATGTCCTTTGTAGTAATCCTACATGTGTTAAATGCATTGAGTTTTACCTAATACATAGCCTTCAACCTAAATTTCACATAAAATGCTAGGTTTAAATATTTGTGGGTTACAATTACTTTGTAGACTGAAAACTGAATGGTTTCTTACCCCGTGTGATTACTGTATGGACTTGATTCTTTAAAAAAAAAAAGCTTCTAATATTCTTGATGCTCTGTATTTGAGGAAACTAATTTTTGAAGGGTTCTGTACATGCATAAGTCAAAAACGACTATAAGCAACGAATACAAGAGTAGTATGAATGTGGGTTCAGGAAGAACATGCATTTAGCATCTGTCTTCTCTCTAGCTCTTCGAACTAATTTTGATGTGTGTTTGCTAATGAGAAATTTATGGTCTCCATGGCAACTCTTCCCTTTTGCCCCTTCATTTCCTAATATGGAAAATTAATTTCCATGTTTAGAACTGAAAGAGAAAAATAATGTGTCCCCGTATTCTTCGTTCCATCTCTGTGCTCCCTACCTATTCCCTGATTTCCAAAATCTCTGTGGAATGACTTGGTTAGGAAGAGATCTCTTGAACTGGATTCTCTTAGTGGTTCCATGCTCAAGTCACTTAAAACTGAAGTGAAGTAGAGTTTTACCAGAGTGAAGGTTATCTACCTTGAAAGGCATTCTCTGAGTCTTAAAGGATGGAGCTCTATGGATATTTTGCTTCACCATCTTATTCAAAGTAGTAGGTAGTACGATGTCTGCTTTCTGTTCCCTGATAGCTGAAATGTTTGGATTTGCAGAAAACCTGTTTTAGCTACAAGTAGTGTAATTGTAGTTAAGAGAAAGGTAAATAACTCAACTCAAAATATACAGTAGATACTCCTAAAAGATTTTCAGGGCACATCCATCTTTGGTCACTGAAGGGAAGAAGTATTAGAAGTTGTTAGGTCCTTCTGAAATGTCAAGTAAAAATTGAGGTACAACAAATGCCACATTGCTATAGTTAATCCATTAGTACAGCAATGTCATGAGATACATTGCAACATACATATTTATTTGGACACTGTATGGTATCTCTTTTTCTAGCCCCTTTTATCAATAGTGACCAAATGCTCTTCCTAGGCCTGAAAATGGCGCCTTAACATTACATATTATTTTAGCACTTACTCTGCTGTGAAGAAGGATAGCACTTTCTGTATTTCTTTAACTACCAGAGCATTCTTGGACCCATATGATATTCAGAAAGACAGAATTACCACTTCCAAGTCAATTTAGGCAACTGTCCTAGAAAGTAAATACACAATGCAGAAATAATACTGGAGTCATACTGTCTTCGTGATTTGCTTTATTGTTAGTGTAGGGTGTGTTGATTGTTTTGGAATTGAAACAGGAGAATGTTTGTCAATTTTCCCATGACAGTATTATTAGAAAATGAAAATGTTTTCTACCAAGTCATATCTTTTCACCATTTACTTAGACAAAAGCGTATTTTTCACCCACACACTCTAAATAGTTTATGCTTAGAAGTGTTTTGAATACAAAAATTGTGATTGTTAACACATTTTGAGGATGGTTTGAACATTAACGTATTCTGAAGTATTCTTATCCAAATGACAAAAACCTCATTTGGATTTCACATTCTTGAATAGTTCTTTATGAAGTATTACTGGGAAGTTCTTATTTGAAGACTTAAGTCTACCTGCTCTCTAATACATAAGTGCACTTGCAGATTTCGTGTTTAAGTACTTGTAAGTGACATCACATAGGGTATGCTTTCAGTAACCTCATCCCTACTTTTCACACTGTTTCTAATGGGCAGAGGCATAAAAAACAGACCAAAACAAAAAACACACAACTAACAAAATCCCCAAACATCTTAGTAAATGAAGTCACACAAAATACAACCTTTATGCTTGGAGCACAGTAATTAGATGAAGGGTTTAGATAAGAACCAAATGACCAAAGTATGTATAAACAATTGGTACCAACATCGACTTCTTCATACTGCTAAAGACTCTGTTTCTTTTCAAAGGAGAATAGATCAGTTGAAGCACATGCCTGCTGTGGCTGTGTATTGGGACTGATCTAAAATTTCAGATGAAAACATCCTTAAACTTTGGAAAAGCCTAGTTTCAGGTTGTGCACTATGCTTTCAGTGGAGGTTTTAAAAAAAGTCATCATTTTCTACCTATGTATGTGCATGAAGTCTTTAGAAGTCCTGGTCAGCACTTGGGGCAGCCAAAACCAGATGGCAACTCTATAATGTACCTCAACCAGGTTAGTTTAGGTCCTAAGAGTGAGAAACTGTGGTTAGTAAAGGACCTCAATTCCTCCACTTGCGACTTTAATGCCATGTGACATCATGCTGTTTCCACAGCGGTGTGGTGGTATGCATGTTTTTGATGGTTTCAAGAATGACTTTGTATTTCAGCACAGGCATCCTCCTTAAGGAGTAAGAATTTTTGACCCAGGTGTCTCATAAACCTCATTTCTACAAAGCCAGAACACCAGTTTGTATATGGCCATTGAAATGCGGTGCATGTATGCCTGGCTGACTTCTTGTGCACTGATTTTCTTGAGTTGGCGTTTCAGTTGCAATTTGTATGGTGTATGTGTTTTTTTTCATGCTGCACTTCCCAAAGAGCTTAATGAGCTCTTACTGACTAAAATGACTGCAGGTTTGCAAGCATCTGTCAAAAAAGGATAATCTTGTCATTCTTAGGGAATGCCAGAGTCTGCAGTTTCAGACAGTGTACAAACTGTCATACAGAGCTAGCAATCCAATACTAAACCTTGTAAACCATACCTACTGATAACAGTAGTGGAGAGAGGCATAAAATTAGGGAGAAACTCTCTGTAGCTCACTCACCTATTACAATTTTGTAGCAGATCTGGTTTTAAAGCATGAGTACTACAGAATTAAATGCAAAGTAACAGTGTGTTTTTCTGTAGTATTTCCCACGCATCAGGGTCTTCAAGCATTTCACAGTGATTTACACAACGACCTGTTCTAGTGGTAGGTGTCCCTGCATGTAGCAAGGGTTGGAACTGGATGATCTTTGAGGTCCCTTCCACCCTAAACCATACTATGATTGTATGATTCGATGATTTAGGGATTGTTTCATTCTCGCTGGAAACCAGCAATTATGCATAGCTGCCTTGGTCCTGAAAAGGATTAAGGTATAATGTGACCTGATCTTAGGTTCTGATTTCTGCTAGATTGCTTGGGTTCCTTTACACTTGATTTGTAACGTAGTAACAGGAACTTTCTTCTTAACTCAGTCTATGGAGAAGACTTTTTAAATTTAGTCTATGAGTTCAAGTTCTCATGAAGCAAGTTCAATTAGCATTAGTGTGATCAGAGAAGTATGTATTTCTTCATGCCTTTTTTTTTGATGCCGATTGAAGAAAGCTAAAGATAACTTGTTTCTTTTGGGTTACATAGGAGCAAACTCCAGGTTCGTTGAGGCTCACATCTCATGTGGTCCAAATGCAGTTAAAGTCACATAACTTCAAAGATTAAGTGTGGAAGCATGCATCCTTCTGTCTTGAAAGCATGGGCTATCTGCATGAGCCCAGTTTGTCTTCAACCTTTCTCTAGCATACCTGAGTTCCTTCCTGTGCTCCAAAACTAAAAGATGGCACTCATGTGAATCAGTTTTTTCTTTCTCCTTCCAACTTTGTCTTTCATGTGGAAAATTAGTCTTATGAAAACACTCTAAAGCTTAAGATCCTACCACTGCTATTGTAGTTTCTACATATGCTAATAGTAGTCACTTTATTTCAGTAAGGGTTCTTATGAAGTAATTTGCCCTTGTTTCCAAGTAATCCACGCATGCTTTTAAAGATTAGGCCCCACCTTTGAAAGCTTCCATCAAATATCATGGTTAATTGTATTTCTTTTCCTTGAAGCTTTCTGCATACTTCATTTTTAACCTCAGATCTGTCAAGTAATTGAAGCCATAGCTGACCTGGCTGAGTAGTCCTGCTTTGAGGCAGAATCTTAATTACTTGAGGGGCAGTGGTGTCTTCTAACCAAGGCTTATAAACTGAATCCTGAAGCAGATCTTCTGTTGATGCACTGTTGTCTTCCCATGCCCTAGAGACTTTTTTTTTTCTTCTACTAAAAGCTGTCATACCTTGAGTTCTGCCTCTAAATGTCCTAGAAGTGAGTGTTCAGACGGGTGACTTGGGATATTCAGAATGTAATCAGAGACTTGAGAGAAGAAGCAATTGATAACATACTGTGTTGTAAAAACAAGTAAGCCTGAGTTCCTGGAACAAAGATGCTTTGGGCAAGTTGAAAGATATCTCTCATTGAACTCCTCCATAACAGCCTCTTGGATCTTGGAAGATAAATATAGTAGGTAGTTCTGTACAGTGTACTTAGCTTGTTAGTGGCTTTGGAAGCCTCAAGACTTGAGTTTTGTTTCTGCTTTCAGGGCTTAACTAGTTTAGAACTGTACTTTTAAAAGTTTAGCATACTATAATTACTTTGTATCATTATAAATTTCAGAGATTGCTCTGCATTTAATTACACCACAGTTATTAAACTTTTCTAGTACACTATCAGAGTAACCTTGCTTCTTGATGTCTGTAACTTTGGGAGGTTCCAAGGAGGAAAAAAATCATTAATGACTTGAGAACTGAGTTCTCAGAGATTTGCTACTCTGTTACATATATATGGCTTGATTTTTATGGAGGTAGTTGAATTCATTAGTACTCCTGTATTAGTCTCTTTATTCCTTTTGTCACTTTATTTTTTCTAAATGAGCAGTCAGAACCTGCACTAAGCACTAAATTCTGTGGTTATAGGACATGGTTACCTCAAAGGGCTACAAAGGTGAAGCTAAGCATGCTGTGACCAGGAAGTGCAATGGATGTTCATGTGAGCAGGATGAGTTAGACACTAAGACTGCTGCTGCTGCTCACAGCATTTCTGCTGAACGAGACCAGCTGATTATTACCAACAGAACTTCAAAATATGCGATGAGAATGTAAAGATTTCTCATAGTTCTTGTTTAAAGTGCTTTAAAACACTGAAGTGTGTGTTTAACCAAACCACTCAAATCCCAGAATTGCCCAGCAGATGGCAGTTTGATCAAATGTGTGTTCATTAGGTTTACGTGGAACTCTAAAAAAGCTATAAATATTTATCCAGGTTCAACAAAAGTCTGCTCATTAAATCACACTTATAGTTCTTTCAGAACACTGAAAGGGCATTAAACTGGTAGTGTAGCTTGCTGTAATGCTTGATTATACAAAACCTGTGGGTTTGAGTCCCGAGTTAAACTTGTAAAACTAGGCTGAAATTGTAGCAGTCCTTGCAGAAATATTAGGATAATATCCCTTAAAACAAGCAACCCCCTCAGCTTCTAAGGACTAAATAGCATGATTTTGTCATGTCTTGTGTTCATTATTTGTCAATGATGTCTTTTTATACAAAAGGCTATCTATGTCTAGAGGTAGCTAGGAAACTGCATGAGGTTCATTCTTGTGTACATGTAGCTAGCTTCTTGTTTCTTCATGTGTGGAAGTACAAATGGTGGTGTTAAAGCAATCAACTGGCCCATGTCCATACCTATGTAGTGTTAGCTGTGAGAACTTCTTGTGTTGTTCCCCTGTAGTTGAACAAAGGTGATCATGACAACAACCCCATGCAGAGATACAGGCTGGGGTCAGAGTGGCTGGAAAGCAGTCAGACAGAGAGGGATCTGGGGGTGCTGATTGATACCCACCTGAACATGAGCCAGCAGTGTGCCCAGGTGGCCAAGAGAGCCAGTGGCATCCTGGCCTGCATCAGGAATGGTGTGGTCAGCAGGAGCAGGGAGGTCATTCTGCCCCTGTACTCTGCACTGGTTAGACCACACCTCGAGTACTGTGTTCAGTTCTGGGCCCCCCCAGTTTAGAAGGGACATCGAGATGCTTGAGCGTGTCCAGAGAAGGGCGACGAGGCTGGTGAGAGGCCTTGAGCACAGGCCCTACGAGGAGAGGCTGGGGGAGCTGGGATTGTTTAGCCTGGAGAAGAGGAGGCTCAGGGGTGACCTTATTGCTGTCTACAACTACCTGAGGGGTGGTTGTGGTCAGGGGGAGGTTGCTCTCTTCTCTCAGGTGGCCAGCGCCAGAACGAGGGGACACAGCCTCAAGCTGTGCCAGGGGAAATTTAGGCTTGAGGTTAGGAGGAAGTTCTTCACTGAGAGAGTCATTGGCCACTGGAATGGGCTGCCCGGGGAGGTGGTGGAGTCGCCGTCCCTGAAGCTGTTCAAGGCAAGATTGGATGTGGCACTTGGTGCCATGGTCTAGCCTTGAGCTCTGTGGTAAAGGGTTGGACTTGATGATCTATGAGGTATCTTCCAACCCTGATGATACTGCAATACTGTGATATGATGTGCACATGCAAACTTAGAATGTTGCAATTGAATTTACGTTCCTAAGAGGTTAAATCATTCCTGTTTCTCCAACACAGAAGTGAGGGGAAAGTAACACACAAAAAAGCTCTGAAATGAGATAAGAATTTACTGAGCAAATGAGATAATCATCATACAGCTGCGCAATTACCTTAACCTACTTGCAGAAAAAGCACAGCAGCAAGCAGAAGCAAGTAAGCCAAAAACCCAAGCCAGGGAATTACTGTCTCATCCCTCCCAGTGCCACTGAAATGTCAGCGGAGAGCCATCACCCAAAACCAGCAACCATAACAAGAAGCCCCTCACGTCACAATCTGAACTTCAAGCCCCATAATACTTTGATCAAGACAGTACTTCAATTTTAAAGCTGGCATTAGACAGGATGGTTTTGAATAACAATAGAAGAACACTCAACCTTTGACAGCCATCCAGTTAAATGTTGTACTGGAACTCTGCATATATGGGTTGGTACTACTTTGTTGTCCATTCTTGCTCTGACTATGCTTTATGTCCAAATACTGCTGGCTTTTGTGCCTCTTGTCAGAGCACGTGTATGTGTCTGAGCATGAACACACCAAACTTGACGGTTTGTGTTCTATAGACACCTAGTAGACAGTTCTACAGTACTACTTGTGATACTTACCAGAAAGAAATGAAAAATTGAGAACACCGATGGGGGGGAGGAAAAAAACAACCATAGAGCAGGTTACAAGCCAGGGGAGCTGTGTGACTTCATGGAAGTGTAATTTGTAGTAATTATTGCAAAGGCAATGTACAGGAATTAGTGAAGACTGAGAAGTGTTTGATTTTTATTTATTTATTCCTGAATGCTTCCTTAATTATTGTAAAACAAAGCAGTTAATGTGCTTGCATAAATAATTAGATTTTCATCAAACTACTTAACACTTCTTTTTATGTGAGAGCATTCCAAATGCTGTAAGTTTATTGTTCTTTTTTGATGTATCATCAAGCTTAATTTCCAAAAACCTTTAATATGTGTCTTCAGTTGTTTGGGTCTTGTGGTTGCGGTGGTTTTTTTTTTTTTTGATTCTATAAGTGTTTGTTTCTAACAGATGTTTTGTATAGATATTTTATTTACAGTTATTGAAGTATGTTTTTAAAATACTTGCATGGAAGAGGCAGGAGGACATCTGAAACAGAAACACTGGTGTGGCTCTTTGTCTGAAGGGTAAAAGTCATATTTTGCAAAGGCTGTGGTCTTCACCCACAGTTCTGCCGATGTCTTGTTTGGAAATGTTCAGCTACTAGTTTTACAAACAAGTATCAAGTATGTTAGTAGTTATCACCAAAGAGAATAGCAATATAGATTAGATGGGGATTTATTCTGTTTGTGTATATGCTGTTTCTTCAAGTATGATTACTGTCCAGGCTTGAAACTACTTTTGGGATTTCTGTTGCTTTTCTAGGACCTGACCAGAGAAACACAGCTACTCCATTCAGTCTGTATGGAGAGACTCAAAATCATCTTAAATTGGAAAAGAATGCTTTACTTCATTCCTGGACTGAATCAATATTGTCTGCTCTGTTACAATTATGTTCTTCAATTTGTCACAGGAGATGTTTTTGCATATTATGCAAACCTTACACTTGTGCAGTCTATGCCTCATGTTTTCTGTTCTGCACAGTTTCAAGGGGTGGAAGGGAAGAGTTTCATCATTAGAATACACATAGCAGAGTAATATGATCAGTCTCAAGCTTGACACACTGAGTAATCTGTGATATGCTAACGCTTCAGTATCATGTTAGTATTGCATTAGACTAATATGACACTAATACAAAATGACAGGAAAAATGACTAATACAATAAGACTTTCATATATTACTTTAGGGCTGCCATATCTGTCCTTTTTAATTCACCTGAAACCCTGCTTAAATGCAGAATGAATGCTGCATCTAGAGCATAGCTAGGGGAAAAGCCCATTCTAGAAAGAATATTTGAAATAGTGCAACAACTAAGATAGAAATAGTGTTACCACACTTGTGCACTAAGGATGATGGCAATTTCCCAAAAGGTTACAATGCAGGTGGAAGCACCAGTTTACATCAACTGTTGATGCCTGCAGTGATGGCTGAGCACAGTTGTGTCTCCATTTGAAATTGATGACAGAATAGGATTTCAGTAGAAAAGACTAGGGTGCTATCCTGTGTCTGGAGAAACAGTCAGGAGGGACTGGTTCTAATAATGGTGGTTTTGTGGATTCTTTTTGCCCAGTCCTTTCAACTTCCTGAATTCCAAACTAGAAAAAGGCAAGTATGTACTTCAAAGCACTGGGCTTTAAAGTATGTACAACTTCTGATTTTTTTCTTTTTTTTTTTTTTGGTAGTGCATGCAATTATTACGGTGAACAAGATAATACTTTCCCCAGAGCTCCATGTTTTCTGTTAGCTATCCTGAAAGTGCAGTTTAGTGTGATTTTATGTTTACAATAGATTACCTTAAGCATTTGATCTTGCATGTCACTGACCTAACTTGTTTTTCACCAAATCAACCATGTTGAAAAAGACCTCTGGGATCATTGAGTCCAACCTATCACCTAACCTTTCTAATTGGCATTAAGTGCCTTATCCAGCCTCCTTTTAAACACCTCCAGAGATGGTGACTCTACCACCTCCCCAAGCAGCCCATTGCAGTGCCAATCGTTGTTTCTGTGAGGAAACTATTCCTAATCTCCTGCCCTGATGCAGGAGACCACTATTAATCTAAACCTGCCCTGATGCAGCTTGAGACTGTGACCTTTTGTTCTGTCACTGGGTGCCTGGGAGAAGAGACCAACCTCTGTCTGGCTACAACCTCCTTTCAGGCAGTTGTAGAGAGCAATAAGGCCTCCTTTGAGCCTGAAAGACCCTGAAAAGATCTGAAAGGCCCTGAGGTCTTATTAGAAGGTAACAATGGGATTATAGAATCTTAGATTCTAGGCTACGAAGTAACAACTATTTTCAGCTAGTTGTGCATGTATGTGCATGACAATGATTCGGTAATGAGCTGATGTGAAATCAGAAAGACCAATTTAAGAAGTGATGTGTCAATAGGTTGAACAAGTCCTAAAGATCTATAAGGACTTGGGATATGGTCTTGGGGTGACACAAGAACAGACTCAGCAGAGGCTATAAAAAGAGAGGTAGAAGTTTAAAATTGAAACATTAAGTTTATGCTCTTTAGATGTTACTCTTGCGGTTAGTGTGGTTTCCTCAAAGACTGCCATCATTCTTAATGAACTCCACTCCAGTTCCTTACTGCTTATCAGAACCAAACAGGTAACACCAAAAGAGATCTGTGGCCATTTTTTCAAATTAAAGCTACCCTGAGCAAAACTCACTGGTCAAATGGAACTGTGACATCTCCATGGTAGTAAGTCTTCATGAAGTCTATTAGAACACTCCTGGTTATTCATCTTCCTTGTTTCCTGTGACTGACTTTGTGTGTTGTTTACTAGATAAGACAGCTTCATCATTCATTGTGTTGCTATGACCCTTTACTCAGAAAGTTTAGTTGAAAGCAGCATAGTGGTAGAATTTGACTACAACAGTAATGCAAGGCTAATACAACCAACTTTTATTAAAAAAAAAAAATTCCAAGGCCAAGCAGAAAAGAGGTAGTCAGATGCATATTTAAATATGAAATCTGTGTATTGGTACAGTTTCCTCACATGAACTGAAAATAAAGATGAGCAAGTTCATTCTGTTGCTTTTTCTTGCTTGGTGTGTTTATGTGTTGAATATTCAATATAATGGCCAGATCATACCAATTATGATACTGTTTTGGGTTGAACTCAGATAAAAATATTTCTTAGTTTATGAAGTTCTTAGGCATAGTTCATAGGTACCGAATTTGTAGGTACACTTCTGGAATTTTAAGAGAGTGGTGTTGGATTGCTTCCTTCTGCCTTGCTTAAATCAGGCCTGCAGAATTATTTTAATGCATTTCTCACTTCTTGGAATAAGGGTGAAATAGAATTTCATTTTCTACATGATACCTGGTACTAATATAGCTTGAGCAGTATTGCACATACGATTTATTGGAGAGCTCATCAACTTAGCTTTTTGGATCTTTGCCACACTTAATGTACTGGACAGTTCAAAGCTCACCAAGCTCAAGACTTAAGGCAGGTGTTGGTCTAAGCTACTGTTCAAGATTTGAAATATAAGAGGCTCTGCACTCTCCCCAGGCAATCTCTTCTAGTCTTTGCTAATAGAAGGTTTTTTGTTTGCATTTAAGCTGAAGCTTTCTTATTGTAATTTAAACCCATTACTAGGTCTGTTCACGATGGGCATGGAGAACAGATTATTTTCTTCTTTATATGGCAGTAGGGGGTTATAAATGTGTCCCTTTTTGTACAGAAACTTCAGGTGAGAGAGTTTGAGAACCCTGCAGTCTTATTCTTGTGTACTCCTATGTAAAACTACAGGGAAGTATCTTTATACTGTTCTCATCAATATGTAAACAATGATTCCCTTCTCAGCGTGAAGGTGCTCATGAGACAGTGGTGAAAATTAATGCGCATTATCACTGCTAGCATTTTAACAGAGGGCTCCCCATAGTTATTTCTTAGCTTGACAGCTCTTCTCAGGGATAGGAAGATCGAGAAATAGAGATGAAGTGTTTTTCTAATCTTCCCAGCTCAGTAATTTGTCAGCAATGAGTAATATGGAAAAAACAACAAAAACAAAAAGAAAAAAAAATAGTGTTTTGAGACAGCTATTTTAAGGCCTTTTGAAATAATATATATGTACATAAGAATACATATAATATATATGTACATAAGAATACATTGAATGCTGTGACAGCATAAGCTTGCATCTGTTTTGTATAATATCCAACAAAATGGGTAAAGTTGTAACTCTTGTAAAGGAAACTCTCTGTTTCCAAAGCAGCAGCCATAAGTTTTCCATAAGATGCCAGGGTGTTTTCAGCACTCAGCAATTATTGCCAAGCTAGTGTGTCGTCAGAGATGCTGCTATTTTGCATAGATGTAAAATAGAAAAGGCATGTGAAGTATGTGTTCTTGATAGTTTCCACGTAGCAGGAATGTTCTGTATCCTGTGTTGATAGCTTTCGGGACATGTGGAGACAGTTTCCAGGAAAGGCAGTAATACAGCTGGGGTCTGAAATTAATCTTATCAAATAGGGAGTAGCAATCCAGAGATGGTAATGATTAAGCAAGAAATTGCTGTGTGAGTTGTGACTGGGAGAAGGGAACAAGTCCAGTGTATTTCTAGTGAACAGTGTGTGAGTTTTGATGTGTTGGTGCTGATTGTCATATAATGATACTAACTTATTAGTTCTGTGTCACCAGGGGTATGGCTCTTCACTGACTTCCCATAGTGAAGCTGCTGTTGCTAAAATCAGAAGAGGGTTCTTTGAAATAGTATACAGAATCAAGAGGAGTCTAGTATTTATTTTCAGAAAGGTTTGCCTCTGATGCACAGAAAGTTTCTTGTAGAGAATGGACTCGCATCTGAATTGTAGCCCAATTCTTCATTTTATGCAACTCCAGTGATTTCTTTCTTAATAGCTTCTACATATCATTTTCTAGATGCTGCTATGTTCTTCTTGCATACTTACTCAGCTTTCAGTTTCATAAAGAGTGGACACACATAAGCTTCAGAGATCAAGTTCTAAAAGTGAAACACTATTTGAAGGAGCAAAACTTCCTGTTTATATAGTCAGTTAAAATGTGTGTACTGTTGACTACATAGCTGTTGACTACAACAGTTTGATTTCTAAGTTCTTACACTGTCAGTGTAAGTATTAGCTTATCTGTAGTTAAAATTTGAAGTGGGTTCTATTATAAAATGGAGAACTGGAGGCTAATGAAGGTGAATAGATCAGGGTTTGGATTGGATTTTTAATATCCATCTGTATCCTCAAGTAACTAGACCTGGATTGCTTATTGGAGAAGAAAGACAAAGTATCTGATTCCAATGCAGTGTGTTCACCATTAGAGATCACAGAAACACAAAACAAAAGTCAAGTTACTGTAATTGAAATGAAGATAACACAATGCTTGATTACAAGTGAATACATGTCATTTTGATTTAAATTATCAAATTGATTAAATCAGAATAACAAAGCAGCACTTGTGGAGCTTATGAATTATGAGAATGGATCTACAGGGATGTGTTCTTTCAGTCAGTTACAAACTAATGGTGCAGAAAATAGTAAAAGTTTAGTCTATTAATTTGCTTACTGTTTTTAAAAAAAAAAAACCATAATATTTCACACTAGCAAAATGAACTCTTTCACAAAGAATATTTAGAACCTACTTAGATCTAGGCTTCTGTTTAGTGGCTAATTGTCTCCCATCAGTATTCTGCTTCTAACTTGTACATTTTTGTTTACTACAGTTACAAAGCCTGGGTATTGGAATTATATATGATAATATCTGTGTTTTGATGTAGTGTGTAATGTGTGGGGAATAGGGGATCTTTGCTTCCATGTGCTTTTGTTGTACAGACCCCTACAACTCTATTACCTGTTAAACTGCCTGTCTGTGCTGAGACCTCTCTCAGCCAAGTGTTTTATAGAAGTGCGTAAGACAGCGAAAGAATAAGAACTTCCTATCTATTACAGATTTTTCATCCTTCTGGACTGGCAGCTGCAAATGCTGGGTTGTGTGAGAAACAGACTCTTAAGATAGTTGGCTTTCCCCAGCAATCTCATTTGCTCAGTTTCTGTCCACCGGTGTGAAAAAATCAGACAATTTATGTTATGCTATCTTTCTGCTTTGATTCAGAGATGCAAAGTGAGCAATTGTTTTCTGGAGTGTTCATCTTTATGGGATTACAAAATAGAACTATTTTAAATGTTAACAAGTTAGTTATGTGCTCTGTACACTTAAACATTTGTCCTCTCCATTTTTGTATGTATTCTTTTGTTTAGTGCTGGTGCGATGGTTTAGGTGTTACCTCCCCTGCCCCTTCAGAAAATTACCCAGACTAGAGTCATGGGCTCAGGAAATTGAATAAAGCTTTATATTTACAGCTTTGCACAATATACAAGCAGATATTTACAGTATATACAGTTATATACAGAAATACACAAGTTAAAAGGTAATACAGAAATACACAAGTTAAAAGGTAATACAGAAATACACAAGTTAAAAGGTAATACAGAAACACAACTCCCCTCCCCAGAAGCTTGAGTCTCCAGGAGGGGCTCTCAACCAGCCTTCCACCTTCCTCCCACTCCTCTATTTTACCTACATCTTGCCTTATGTTTAAGGCAGTTTTAAGGGTCAGCCAGGGGGGGTTAGGAAGCATATGGATTAGTCACACAGATGGCAGGTTAGGTTAAAGAGAGAGGTGCAGCTCACAAAGCCCAGACAGTGACTCTATTATCTATATTTATGTTCTTGTTCTTACACATCTCAGCAAGCCTATGAGTGAAGTAGACATCACCATTGTTTCCTTTTCACAGCCTGTAATCTAGTTGTTCTCACCAAAACATTCTAGCTAGCTTCAAATTAGCACAAATGGGCTGAAGTTTTATTTGGTTTCAAAACAGCTTTTAGAGAATATTGCAGAGTTGGAGAAAGGAGTCTTAAACTGGCATCTATTACATGAGGTTAAAAACACTTCCTATGTCAAAGAAATTTTTTTCTTCCTTTCATATCTATTTGCTTATGAATTGATTAAAAAAAAATGCCTGGCAACTTTTAATTCAAACCTTATATACTTAAATAGCTTTGAACACTCAATTTGCATCTAAAGAAAAGGTATTGCAGTTTAAATTACTCAAAAGCTGTTACGATCATCTTATGGTCTATGATTGAAAGAAAAGGATTGAAGTCTACTCAATCTACTCTACCAGCTGTTGATTGCTGGTACAAAACAGATGATGCACTCAACTGACAGCAGGTTTCAGTAACTGTTTCCTCCTCCTACACACTCTAGCAATTAAAAGTTGTTAAAGTCAGCGTTGGCCGGTGACCATTATTAGTGCTTGTTGCTGCATATTTTAATTGTCTACTTCTATAAAGAGTACTATGTTATTGACAAGAAAAAGGGATTTTGAAACTCTGATATATACCTTTGAAATGTTTTGATACATTCATTTACATTGATTAGTGTAACTTTTGTTGACAGGCAATGATTGATGATGTTTCTAACCTACTCACTTCATTGCTTTTAAGAAGACAGTTGTTAAAGGATGTGCTGGTTTAGTGTGTAGCAACTCAGCAACCTAAAATAGTGTTTGAAATATGTTTGTTTACAAAACTTTGCCTGCATCACTCTTACACAAAAAAGAGAAAGATAAGTGATTTTCTTGTCATTACAATTGGAATTGTCTTCTGATGCATCATCAATGTTTGTCTGAAGTGATGCCAGACTATCATGCTCAATTACATGAAGTAACTCCCATAATTTCAACAGAAGTCTCATGACATCTCTAATTTCTACATACAAGAACCAAACAGAAAACTTCCACTTCCTGTGTGTACCCATTTGTCTCCTCAGGCTCTGTTTCACAGAGCAGGTTGCAGGCTGTATCTTCAGAGGGTTCTGTATAACGTGGGATAATTGAACACAAGAAAAGGTTTTGTATGAACAGTAAATGTTGCTGTGGCCAATTGATATTTTTTACATGTTGGTAGGCTTGGAAGTAGTTGAAAGCCTACATTTTGCTCTTTTCAAGCATTTGAATATTGACTTCAGAGCTTTGTATTTGGAATAATATTTTTCAAATGGCTATATCTGCTTCCATTTTAGAGAGGTTGTTAGGCTTGGGGGCACACAGTGTGCTTGTTACTTTGCTAGTTAACATCATTAAAGTCCATGGAATTAATTTGATTATGTTGTAGAAAAGTGACATTTGTTTTGTTTTGACTGTAGTAAGGGATGACTTGAGAAGAATACTGTTGATTACGCTACCTGATATAGGTAGAAAAAGCAAAACTGCCCTTTGGAATATGGAGTTACTGCTGGGATCTGGGGAAGGATTGCTTTTTTCAGCTGTACCAGGTTTATGTAGTAATTATTATCACCTCTCATGAAAGAGGGAGGAGGAAGAAAAGCCTAATTAGTTTACAGTTCTGTAAGTCTTTAGAGAAGATGAAGGCTAGTTCCATGTTTAAATTTAAGGAGGTGACTGTATTTTTTCACTATTAAGGCTTTCTCATGCTGATGAATAACAAGGAATTTTGACATCTAAATCATTAATAGCCATATTTTGTTTTATGGTTTAATAAACAGGCTAGGAAGAATATTGTGTTTTGTTTGAAAAACAAGCAAAAACAAACCAAAAGGAAAACAATGTTTCTCTTGCTGAAGTACTTAGTGTTTTGTAACCCAGAAGAGTCATGTAGCTGGAAGAATGAATAGCAAGTGATAAGTGCTTAAGTGGTACCATAAATCACATTTTAAAAGACTGCCAATATGCTTTCCAAAATGGATTTCTATGGACAAATGGAGAAAAATGTAAAATATAGGAACACACTGTGAAAATAGCAGTAGCAGAACAGCATCTTTACAGCACTAGGTGGTGTAACTTAATTTTGAGAGAACCATAAAATGAAGATCTGTTACAGCAGCTCTCTTATAGTATTGCATGCTTAGCATTGTGGTTTGGGGTTTTAATTTGTTTGCTTATTTGTTTTGGCTTTTTAATAATTCTAGGGAAAATAACAATAATTTTGGTGCAAATGGGCATCTGCCTCACCATAATATGTGACTAATTATTTGTAAATTCATACTTGGATTAATACAAACCAGACTTGCTGGAGCAGAGGTCTAGTTTTGAAGCACAAGCTATGTTTTATTTTAATTTACTGAGATCGCCAGATGCGAATTAGTGCTTAGTCAGGAGTTAGTTCTGACTCCCATGCTCTGCTCCTGGTGTAATCAGTGGTGTGTTCTATCTCCTTTGACATATCATTGAGTGTTTTGTCATTTGGCTTGCTCAGAAGCTACTGGAAAAAGTAATGCCTAACATACAGATTTCTGGGAATCATTATTCTTGTAACAAGTTTAGTAAGGAGAGGTATTAAAACATTCAGCAGTATGGTTATATCACTTTTGACTTGCTGGGAAGCTGAACTCCAGTCAATAAAACAAGCAGTTATTATTACTGGATGTTTGGAACTTGACTCAGTGTGTAGTGTTCCTGTGAGTACTGAACTGAGACAGGCATAACTCCATTTTTTTATTTGATTTTTTGGCATTTTATTTATCTGATTTAAACAGAATAGGAGTATAAACATTATCACTTTTGACTGATTTTTAGAATCGGGGATTTCTGGTTGAATTCTTTGGTGCTTTTTGCTGTCTTCATAAATTGAAGCATGGATGGAAACTGCTATAAGGGTGTTAGCAGGTGTCTTCATTTTTACATCTGGTGCTGCATTCATTTATATTAAAACTATCAAATACCCATTCAGATAACCATTGTTGGAGACACTTAGAAATTTTATTTAACCATCTCATTGCTTAGAAGTGAATGACTTTTCTTTTTCCCCTGCATTCCTTGCAGGGTGCCAGGCTGAGCATTTACTTGTGGGTTGGTTTATTATCTGTTTAAAAATCTGCAGACACCTCTGTCCTCCTTTCAACCCTTAATAGAAACCTGGTTTATCTGTTGATGCTTGCTATTTCTCAATTGCACAGAACAACATAAATAACCCTGGGATAAAGTAAAGGGTTTACCAGAGCTGAATAGTGTCTGGTGGTGAGGATTTGGTGTGTTCAGCTTTCGAGTTGACTGTCACTGGACAATTAAAACTAAGTTTAGTGTTTTGTCCTGAGATTCTGACTTCTGAATAACATGGGTATACTGTTTACTTCATAGAGATGTGAGATTCTTTTTTTCAAATAAGATTAAACATTTCTCTAAATCCTGTCATTTCTAGTAATGTGAATAGAAACAAAACGCAATTGTGCTATCAGGACAGTTCTGGAAGTATGAATTAACAAAACCCCTCTTTGATGGAGGCACAATAAACCCTATGTTTCTTTGAAGGAGAGAATTAATCTATTTTTGTTCTGCACAACAGATTTAAAGTTCGTATGGTGAGAATCACTTAACCATGTGGAGAGCTACTTGGAGATGTTTTTAATTGCAGCTGATGTTTCTGAGCTTTGTGTATTCATCCTAGTTGAACTTCAGAAGAGCCTTTGCAAGTTAAACATTTTCATTGGCTGTTTTTTGTGACAGCCAATGTATGTACATCTACACCAGATCAAAGAACATGTTTATACAGTGATACATAATCCTTGCTCCGTGTAGTTTTTTTCCTCTAAAGCAGTAGTGAATGCTGTGGGAAGGAAATGATGACTTGATGCTTCTCTTACTTTGCTACGTAAGAACTTGCTCTCTGGTCAAATGAATGCTATTGAAGATGCTTGGAAGCCAGTATTTAATTTAGGGTACTAGTTTTCCAAATTGCACGGGTTCATATAATCACAGGATATTAGAGATTGGAAGGGACCCAAGGAGATCATTTAGTTCAACCACCCAATCTAGCACAGATCACAGAGGAATGCATCCAGACAGGCCTTGAAAGTCTCCAGAGAAGGAGACTCCACAACCTCTCTGGACAGCCTGTGCCAGCACTCTGTGACCATTACAATAAAGAAGTTCCCTCTTCTGTTGCAACTTAGACCCATTGCTCCTTGTCCTATCACAGGGAGCAAGAGAGAAGGGCCTGTCCCTCCACTCCTGACCAGCCCTCAGATGTTTATAAACATTTATTAAATCCCCTCTCAGTCTTATTTTCTCCAGATGAAAAAGTTCCAAGTCTCTCAGCCTCTCCTGATAAGGCATGGCTTCCAGTCCCCGGGGGAGGTATAGGCTGGATGTTAGGAGGAAGTTCTTCCCAGAGAGAGTGATTTGCCATTGGAATGGGCTGCCCAGGGAGGTGGTGGAGTCACCGCCCCTGGAGGTGTTGAAGAAAAGCCTGGATGAGGCACCTAGTGCCATGGTCTTGTTGACTGGCTAGGGCTGGGTGCTAGGTTGGACTGAATGATCTTGGAGGTGTCTTCCAACCTGGTGGATTCTATTCTAATCATCTTTGTAGGTCTCCACTGGACCCTCTCCAACAGATCCCTGTCCCTCTTAAACTGAGGAGCCCCCCAAAAAATACTGTTCAAGTATTGTGCAAAAGACTTGTAAAAATGGCCACGTGTATTAGGAAAGACTGTAACTTCCAGTACAGGGTGAACCTCACACAAAGATCACCCTGTACTGCTGAGCTTTTTGAGGCTAACAGTGCAACCCTTCTTACTGGCTCACTTAGCTTTGACAGATGGTGTGGTGCCTTCATCCATACCCTCTGAAGACCTATTAGAGTAGGAATGGAGCTGAGTGCAGATGGGGTATGTAGATGATACATGTGTGTTAGCAGCAACAGTTAAGGTGTACAAACTGTTTTGCAGGACTGAATCGATGTCCACAGGGTTAAACAGACTTCTGAATTCTTTGGGGGAGGATTTGGGTATGTAATTCTGCTATCGCATTCAATGATGCCAACTTATCATGCTATGTGTCCTAGTACCTTGAGAATTAGCCCTTAGTGTTAGACCTGATTGTCAGTGAGTTTGTCTTAGGCAGAGGACCAGGGATTGCATGTCATGCATTGCAGGTTATTAGAGTCATGCAGCAGTTGGGATAAAAAAGTTAGATATTTTAGTAAGAGTAACAATAGGTAATAAGGCTTAACACTACTAGAGATTAGTGAAACTGTCATATGAAAGAGCAGTGAAACTGACTACTTCTATAAATAAAAATGATACCTGTATTAATATAATACATGCATGCAAATACTATGTATTAAAAAATAGTCTCATGTTCCGAGTGTTAGAAATCACTAATATTTAAGTCACGTGGTCTGTCAAAACAGCTTTAAAATTTCTAATCACATACTTCAATTATGTAGGATACATACATTTAAACTGATAAATTATTAATGAATTAGTATTTCATTTAACCCTTATGAATAATGCATTGGCATGTAATGTTTGTTTATATGATTGTTTTTCATGATGATTTGTAGTCTAATGTATTTAGGATATTCTTGTTCACACAGAAGTATGCAAAATGAATCCTCATTTTCATGTGTCTTGCTTCAAAAAACCTCCCACACAATGAACTACTTCAGAGTGATGATAATATTGTGAGTGCAGGATTCATGTAGGATATGTTTTGCTTGCTACCTTGAATCAGTAGCTTCACTCACCTCTTAGTTTTGCCACTTGTGAAAAGAATATATGATTTGCCATTATGCTGGAGCTTAGGCAGTTCTTGCATAATACTATAATGTATGTCATGAACGTTAACTATATGGATCCTTTTCTATCAATTCAGATTCTTCCAGAACACTAGATACTAAAAGGAACAGGACAGTTTAGAGATGATGAAGCTCAAATTCACTGGGCCTTGGTAGTTTTGTTTTTGTTTCCTTTTTCTTTTTTTTCCCAGAATATCTATTACAATAAAAGTCTGTGGATTCTGAATGTTGCAGCTGGCTGGGTGAATTATATGGTATGTTTGAGCAAAATCCTGCAGCAGAGTAGTGACTTGTGGTTCTGTGTTGTTATATATAAAGCTCTTAAATCTATGTAATCGCTTTTATTTTTCAGTGTAATGGTGCTACACTACCAAATGTACACTATTTTTTTTCCCCTCTCTTTTTTTTCCCACAACAAAAATCTCACAATGAGTCATTCTGGAGTTCTGCTTATGTTATCTTTATCAGGTGTTGTCTAGAAACCTGTGTTTCATGATTTTAACATTGTCTTAGTTTTGTTTTCAAATTGTGCAGAGATAACATTAGTAGAATAGTAATGAATGCGAATTAAGTCCATCTGTTTTGGTGTAATATGAAACAAAATTCTGGAGACCCAAAACCATGGGAGGAAGATGGTATGCCAGTGAACAAATAATACAGGTTAGAAATCACAGAAACGATAAAACCCTGCTTATGTCCTCAAAGCACTAATTATGGTAGTTAGATGCTGTCTTGTGTGGAAATGCAGTGTTGTTTTTGCCAAAAACACATCCTGAGATTATTTGCTAGTTCATTTGCCAGTTTTTCTCTCTTGTTCATTATAGTATTTTCAAATTACATACAAATAATTGAGCATTGTTGGGTTTTCTCTTTATATGGTGTAAGGTATCTTGCAGTTCCTTGAAACAGACTCAGATTAAGAACCCTCACCTATTTCATATCCTGTTTTTTCCCCTTTGTTTTGTTTTCTGTAGGAGATTGATAATAGGTCAGTATTGTAGTTGTTTTTTGTTTGCTGACTCCATGTGTCTTAGTACAGACTTGAAGGGGCTGTATTGAACATGAGGAGGGTGTGCAAATTCCATTATTATCTGTCATGGTCACTATTTCAGAGTTCCCCTTTTTGGTGTGGTTTCAATGTGGAAAAACTGGACAAGAACTGGAGGGTTATGCCCATGATGCCCAACTAAATAATGCAGGAATATGTTAGATGCCTGTGTTGCCTGGTAATTAAAATCTGTGACTAAAAATGCACAAAAAGGGTGAGTGGTATAGAACATAGATGCATGCAGTGGCAAATACCTTGCTCATTCTTTTCCTGTATGAGTATTTAGGTTACCAAGTTTACTTGTGGAGGAGTGGCAGAGCTAGTCAATTATTCTGTAGCTACAACCAGACTAAAGTTTATAATGAGAAATGAATGGAATTCCAGATATTTTCTCAGTGAGTGAAAATTTTGATATCTTTCATTTGAATGTTCATTTGCTACTCTGTATCTTATGGGATTTAGACTTGCCTCAAGGTTTAGTGTTTTGCTGATGTTGATTATAGCTAGAGCTATTTCAATGAATAATTTTACTAATTTCTAAATACTATCGAGCCAGAAGACTTCCTGACTCGTATCATATCACTAAGAGAATTATTCTTAATGGGTGAGAAACTAATAATTAATGTCTCTTGTTATCATGATGAAACACGTCAAGACAAATTCATACTTGTAGGTTTTTTTGATTGTGCAATTCGTAGAAGAATACTTAAAGAAACTATTTAATTTTCAACCACCCTACAACAAAGAAGAAACCTCCCTGCCTTATTGCTTATTACTTGGCGTTTGAATATGCTCACTATAGAATACTCCACAAAGTTTGCCTGTGGCTTATTTGAATGTGAAAGAACACATGTGGGTAGCTGGGAAACACATTTTTGCAAGCTATTATCTTTCTCTCCCCAATTCAGTAATTCCAAATACAAGTAGGCTTGCCTGCCCCTAGGTAGCATTGCTGTGTAATTGCCTTTGATGGTTAGTTGTGTTTGGCATTGTCATGAAAAACAAATCTATGAATTTTGTATATTAATTATAATATTCTTACAATCATTTTGAAAGATCAATATAAAGAAGTTTAGCTACACTGTCTTTGCATGCATGTAATAATCTACATCAAAATCCTTCAGGAATCACAATAACAGTGATTCATTCATAATTCACAATTTCCATTATCTCCTTTCTACATTTAGCATGTGGTAAAATTTATAGTTTCATTTACATTGTGTTCTATGAATAATAGAAGAAATACAGTGAAGACCATGGGAAATGATCTTGTTGCTGCAGATGCACTCTTAAGGAAATCTGCATTACAATGCAGCATATTGCCTCCTGCACAACAGTTTCTACAGAGCCTGCAGCTGCAATGGGGAGACTTCAGATGGTCTTCATTAAGTGTAAACTCTTTCATTTCCATCTTCAAAGCAGCACAGTGATGAAACCTTGAATAAATCGCTTTAGGTACATGATATAGTTGCAGCCTTTAGTTATCCACCTACAGTATAATACCTTCATCTGGGCATGCTCACAGACATGTAGGAACAAGAGTACTTTAGAGGCAACCAGAGTTTGTTTGTTAAAGTACTCCTAGTTTTACTAAGCGGTTAGCACTCAGAATGTGTAAAAGCATTTTTAGGTGCGAAGATAGAAATCTTTTGTATGGTGAATTAGCTGCTCTAGCAATGCTGACTTGAAGCATAATTTCTCATTAGCAGAAATACTCCCAACTGAAGTGATGGAAATAATAAGCTAAGTTTGGTAATGTGGTACAATGAAATCCTTTTCCCTTTTTAAAAGAAAATCACATGTATTGTTTTTGAATTACTCTACTGAACAGTTACCAACATTCAGCATTTTTCTTAGTGAATGCATGCAGTCGTCATTATGACTTAGCTTACCTGCAACTTGCTGAATCTGATACTACATTTGTGATTGTTTGTCTAAATGTGTTACTT
The DNA here is from genome assembly GCA_013400475.1 of Tricholaema leucomelas. Lineage (NCBI taxonomy): Eukaryota > Metazoa > Chordata > Aves > Piciformes > Lybiidae > Tricholaema lacrymosa > Tricholaema leucomelas. Next base: position 3,045,906 of record WAAF01019521.1, read on the forward strand.
ACGGTTACATATGACAACATACTTGTTAGCACAGTTACAATTTAGAATGTCCATTTTGTTCCTAGTTGTGAAATGTTTAGCTGTTTTCACCTTGATCACACGACTAACTGCACAATCTACTTAGGCAATTAATAATCTTTTGGTTCTTACCAGAAAAGCCCAAAATAATGTATGATACATAATAGTTAAGTTTTCAAAGAGGTCATAATACACATGTATATCCCCCTTCCTGACCCAATCCTAAATCCAAGAAAACAAACTAGCCAAAACAAAACAGAGATATCAACAAATGAAAGCAACAATTTTTTCCCCCAGAGTTCAGGTAAGAGAAAGCTTTGAATGAATTGCAGACTTGGATTGATTTAGTTCTTATCTACTTTTTGCCCAGCACTTAGAATGCTTCTCATTAAAGTATGCCTAGCTATGGGAATAATATGTACTTCACTATAAATAACTGACACCTTGTCATAAAAAAAAGAGTTAAAATGAGTGGGACATGTTTCAGTTTCAGAGTACTCAAGTGTTTTCTGTGCTAGCCAGTATAGCATGGGTTACTTATCTGAAATATTACCCACAGCAGTATTCAGATGTCTTAAGATGATGACAGTGCATTTGACTTTTTTACCTCAGTAGCTAATTTCCTGCCTAAATTGACCTGTATTTTTTATTGGCAGTCCGATGTGAGGCTTCACAAAGCTAAAACTTAAGGTTTGGTTTATTTTTAAATTGCTTTCTTCTCTGGAAGTGTTGACATTCAATTATACTGCTATCTCTGTGATATCCTTGAATCATTTTAAGGTAGAGAAGACCTTTCTGATAAAGTCCAGCTATAAATGCAATACAGTCCAATGGTGGACTTGAAGGTGTCACTAATGGTGGACTTGAAGGTGTCACTAATGGTGGACTTGAAGGTGTCACTAATGGTGGACTTGAAGGTGTCACTAATGGTGGACTTGAAGGTGTCACTAATGGTGGACTTGAAGGTGTCACTAAGTATCACTCCTCCATGCCTGTAAATACTTTCAGGGATGGTGACTTCTCCGCTCCACTGAGAAGCCTGGTCTAGGAAGGGCTTGACAACCTCTTTAGTAAAGAAATGTTTCCTCAAGTCAAATCGAAACCTTTGCCGGTGCAGCTTGAAGTAACTTCCTCTTATGACCTCTTAGGAGAGCAGACAGACTCTCATCTGGGTACCATCTCCTTTCAGACAGTTGTAGACAGAAAGAGAGGGTCTCCCCTTAGCCTTCTTTTCTCCAGGCTAAACAACCCCAGTTCACTCAGCCGCTCCCCACAAGGTTGTGCTCTAGGCTTCTCAATAGTTTTGTTGATCTACTTTGGAGATGCTCTAGCATTTCTATGTCTTTTTTTTTATAGTTGAGGGCCTAAATATGAACCCAGTATTAATGAAATGACCTTGTGTTAGATGACATTGCTCAATTTTCCTGCTTTTGATTCCACAGTGTTAGGTTTTTATCTAGCTTTGCAGACATGCTAGAGGCATGTGTCCATATTTCCTCTTCAACGTGCCTATAGCTATTCTATTTCAATTGTTTTTGATAATTATTTTGGTCAAGTTCTTCAAGATCAGTGGAGCTTAATGTAATATTGGAATAATTTAGATAAAATCCATGCTCTGCATAAGTCAATAGGAGCTCTTCTACTTAGGTCAGTAAAGCTAAGATACTGACCATTTGTTTCAAAATAACAAAGTAGCAGATTCAATCTCAGAGCTGTGTTTCACTTTTTTGGCCTTCTGTGGATGACTAGTACTATTGCCTGAGTTTTGCTTAGTAGATAAAAGTACATGTGAGACTTAATTGTCTATTTAATTTCTTGTCTTTTTTTCAGTTACGGTTATGCCTGCTAAAAATGATTCTAATTCTATTGGCCAGACATAATCACAGGACACAGCTTATTTTTTTCGGAATACTCTACTTTTTCTGAAGCTTTACAGGGAACATGTGGCTAGATGTAGAAATGTGAATGGTAAGATACAGTAGCTTGGCTTGAGTCATCCTAGGAGGATTTATACAAGCAGCATAGACAAATCACAGTCGCACCTTGTGATTCTTGTGGTTTTGTTTTCCCATCTGTATCCAGCCTTAGGGTGATTTGGTTGGACAAATCAGAGTTAAGTATTAATAATATGTGCATGAATCATACTTGGTCTATATAGGAGTTGTAAGATTTTGACTTCAAGCTCATGGTCTTTTACACCACAGCAAAACATGTTACTTCATTGAGGACAGCAAGTGCTGCCGCAACTCTCTGCAGTGTGTAGTTCTGTGACGGCAATATGCATCTCAAAATATGTGTCTTCCTCTGGCCAGAAAACACAAGCCTTTACTTGCTCTTGAGGTGGAATAGTTTTAGGTAAGTTCTCCTTACAGTTAGTAATTATACTGTCATAAGATCCCTTGCTCTTTTCTTCAAATTGGCCATAAATTTGTCCCTTACATTGGGCTGCATGAAAAGCCTTGTGGATAATACTTACAATCATCACAGAGCACATAACTTTTTTGCAAAATGAAAGGTATTAGCACCTTTCATATCTGGACTATTTCCAGCTCTGCAATTAAGTTCTGTAATTATCTGCAGCAATTTGAAATGAATAACAGTAATTTTTAATGTCCTGTCATAAAAGCTGATGTGTGCTGTTGAATTGCTGCAGTATTCCAATTCAGAAGTGGCTGCATTTCACTGATGTCTAGAATTAGGTTGTATCTACCTCTTTTGAGGCTCTGTATGTTTAGTAGGAATTTGTGATGTGCAAGGTGTTGAAATGTTGTAACACATGAAACATTGCTTTCATGCTATTTTTTTCCTGATGATGCTTTTGCTTGTTTCTACTTAATTATAGAAGCGAGTGATAACCCCACATAAATTTATCTGCCAGTTTCTCATCCTTCCCTTCATTTTTTTCACTCAATATACTCAATTACCTGTGCAGGGAATATTTACTGTCATCTATAATTTTGGCTGACTTAACCTATTTAACGTGCCATTTAAGTCTGTCCCTGGTGTCACTGGGAGAAAATGAAGACTGAAATACTCATTTTTAAGAAAAATAAATATGAGTGATAAAAATATTTGATTGGGTCAAGACTACAACATAAGTTTATCTAAATTAGGTTACTGGTACATTCCAGGACCTGAGCACCCATTTAAAAGTATTCATGTGTTTTCTGCATGCATTAAATGGCCTTTTTCCTATTGGAAAGAGGTTGTTAGATCCCTTTTGAGTTCTTCTGCTTCAGCTTTTCAAACCTGTTTTCACCAGATGAAGTAAGTTGCTTTATGATTTGAAGAGATGTATTGGCATATTCATTTGTTGGAGCTGTAATAATATTGCCTTTGGAGTCCACCTTAGTAATAAATCTGACCACTCTATTCTCTAGAATAAAATAATTAAAGGAAAAATGGAATGTGCAAGGAAGTTGGCACTATGAACAGAACGGAACTGTGGGCTATAATTCTGCACACTTGTGTTGTCATGACATTCTATACCTAGAGAATAAGAAGGATTTCATAATAGCGCTCGAGTTCACAAGGAACCTTTAAATAAAAATTTCAAAAGCCTTTTTTTTCTCTCCAAATAAAGCTACATCTAGTCTACTGATGAGACTTAGAATATAATTATTTTATTGTGCTAATGTTGAGGTGAGCTCCTTACATGGACTGTCTGTGGAACTAAGAACATTCAGTCGAATGAGGTATGTGAAAACTACATCTGCTGCAATCCAGTCTTGACATGTCCATTTTGTATGATAACTACAGAGTTTGTTGAGTGGTTTTGAACAATGATGCTGTAAGTAAACGTAAGGAAGGTCTTTGTTACTCTGTTACTGGATCTTCAAAAAAAAGCAGTCATACTCTCCATATCAAATGCTATAAAATACTAGAAGGTCCTTAAATTCCACTTTATACTTTTGTAATGCTTGTTTTATGCATGTGTTACATCTGTGTGTAAAACTCCGTAAAATCTGTGAGTAGAAAACTGATGTGCTTCAATGTTTTTATCCTGTTTACCATGAGTTGGCATTATTACCAAATGCTAGGTTATGTGATTAAGTGTTGCTTGAAAACAAGTTCCTCTTCAGAGAATGCTTTGGAAAACATTAGGTTGTTAAAAAACTGAGTAGATTAGTCCGTCTGACTCCCTTAGGATGCTGTATATAGTTTGTAGTGAGAAACTGTAGTAGTTGTTTTGTACCTAGTGTAATTTACTAGTTTGTTCTGATGATGACCGAGTAGCACCTTTTAACAGATGCTGTGTTTTATTCTTAAAGATAATAAAATGTGAACCTGTATATTCATAAATGTATAGCTTATAAAAGGTAACTCAGATCACATTTCTTGTAATATGTTACAGAATAGTTGTGTTGGAATTATCCAACACAACTATTCTGTAACATATTACAAGAAATTACATTAGTTCTTCATGAGGGTATGGCCTGTACTTCCTTGTGTTTCCAGATTTGTGAATCGCACAGGACTTCTTTGAGCCTTTCCCTTCATCTTTTCGTTTGTGGAAGAAGAGATATACATAGCACCACCTATTATGTAATAACCTTTTCAGCTTTTAATGGGTACAGGAAGGGAAATATTTGTGTACTGATTAAATAATGACAAGAAATATAGTTTTGAATGCTTAGGTTTTGAAAGTCTACTCTTTTTTGTTTTGGTGGTAAATGTCTCATCCATTCTTAAATCCCATTCGTGAAGCATTGAAATAAGTAGGTTAAAATGGAATCTCTTCACTTTTGTGAACTGTCATATTTTTCTTGCAGCTCAATTTACTATTGAAATATCTTTTTCTGAGATGCCCTTTGCCTTATAAGAATTGTAGATTATGCACTTTATGCCTCTGCTGTTTTCTAATGAATGTGAGGCACATTCTAAATGAAATACCTGTCAAAAATGTGGGTACATACAATATCTAAACTACAGTTTTTGTGGAGTGAGACTATATTTGAACCTGAAGTGATAAGTAGGTACATATTATTTTGCTGTAATTTGAAATTGCACTATCTCTTGAATAATTGCTGTAATTGAGGCATTTTCTAATAACTTCAATGAGTTCAAAGCAAGTATTTTGCATGTGTTTCTAGTGAGATGTATATATTTTAGTTATTAGATCAATAGCACTTTTTAAAATAGGTTTTGTATAAAAGATAGAGTTGAAATTACAGCTGTTTCAACAGTGACATTATATGTGAAAGCCATTTTCAGCCTTTGTAGTGAAGAGTTCTGTTAAGTGCTTTTGCCTAAACCCCCTCAAATGTTCCTGATTTTTAAGAACTCCCGTGATTGTTCATTCAAAATTATTTCTGTCCCCTTTTCATCTGTGGTGTCTCATTAAAAACTAGGACTTCAGCAGGATATAAAAGTTTCAAACACAGTTAAAAGTACTTAAATATACCACTTTCTGAGTCTTTATTCTTTCATTTCAAAAGGTATCCTTAATTGTGCCCTTTTTTCTATGATTTTTTTCACCTTTTTCATTACAGTTATTTCCTCTACATGCAAAACCCCTGAGCAGTGCTCTCATTGCTATTATAGGCCCTCTCATGCTGGTATTATGTATGATCTCGTGCTGTAGTATGATAAGTATAATGATCAATCATGAAATGATTTTTTGGTTATTAGAATAACCTTTTGCAGGTTACCTTTGTCCTTTCACACGTGAGATTAGTATTATAGTCAAGCTGGACCTAAAATAATTGCTGCCAAATCTGTGGTATTAAAAAAGTTGAACTTCTATATATTGTTTTTAATGTGAGTTGAAATAAGTGTAAAATCAAAGTAAATAGGCTTTAGAGATGCATTAATCAGATTCCAACTCGAAATCAGACACTTGGGAGCAATCATTGGGAACCCCTTAAAATAACGAAGCTGGGAAGATAATTATCCTAACTGGAGGGATGGCAAGATGCTTTGCAGTTCCAACTAGTGGAGATGTTTGTTCTAAACTTAGAGCTCCTGTTTTTCATGAGTTTTAGTATGCTTATATATAATTTAATTTGAACTGCTACAAGAAAATTTCTCTAAAGCTATCAGTGAGTTCATTTGTGAATTCTTGGACAAACTTAAAAAGAAAGCAAAGCTTTCAAAGAAGGTATGACAGAGTAGAGTTTTGTTTTCTTCTAGTTGCATGAGCTTTCAGAGCTTGTGCCTCTGAAGAGTCTGTTGGGATAGAGATCTTGCATTATTACCACCACAGGGAAATGCCATTGTATAGGTAGAACTCAATTCAGGTGCATAAACAGAAGCTATTAAGTGTTAATGTGCTTGTTATTAGTTTCTTTAGGAAGTTACCCTTAAAAACACTTTAGTTGTGTATATCAATTTAACTTTCCAATTACAATTAACTTCCTCTACATTGAAGTTCCATGATGTATCACATCTTGAAGTTTTAAATGTGTTGAGCAGTACAACAGGATAATACTGAGCATAAATAAAATCATCTATTTGTCCAACCCCTCTCCTTTGATTTCCTTCAGTCTAGAGAATCACTTCTTTGTTCTAGCTGGGCTTACTGCAATGTGTGAGTTTACTGTGGCTTCGAAAATGACACTAATGCAGTAACTGAATACAGTAACCTTTCTGTTCAGGTGTAAGCAATAGGGAGCAGCCACTTTACTGTCAGTTGCATTCTAGTTTCATTGATATACCTAGTAGTCACAGGGTTTATCCTCATTTTGCCAGCTTTCAGTGTAATGTAGATCACTACAGATAGCATATTTAAAATAAAAAGCCATAAAAAAACCATTGTGAGGATGTGAGTCTGTATAATGACAGGTGTAATAAATACCACGCATGGTAATAGAAAAACACATCCTACTGTCCCAGTTACATCAAAACTCATTTAAGATGGCTGCTCATTTTAGCTTTTGCATAACTATTAAGGAATATAAGAAGGATACATGCTGAGAAATGTAGTTAACACAAATGGATATCTGTGATTAGTTCTGCTTAGAAAGTAGTGTTAAACAAGAAATTGCTGTATCACACACAAATGGTCTTTAAACATAAATTAAGGAGGGGGTAAGGAGAAAAATAAACAATGAGTTAACTGTTTTCTGAGTGAGAAATAAATCTATCTGGCTGTTGTGCTTTTATAGGGCTCCAGAGGGATGTTTTTGGGAATACCCAATTATGCTCTTTTGCAATACTGCTCTTTTGTTTTGGTGTTGTAGTGTGACAAAAAAAATGCATGTTTGTCTCTTCAGCATGTGTAAGGCAATACTTGAATACAATTCTTCACGTGCTCAAAGGTATTTTTAAGTTTGGATCCTACCTAGGTACTGGTAATAGTATTTTCAGTTAAGCTACTAGTTGGTTTACTTTTAATGAGGTGTTAATGATGCCTAAACACAAAGATTCCTGTCCTCCTCAAATTCCCTTCAGTTTCTGGTGTATGACCTTCTACAGTTCTCCCGCAGAATGTATGCTTCAGCCTTATAGGTCGGTGCAGAGTGATTTAGCTGCTGGTTGTGCAGAGAGATTGAATGGTGACACTGGCTTACAACAGATGATAGCACCAAAAGTGACTGTGAATGACTGGGGACTTCTGTGAGCAAGCTGCTCCTTTCCCAGTTTCCTAGCAGAGGCTGGACATTCTGAAGACCAGCTTTGAAAATGTAGTTTCCATTTAAGAGGAAACAGGAAAAAGGTGCCCTCATAAGCTGAATAGCTTGTAGGGTATGTAGTTGTTACAGATGTGTAGTGTACTGTTGTCTTTTGGGTTGTAGACATTTTTTTTTCCCATTGTTGCCCAAGTTTCATGTTTTGATGCTTTACTTTTTACCTGTTCAGATTCCCTAAGTAGAAAAGCCACACTCCTGAGTGACGTTTGGATGTATGCACAGTATGTAACATCCCTGTTAAGAAGGATAAGGGGACTTTTCTGTGTCGGCAAGCTAGAAACACCTTACACTTTGTTTCTGAATGCAACTGGATTCATACCTGTGTTAACTCATATAAACCTAGCTCCCGAGCAGCTCCAACCTTCTTTGGAGCGTGTAAAATTTAATACTGGGATTGAAAGAATCCTGAGTCTGGACTAAGACTATTTCAGTGACCATGTATGATTTATGCAGGAGAGAAGGACCTATCTGTAACCCTAAGGGCCTAACCTTAATGGTCTAGCTTTCTTGTTAACTCTAAACCTAACCCCTTAACCCTAACCTCCTAACTCTAAACATAACCCTAAGCCTAACGGCCAAACCTTAACTAACTAGATAACCCTTTTTATGGATAAGCCCTTAAACATGGAGGACACTGGGGTCCCCAAACTTGTGCAGGAAAAAGGGCCTATAAACTCTCAAATTCTGCCGTAGAAATGATAATTTAGAATTTTCTTGAAACCAGTTGAAGCTTGTCAATGCTTAGAAATCAGCCATGTGAAGTGAATGTTGTTCCTGTGCCTTCATTCTTGTCCTATTGTGTGAAGTGCTGAAGATCTACAGTCACTGTCTTAAATCTTTAGCTCTGCTACCTACAATGGCTAGTGACTTTCCTGGCAGTTTCTCATCTCAATTTCAGTGATGTGGAGAAGGCTTACTTGTTGATATTGATATTTTCCTTGAGGGGAGGAATAAGGCAAATGTCTTGATATTGCTAAACATCAGAAAGACAGAGAAAAATAACAACCCCAGACTGTTTCTAAGTTCACAAGTAATAGAAATAGCCATCTAATAAAAAAATGAGCAGCAGAGAAAGCACATGCCAGGAGTGCTTTACATAAGTTTTCAGTGTGTTGTTAGAAGAAAACTAGAGATATATACATCTTAGGGGAAACCCATGGTAAGCAGTTAAGCTCAACCAACAGACAGTTTAAGAAAAGGCAAGACAAAAATCTCATCAGCCACCTATGGCCAAGTAAGCTTCCAAAGGCAAAAGAAAATAGTCAACAGGTGACAATAACTCACTCTCCAAGCATGTTATTGTAGCTTCAATAATTTCAGAGTAATGGAATGCAATCTCCACCTCATGGGGCTGGAGGAAAGGAGTTCATGCCCTAGCAACCTGAGATGGACTTGAGCACGGTAACATCCTGGTGCTCGCAGCTGCTTTCCAGTTTCTCTCTGAAGATGCTCCATCTTCCTGAAGGCTAGTGTTTGCTACAAAATCTAGTAAGTCTGATAATGTAGATTTCACTTTGCGAGTAGCAGAAGGTTCAAATTCTTTGGAATGTTACCTGCCCTTTATCTACTAAGAAAAAAAAGTGTAGACCTGTTGAGATAAACACTTTTCAGCTGTGGATGTGTATAGGAGTTTTCACATTTGCCTCTCTAAAGACCAAAATCAATGTTGCAGAGAAATGTGTGCAAGGACTGGGCCCTAGTCTAGACTTCGGAAAAACATGTGGAAGCCACTTCTCTGTTAATTGAAGTACCTCTCGTTGTCCTTTTAATGCAAGTAAGTTTCTCAGTACTGGTTTTATGGTTCACCTTTATGCCTACCTACAAGGCCTAATATTTTGTAAAGGGTTCATCCTCCTGGATGGTCTGAAACTGATACCAAATCCTTCTGACTCCTCCCTGGAGGTGGTCTGAACCTGACCCCAGGTGTAGTGGTTAGTCCACTTCCACTTCGTGTCTATCTCCCCTATAAAAAGAGGCACTGCCTGTTTCTTTCTCTCTTTGACCTGCCTGCCTGCCAGCAGCACCCTGGTTCCTGCTGCTCCTGGTTTTGCCACATGGGCACTCCACCACATGGTGGGACCACCCCTTTCTGAATCTACCTCTATCTATTGTGATCAGTCTGGTTATATACACCCTTACTTTAAATACCTTTTACGTATTGTTCAAGTTTTTTCTTTTAATTTCCAAATTGAAGCAAGATTGTTCTTTGGGTGTTTTACCTCTTTTTCCTCTCTATGTTTAATTCCTTTCTTTCCAAAAGGGGAAGAGGGGAAAGCATGCTGTTAATGTATTGTTCTATTAGCTATCATGGCCAGTAGGACAATGGAGGTTATTCTTCCCCTGTACCCAGCGCTGGTCAGGCCACTCTTTGAGTACTGTGTCTAGTTCTAGGCTCCTCAGCTCAAGAGAAATGTTGAGATACATTATTGCTATTAGCTCAAAATAATGAGAGATTGTTTTGAAGATTAGGTTAATGGAGGAGTAGTGCTTATGCTGAAAATTTTAGTCAACCTAGAAGCATGTTGCAAACTTGCTCCTGTTTTCTGTTCTGCACAGCAACCGTGACAGTATGTATGCTTTACTCTTGAGGTGGATTAACTCTTTGAATATGTTGGACCTATTTAAATAGTACTGTTAACATTGGTGCATAATTTGGATCTTTTAGTTGTGCTTGACAGTTTTCTTAGTTTAATAAATAATACTTAACAAGGTCTGAGGGTAAGAAGCCGAGTTAAATTCAGACCAGAAATAGTTATATATAAATTTGAGGCAATAAAGTCTCTATCTGGCCTGTCAAAAAGTAATCCCATCTTTTTATGTTAACTCATGTTAGGTTGCTTGGTCATGTCTGTTATGAGGATTTACAGACAGCTTTAAATGCTCAGCCTTCCAGAAAGTCAAGTGTTTGTTCACGATCCTTTCTCTGCAGAACCACTCTGAAAAGTCCTCTCTCACTTTGTTACAAGGGAATGAGGTTGATGGGTGGCTGCACAGGGGTAACTGTTGAATGGACACCTCCAGACATAGTTGTGTTTGCAGCAAATATCCTGAAAGCATGCACTTCAAGTTCTCATGCCAGTGCACAAAAATTCTTCTGCCCTGAATGCCTCTTCCACTAGTAGCAACTAAGTAATGGAGGATGTGAATAGATACATAGTGCTGTCATCATCTTGGCTTCTGTGAAGCTACTGCTCAAACAGTGTAAATGTCAGGCAGCGTAAACCCTGAGGAAGGGGGACAGCTTAGCCTGCATAGAAATGTGTTCTAAATACACATTGATGTGGGTATAAATTTTGTGCAAGCTGTCTGTATTGTAGGAGGTAAGCAGAAATACAGTGAAATTTTGTGTGGTCTTAAAGTAAAACTTTGTGTCAAAGGGCCAAATTCAAGATGAATGTTTGCAGAAAAACATGTTAATGACAAAAGTATCCTGGTCAACTTCACTATTTATTCAGTTTCTGTTACCTGTCCTATATTAACATCTTTTAAATATAAGCATTTCTTTTTCTTGCTAAAGAGTTAACCCTAGCACTCTTTTTTTTCTCTCCTTTCTCCTCCTCCCTTCTTTTTTTCTGGGCTTCGGTCACTCTGCACAAGGTATAAATTTGGATTGTGATGAATAAGTCATGAAGTGATCAAGGACTGACAGGAGGTAGTAAACTGAGCAGTGGCAATCGTGTCTATCAGAAAGCCATAGCTCTGTAATTTAGAGTTGAAATTGAAGACACGCTGATAAATACAAGATGAAAGCTAACAATAATAGAAAAAAAACCTTACCATTTTATTGTATGAGTGTACTTCAGTGCTTGGACTGAATGAAAGGAGCTTGTTCTGGACATGCATTACTCGAAAACACTGATAGATTACTTGGATGTAGGATGAGAAAATTTTTTTAAGCAAAAAGCAGCGTGTATTGCAAGTGATATGACTAGCTTTGGGCAGTGAGTAACTACGTGCAAAATTGTCTCCAGAGGCTCACAGAGAAATACAGGAAAAATAGGCAACAAATCTGGAAGTCATTTCTTGAGCTTTTAGATTTGAGCAGTGACATGTAGGCTCCTGGGCATCTGAGCCACTTCTAAAGAGCATGCAAAGGGTAAAGGGGACCAGCCTAATTCTATGTGCATTTAGAATGCTGTTTTAATCTTATTTGTGAAATACCTTTGATTTTTGTAGCCTTAATAAATGCTGTGGCTGTGCTGCTCACATCCTAAAGCACAAGGATCTGCTATCATTGCCTAGGTCTGTATCACATTCGTGAATCTCTTTTGAGTGAATGGACTTCCAAAGATGAAGTTCAAGTTGTGTTCTGCACCTGCATTTCATTGATAAGGAGCAGCAACCTTGCCAGAAAGCTGTTTCCAGTGCTGCTTGTTGCTCTACATAGCAAGTGTCCAGTCTAGAATATGTTGTAGTGATAAGTTAAAATCAGTTACCGTACTAATGATATTTTTTTTTCCACAGTTGTCGTCTTGTAAAATATTATAGGTGACCAGAATCTCTTGTTTCACTCCAGTACATCCTATTACTTATCTGTGCTTAAGGAAGTGGTGGAATCACCATCTTTGGATGTGTTTAAAAGATGGGTAAATTAGGTGCTTAAGGATGTGGTTTATAGTGATCTTGGAGTGTTAATGCTTGGACTTAAAGATCTCTTCCAAATAAAATGGTTCTATGATTCTAGGTTGGTCAGGTAGATATATAGTTGTTGGTAACATTCAAACTATTAATTTGTCATTGTCTTTGAAGGCGACTTAGGCTGCTGATAGGACTCATAACATCCCATTGGGAATAAATAGTCTCAGATTAGCTGGCTACAAAATGCAATTGAGGAAGCATGTGTCTGTTCTGTCAGTCTGGTTGTGAACTAGACTGGTATATACTAATTCAGATCTTTATACCATGTCCTTTATGTGAATAGGATGCATATGATATAAAGCTTTAGGATTTAAAATTCAAGTTCATTAGAACTCTGACTTTTATCTATATAATGTAAGCAAAATAAAATATCACAGGGAAATTTAGATACAGAAAGACTTTTCCACACTTGACAGTCAGCTTTCTGAGACTGAGGGGAAATACCTGTGGTAGCTAGTGCCATATTAGAGGAGCTGCACAGGACTGAGATACCTTGATAATAAATTTTATTAATTTATTTGCTTTAGTTGCTTTCCTGAAAGGAAAAGAAAATCTGAATTTCATAGTCTAAGCTTCAAGACCATAAAGCATGTTTGTTTACCATCTGCACCATCCTTCAGTCCCTGGAGGCATATGAAAAGACAGCTATAACAATGGCATACTGGCTTGCTGAAAGCAGCATCAGCAGACCTCTAAAGACAAAGCTGCAACTTCTGAACAACAGATGAAGTGGGAGAAGCAGCTTGTCTTTCTCCCACAGTTTTGAACAATTGACATGTGTTTACATGATTGAAAGTGGATGGAAACATTTCTCCTGAGGACTTATCCATGGCTATATTACAGGAACAAAGATGGTGATTTCTTTCTGTCTTGAGGTGTTTCTAAATCCTTTCAAATGTTTTATAGTCTAGATCAGAAAGAAACTGGGTTTCAATTCCAGCATCTTAACAGAAATTAAGATGTGACATTAGTGGATTTTTTTGCTGTCCTATGCTAAAACTGAATTCTAATCCATATCATCAATTCTTGAGTCAGCAGAAAACACTTCTAAATGGATTTATTAGAAACTTGAAGTGCAAGTGTCCTATTATCCAGTGTTTTTCTTTTGTATTCAGTGGATTTGTGTTCATTAAAATCACTCATTGAAACAGAATACTGAATAATACAACTTTATTTTCTATATGACACTGAAATTTCTAATGCTGAGCTAGCATGTGAGCACAATCTGCTACCTAGGCTACTTTAGACTGATACTCTGTATGTACAATTTTCTGTTTCAACAAGTCTTAAATATCTTAGTTTAATGCCACAAATATTGTTCTGAGCAATGAAGTAAAAATTCTCAAGCACAGTGAGTATAATGGACATGATGACTGAAAAGTGGGATTGTAGTACCTGTGAGCTTTCTTCGCAAAGAAACCACTTTTTTGTAGAAGAAACATTTCCATAGGTTTGAGTATGTGTGGCGATGGCTAGTATGGGATTCTTGGCCTTAATTTATCTATCGAACATGTAGTGTGAGATAGACACCATACCATGGCTTCACTTCACAACCAGCAGGGGGGTTCCATTGGTACAAGGACTGATCAGGAAGGCAAGCTATCATGAGGTGCTGGTAGGGCCTTAACTGGCACCCTCAAACCAGTTTAATTCTGGCTTCTAGAGCACCATGGAGCAAATGTTCTCTGACACTAATATACACTCAACATAAAGTTCTCTATATCTCTCTAGCACATAGAGTGTGTTTATTTGTGGCTTATGAGGACTTCACTAGCTGCTGCAAGGTATAAATAACTGGTTTGATCAAATTCAGTTTGTGTTCAGATGACCATTTTGTCACAGAAAGGAGTGCCTTGTGGTTAAAATAACATGCTAGGTGAATCTAATGGCCTAGATTAAGTTCCTGATACTTGTTTACTGGAAGGCAGTAGTCCTGAGCTATGTTCCTCATTGACACTGATAGCATTATCTGTTCAAGAATTACATGCTCTGATAAGTTAGAGATCCCAAAAGTGATGATTTATGAAAAGGATCATGATGTGCTCATGTATGCTGATAATTCTGTATCTAAATATATGTTCTTAATACTTAAAGAAATTGTTGAATAATCAGTTCTTTATTGTATAACTCCCCTTATATCTGTTTAACTACAAAATGCTAGCATTTTTCATTAATATTCTAGTAGTCATCTAGAGAGTCATAAAGATTATTAACGATGTAAGCTGAATCAGGAAAATCAGATTTATTTTTAAATACTTGGTCCCGTGCTTTTGCATTTGTAGTCTTTATTACATTAACTTCCCTCTTACTAAGAGTTTCATGCCCCAAAGTTGAGAAGAGACAAAACTGTGCAGTTGAAACATCATCTGTATACACTGTATGATTTCTTTGGTCAAAGAGAAGAATAATCTCAACAGTGATGATTTGATCATTGCCTTAATTTTTGGAGTAGAGTGAAGAGTATTAGAAGAACACTAATATCCCTGATAGTGAAATAAAATAAACTAACAAGCCTTTCATAACACTGATTACTGATGATAGATGGAATACTCCACCAGTAGTGGTCTCTGTGTTTTTAGGATTTGCATCCCTGGAGTGCAAAACATAATTGAAAATATCTTGAGAGTCAAATAGTGTACTGCACTGCAGTTTAATGGCTGACCCAGGATGGCTCTAGAAATGTCCCACGTGCCAGCCCACTTTTGGGAACAGAATCTTTGGTGCCTTTCCAGCTCTTCCTAGAGGGTAAACTGACCCCATCAGCACTACTCAAAATATACTCTGTTCTGTCGTCTTGTGCCAGTGCAGAAATTTTACTAATTCACTCATTTTCTGGGTTTATGAAATGTATTTGGTAGGTTGTGTGCTTTGTTTTTTTGTTTTTTTTTTTAATTCATATGCACAGGATTTATCTTTTCCCTCCTCTTTTTGAACATGTTGCTGCTTGTGCTTGTAGAAGAAATCAGGAGATAAGTTTAGAGAACAAGGACCTGTTTAAATGACCATATATATACTATGTCTCTAAGCATGGTAGCATATGGAGGAGAGGAAAAAGAAAATTGCAGCCATGAATACACATGCATCTAGCGTGATTATGCTTAATTCTTCTTTATGTTGTTCATCCCTTCTTTCAACCACAAAGAACTTTTGCCAGCTCACAGTTAACATTTAGCATTAAAAATTCAAACATGTCTTTGCAGTAGGACAGGTATTGGCGGCAGTCGGATACATAATCCAGCAGGATCACCTCTTGCATAAAAACATGCATAATATGTCTAACTTTACATGGCAGACTGACTTAAAAATGTGGTTACACTTATTATCCTGATGAGCTTTAAGCATATGAAATACTACCACCATATTAAGGGTGATGTTTATGAATGTAATGTATGCATATATGTACACAACATGTGCCCTGCCTGGTTAAAGTGTCAGTTATTAGAAAATGCTTGAAAATGCTTTCCTTGGCTATCTATTCCATTGTGGCTGCAATGTTCTATTCAGGAAACATGCAAAATAATCAACGCCTCCTGCAGTTTCCAATGAATAATCAAGGTATCAAGTTAAATTGAAGTGAACAGCATCTACCCATAAGAGCAGGTGCAAAATTGTCTCTAATTATGAATGTGCTGGGTTCAGGAGTGACTGCGCATGAATTATGTCGCATTCATTAAAAGAAACATTCAGAGCCCAATCGATGACACCAGGGAAAAAATCATTAGACTGTTTTTTCCAAAAGGAATTATTATTACTGAGATTTGCAAGTGAAGACAACTGCAGAAAGATGAAGTATTGTTCAGCCTATTTGCCTGCCAAATGCTTCTGCTCGAAAAACAGTTATTTTTCTGCTGGTTTAAAAAACATTAACAAATACATTCCAGCACAAATATGCTGTCATTCTCTCTAGAGAAAAAGGATTTGCATTTAGGTGTTGTCATAAACATGTGAGAATATTCTATGCATATGCTCCCAGTTTAAGCAGAATACATCTTGTTTTCAGTAGTCTTCCACTTTGTTTTGGTTACCTACATGACAAAAGGGAGGTAGTCAATACTTCTGTATGTTTCAAATTAATTTTAATAGACTTTTGTGCATGACATGGAAATATGAAAGGTAAAACCAGGATACAACTAGCCATTTCATGTTAACTGCATTTTGGATTACAGGACTTAAAATGAATGAAGCAAAGTTTCATATTACCAAGGAGATCATATTCTGAACCAGTAAAATTATCTTTGATCTGGGAGGAAGTCCAATGAATCACAGAATGTCAGGGGTTGGAAGTGACCTCAAAAGATCATCTAGTCCAACCCCCTTGCAGAGCAGGATCACATATACCAGATCACACATAAACACATCCAAGCAGGTTTTGAACTGAACTGATGAGCGCTTGCACCAGTAATGTGTTTTTCATTATGACAGAGTTGTGGTAGACCTAAATAGGCCAAAATAGACCTGGACATCTCCTGGATTTTCTGCTCTCCCTTCTTCCACTATGGGCTGAAGCAACCACAGGAAAGAGGACAAAGAACCTGGAGCCACTGAGTCTAAGGACTCTGGCTTGCCCAGTCTTGTTTTGTTCCTGTTAACATCCTGTGGTAAACAAGGTACATGTACTTGGCTTGTACTTGCCTTATGCAAGTCCTGTGTTTTCCCCAAATTTGGGTAAAGCAAGCTTATGACTTCATACATTATGGTCAGGCTTAGATAACTGCCATTCTGAGGGGTTATTCTGTGTCCAAAATCGCATTAGTCTCAGGCTGTATTGATGAAGAGACATTAGCAGATAACACAATGTGCTTTGCTGTTGTATTCATGCTTGTTTGCTGCTGCCACCATTGCTCTCTGCTTGTGGCAGTGATTCTGCTGTTGTGTTCTGCAGCATCATGATTTGCTGTGCTATAACTTTGCTGAACTGAATTTACCAGGAACAGGCATAATTGCCTCCATGCAATTGGCCTGTATAGCCAGTGTTAGATTGTGCTGAGACTGTGTGTTGCAAGATATCCTCCTTACACCTGTCAAGATGAAGAGTCCTGGCAGTACACACAGATCATCCAGAGGAGCCAGGACAAGGTCAGAAATCATCTGCCTCCTTTGTCCAGCACCCTGTCTTAGCCTCAGCAGATGAGAAGACGCTGACAGAATTTCCTGAAGGTGTTTGGGGTGCTGTCAAGAAGCTGTAGTTAGTCCCAAGGAATGAGACTAATATTTTGTGAGTAAAAACATAAAGCCTTTTGTGATTCACCAACTACCTTCTGCCATAAGTAGAAAGGCCCTTCCTGCGTCCATCTAGTTGGCAAGCAGTATATTGACTGCAAGAGCCTTTCCTTCCAGTTAATTGAGTTTAATGTTTATATTTTTGCTAGCTGTTTCTAGATGTAGTTTACCCTTTAATGCTTCCATGGCCATTGCAGAAGAACCTAATTATTATTAAAATTAGTGGTCAGATGGGGTGAGACTCCTGAATACCAAAATTAATAAAAAATATTTTTTTAAAAATATCATCTCACATTAACTGTCCTTCCATTACAGACAGTAACAACTTCTGTTTCTCAAAGCAGCTATGCTCCATCAAAGACTATTAGGGTAACCGTTTCGGTGGTTTTGGCCATTTGCTAAATAGTCAAAACCTTGTGTAAGATGAGTTTATTTTTTAAGTAGAAGATCTAGTTTTCAGGTTATGTTAAACCTACTAGAATAAGCTTTGTCTTTTTTTTAGAGAAGATGAAACAGTGAAATGGTCCTATCTTCTCTGCCTAGTCTACTCTTTCATGTTTAGTAAGTGTCTTGAATGAATTTATGTTCTCAACTAATTGCTTGCTTTTGCTTTAGATAAGAGCTAGTAAAATAGCTGCATGTTATTATGATATCTTCTTAATAAGCCTTCCATTTGTTTAAAATTTAAAAAGGCAGCTGAAAATATATTGTACATTATCATATGAAAGAACTGCAGCAAGTGTTTCTCTTCAAAATGCAGAGTGGACTTGAGTCAAAGTGATTTCAGATGAAGTGGAGGTTAAGGAAAGAAAGGTGTTTATGACCATTGGCACATTCTAAGATGAATTTGATTAATACAAACACATTTCATCATTTGTACTTGAAAACATTTTAAATTACCTAGCACGCACAACCAATGCACTTTATTACTTCTGTATTCACTTTCATTAACTCAGCTTTTACAACAACACGGATTCATTTAGTTAAAATTGTTTGGCTTTCTGTTTTCAGCTGGTGGCAAACAGGACTTTTCAGGGGAAGCTACAGCCCTAGTTCTGTGTTTCTACATTCTAAGTCCTCCATCTGCCTGTAATTATACATCGTGGGTATAAATCAGCCTTCCTTGTACTTCAGAATTAAATAATGAAAGGTGACAATGCTAACTGGGGGGAATGATAAGGAGTACTGTCAAAACTGAAAATGTGTGCCTCAGTTTCATCCATGAAAAATGGCCTGCTTCATGAAACAAAAGCCTTGGACAAAAGACGATACATTCTGTTCATTTTACATGAAAAATAATGGCCAGAAATTTTTATGAGATCCGGAAAATGCAGGCAGCCTTGAAAAATATGTGGAGAAAGCATCCCATGAATTTTAATTGAAATGCAAGAAAGAGCAAAGTGCTGGTGAACGTTACCACGTTGAAAACAAGATATTTGCTACAGAGCGCTGTAACTGGAGTACTTTCACTTTTCAGCATGCTATCTCATTAGTTCTCATACTTGCACATTTTCCACGCTTATGCAAAACCCTTCAAAACTACCATTTAGGAAAATAAATTTAGAAACCTTTTCCACCATAAACTGGTGTCGCTTCTAGGAAAACTGAGATCTGCTGCCACTTGATATCAATTCTCAGTGGAAGTCAGAAGATTCATGTTTCAAAATTTATTTAGCTGATTGGGTAAGAGGATGTATACTGTAATGTTAAATACAGTACAGATATCGAGTTTGCCTTCTGTTGATTCACAGAATAACCATTAAGAGGATTCAAGTATAATTAGTTATGAAAAATCTCTGCTTAGAATTTGCCTGAAAAAACTGGTGGGAAAATAGTGTTTTCTAATCCTAAGTTCCAAAAAGCTGAGAAGACCAGGAAAGATGCACACACAGTTGGGTTTTAAATCATGGCACTCAAGTGTAGGCATGCCTGATGTTACTTGGTATGTGAAATCATCAAAAGCGTAATCCACTCTTAAGGAAATCAATGGAGATTCTGCAGGTTTTAACAGATTAGTGGCTCCAAAATGGCTCAAAACTGTGGATGAAATGCCTGTTTGCCAACAGGTACAAATAACCACTTAAAAAGTACCTTTATCATAGTTGAAGTAAATATTATTTTTTTAATTTGAAGTGCAGTAAAACAGCTTGAATAAACACTCAGGGAAAACAGTAATTGTTAGTGTTTCCCCCTTTTTCATCACTTTCTCCTTGTGTCACTTTGTATGCAGTTAGATTAAGCCCATGCGACAATAGAATAAGTTAGGAATTTTACTGGGTTTTTTGTAACGTCTAAGGGCATCTTCTACCTTGTGTTTCAGACATTAAGGAAGCCATCTATACCCTTGAGGGTTTAAAGAACTCTGACAATCTGAATTCACATAGAGGAACACTGGCTTTCCACTGAAGAAGTGTGGGAAAGTTGGAGTGCTTTTTGGAAAATGTTGGTTTAGAGGCACAATAAGAGCTGTTGGCTTTGGGTTTGCTCTGATATTTGTTTTCATGAGTTTGCATGGCAGTCTCATAGGCCTTGTTTGTAATAATAATAAACCCACAAATACAATGCTTTACCAGCAAGGCTTTCTTTCCCTGATGCTTTTTCCTTTTATACAGACACAACGATGTGTGCATGGAACCAAGTACCATATTACTGGGAATTAGTTTGAATTGTAAGCAATAGTCACAGAGAGAAGCTAATACTCATATTTACATTAACACATGCATCTTGTGCCAGAGAAGCACACAGCTATTAACACCGAATCCTGCAATTGGGATGTGGGGGGGGGAATTAAGTAGGCGGTGGAATGCTACTCGGAAGTGCAGTGTTGCAAGTTTACATTACAGTGGCTGTATCCAATCAATATTTTTAATTCTTTTAATTACTGAAATCTCTGGAGTACATAATGGTGTGGAATATACACATGTATCTGTTATAAACAACATGTATCTTGGAGAAATGGATTTAGTTTTGGCAACAATGTGATAGGGAGATCAAAGAGCTAGCTGGCATTAAAGTGATTTAGATACATTTGTCATAGGCAGCTGTTATGCTAATCTCATTTATGCAGTTGTCAGCTGATAGGTTCTGATGAGCCAGCTTAGTGGGAAAATCATTAGTAGATCCCTATTGTGATAAATGTTATTTATTACTGTCAAATGGTATTAAT
This sequence comes from Tricholaema leucomelas, assembly GCA_013400475.1. Taxonomy (NCBI): domain Eukaryota; kingdom Metazoa; phylum Chordata; class Aves; order Piciformes; family Lybiidae; genus Tricholaema lacrymosa; species Tricholaema leucomelas. The sequence continues at coordinate 3,066,579 of WAAF01019521.1, forward strand.
GTTTGATTCAAAGATGGGAAATGGACATCATCTACATGAAGTTCATCCATTCATGGTCAATGATGACAAAGGAAGAAGTTGCATTCCAGCCAAAGGAACTTCTTTTCTGTAAGAAAAAAGAATAATGGATTTAATTTGCATATGTTTTAAAAGGGTAATGAAGTAATATGATGTTTATCTTGGTTGAAGAGTGGTAATTTTTGCTGGCGTGGTTCCAGCAACATTTGAGTCATTGTGCAGCATTTGCTGTTCAGTTGTTGGTTGTGGAAGGAGCTTTTCAAAGCAGCAGGTGCATAAAGGGCTGGGGGGGAGGGAGGAAACTAAAATGATTTATTCATTAGGCCAAAAAATGAGCAATCTAGATGTCTTTTCCTTTACCCTCCAGAGATATATTTGCAACCATCTTTCCTCATTTTTCTTCTGGTACATCAACATTTCTTTTTGTCTCCCCCTATCTGTGTCATTGCCTTGTGAATTAGACATAGATCCCCACAGATTTCTACTCCATCTTTGTTGCAATTTGACTTTTTTCCTACTTCTACCAAACAGATAAATGTACGGAGACAGTGACATCCCATTCCAAATTAACAGGCAGATAGAATTTGGAGGATGGTCACATATGGTTGTAAAACAGAGTATTTATTATTTATTTTTTCATTAAAAAAAAACAAAACAAAAACAGTAGGTTGGCAAACCGGCTGTGCAGCTGGTCTTGAAGTTGTTGAAAGGTGTTCCCTCGCTTGTGAATTTGCGTGGAGCAATCTCTCTTTTTCCTTTCTATTCCAATGCAGCTGTGGTGCTGTAGTCTCAAAAACCAAGCAAGAAACCCCCAAAATCCCAAAACAAGCAAAGAAACAAACAAAAGAAAACCTGACAAAAAACTTCATTAATGCCAACCAACCCAAAAAGTCTCAATCCCCAAGAAGCCTCCAACCACAATTTAATTATGGTGCAGCCAAATACAGAGCAGCTGATTTTAAGTACTCATTATCCAACAGATCTCAGAACATGTGACCAATGTGGCAGTTTGTATTCTGACACTAGCACATGTGTAATTTCTATGCATGAATTAGTTGACAGTGTTCTGACAGTTTTATATAATTTTAAGTAAATTATAAAATTACATGGATAATCTAAGGAAAAACTGACCCATGTAGCATTGTGGTTAACCCTAAGAAAACCCATATCTCCCAACTCTTTCTGCTGGTTCTGTCCTGAGCCACTCTTTTATAACCTTAATATTTGATTAGTCAGAAATTCTTGTTAATCCAGACAATTTTAGTCTTTCTAAGGGCTGGTGGATGCTAAATTGTCATTGATTCTTAGCAAGAAATGAGGACATGAGCCTTTCATTCAGACATGCTCATGTTCCTGTGGTAATCAATGAGAATACTTTCAGTTGTTTGCCAGTAGTGGTATTGGATCATGGATAGAAATAGGTTCTATATGCAATTCTGTATATTAACAAATGGTAATTTATATTGTTTTGGTAGTGTGTGTGCTCTATATTAACAGTTTGCAGGACGTTCTTAAGGTTATCTCTAGAATGTCTTATGTTGAATTAACTTCTGTGATGGTTTGGGTGTCCCCTGCCCCCCCCCCCCACTTTAGAAATCACTCAGACTAGACTCAGTCGGCTCTGGAAATTTGAATGCAGCTTATATTTACAGCTGGCACAATTTACAAGCAGATATTTACAGTATATACAGATAGGTATATACAGAAATATACAAGGTAAAAAGGTAACACAGACACACAATTCCCCTCCCAGAAACCTGAGTCCCCAGGAGGGGCTCTCAACCACCCCCTCACCTTCCCCCTACCTCTCTCAACCTTACCCCAGTCACAAGGAAGAATGGAGGTTTGGCCAAGAGGGTTAAAAAGCAAGGTGAAGCAGCCAAGCAAAGGGAGGGTGAGGCTAGAAAGCAAGATGGGAGTCCAGCAGCCACGAGCTCCCCAGCAGGCAGAAGCTCCCAGCGAAGAGAAGTAGCAAGTGACCTAATCTTTGTTTTGCCTTTCTTCTTTACGCATCCCAGCAAGACTGTGAGGGAAGTAGACACCATTGTTTTAATTTTACAGCCTGTGATTTATTTCTTCTCACCAAAACATGCTAGCTAGGCTCAAACTAACACAACTTCTGAGGTTATTAAAAAGAAAATTTGGAGATCCACAAAGAAAGGTTGCAGTGCAGTGTTGCAGGTAAACAAAAAGTCATCCTTCAATTGCTGCTGTTTAAAGTTTTTTTGGCTATTCTCAGCCCTGTATTTCTAACACCTTATGAGGGTGCTCTCAGTATCACACCTATCTATTCGAGACACAAGTTTGTTACAATGGCAATTGGAATTTGCCATCCAGAATATGAGACTGTGTGTGCTTAGTGGACTACTGTGCTACCATCCAGTGCTGAACAGGCTGGATTTATGTCACTCTAGGTGGATGTACAAACTGATGCTCATTCCATTTGCAATTTCTCAGAGTTGATTATTTTTTTTCAGAGCGATGTTGACTGTTTGAGCCTACTCACCTAATCATTGTGAAATCTTTCAGAACCCATTAAACAACACTTGCCAAAGAGTTACCAAAACGTGAACCCTGACTAGCTATGAATACTGCTGTCTCATGACCCGTATTGACTGTTTGCCTATTGTTAGTGCTGTATGAGAATCTGCTCCATCCTCAATGGGATTTTTAGACCAAAAAAAGGTTTCAATAAATATGCATAAGCCATTTCTCCAAACAGCTGCATCTTTTGGAGGCTTGTTGCAGTTAGCTCTCCAAGTTTTTTGAGTTTGGATTTGAGTCCATTTGCTTTGCTATCTCCCTTCATGTATGCACTTAGATAAGTGGTTTCCTTGGTTACTTCTGGCAGAAATTATTGTTGACTTTAACCTTCTATTAGGGTGCTATTTAGTACAGTATATGGGATGTAAAACCTTAGATCTTATCTGTTTCCTAATTAGTTCCTGGCACTTTTCAGGCTTTTTTTTTTTTGTTCTCCTCTCCTTTGTTTTTTTTTTTTCCCCTCTAGCTGTGAACATACTAGTTTGAGTTAAGATAGATTTAAAAATCATGCCTTGGGAGAACATATATATCTTTAGCTTACTTCGATAGTCCTTCGAGGCTCTGCTTTAAAGTAGATAGATTTGTCTCAATCTGTCTTTCTGTTGAGATGTGCTGGGCTTGCTCCATTTGTTGTGATAAGAGTTGCTTTGTAGGTCATAGGAGATAAACGTAGATCTTGTTGAGAGATTTGCTTGTCAAACTGTGTGATATATTCCATGACTAGTAACTTCTGGAGAGTGTGGGATTGTTATGACATGTATAATATACTGTAAGATTCTTTCTGAAACCACTGAAATTCATCACTCATGTGCTGGCATATTGAATCACCAGTTTATCAAGGAAACTGAAAGAATCTAAAATCTCTTCCAGCTTACCAAAAGCTACTTGATTAGTTAACTCTGCAATCAGGATTATCTCTGGAAATGTGCAAGTGGAAAATGAATATGTTTAACTGGGTTTTTTCTTTTTCTTTTTTTTCTCCTTGCCTTCATTTCTCCAATGCTGCTTGTTTTGCTGTGGTGTCACTTTTACTATTGATGTCAATAATGTGTTTTTGGGGGCTAAGTTTGTTAGTCCTACAGTGGGCCCCCCTATTGTGGACCATATCTGTATGGGAAGTGATTTTCCCCTTGACTTATTATTCTTCTAATATTTAGTGAATTCTGGGTAAAGCTTCAATTTCTGTTAAGAGGTGACAGTCTTGTAACTGTAATATGTGACAGATTTGATCTAGTTCTCTCTGCTGTAGAGGATTATATATCTTGAAAAGCCATCCTTAAGCTGACAAAATATAGTTTTACTTCCTAAAAAAATAATTAAAAGACAAATAGTATGATTAAGCTAAGAACTTCCATATGTGAGGTGATGAAACTGTTCTTGGTAGCGTGCAGTTTGTTGAAAGGATGTGTAACATGAGTTATCTGTAGAAGGACTTGTGGATGATTTAATCAGCTTGCACCATCAAGGATATGCTGGTTTAACATTCTGAGAGCAGTCACTTAAAAAAGGAAGAATACAAGCTGTAGGATCAGCTAGCAGCAGTACAAGGACAGGGAAAAAGGGGCTACTATGCTTCCTGCAGAAGGCAGTAAGGCAGTGGAGTGATGGACTTCTCATTCCTCCCGTCTACATCCAGTCTTGTGATATGAAGCTGGTGGAATGGCATAAAGGAGTATATCTCTCTCAGCAGCCTGATGATGGACCTAAAGGCAACAGCTCCTTTCACATTTTCTCACCTCCCTCCATGTTCATGATACAGGGAAAATATGAATGAGTTACTGAGAAGCTATTATGAGTTATAGTGACAGGGAAAATGAGGGAAGGAGCTTAGATACAGATCCTAGAGTGGGTGTTTTTTGAAGACAAATGTGGAGGTAACTGTCCACTTAAAAAATTAGTCATATATATAATGAGTACTTTCAGTTCAATAATGATGATGATGATATGCATTTAAAATATGCAAAAACATGTATGGCAGAGAATTGATCTTAAGGATCTGTTGCCATAGAATGAAAAAGTTTTCACACTCTTGCAGGAAATTTAAGTGAACCATAAGGAAGATTGAAAAGAGTAAGAAAACATCTGTGTTAAAACTGTGAAAGTTTAGTCCTGTTCACAAGCATGCACTTATTTTCCCTCTTCCAAACATTCCTTTTATACTGCATGTAGCACCTCATAATGCACTTCAGAGCAGCTTTCATGTACCTACTGATCCAAACATCTTGAGCTTTTGACAGGTCTGTTCAGTTTCACTAGTTGTAGTCTCTTAGGCTTGCTTGGCTGTAAGCAAATATCTCTGGAAGGTTTTTTGTGCTCCACAGTGATGCTTTCTCCCTGCAGATGCAATAGTGACAGCACTTCTATCAGCTACATAGGGACAATCCTAATATACTTAGATACTGAACTGCTAGATCTTTGTACCTTAATGAAGTAATTTACATTGATATAGAGGAAGTGAAAATCACTCTAGACTGTGAGAGGAACCTTGTTTTAATTCTTATTTTAGGTGTATGTGTGATATGGTAATGGCCAAGATAAAGAGTATAAATGCACAGGGAATTAATACTTTTGAAGGATCTCATCCATTTTACCACTAGAGCCCTGATACTATCCTCTATCCAATTTAACTGTTTTGTTATAAAGGCAGTGGGAACGATACAGGGTCTTAGCATGTGATTCTGCTTATCAGGTACACAATATGTACAGCTATGGTTTGGAAAACCAGCCCTGATGTAGAAAAGAAGGCATTGCCATAGGTAACGTGTTAACACTAGTTATGGAAGAGAACGTAGCAGAACTGCAGTACAAATGAGAATCATCAGTAGCAAAATAGTTCTTCTTCCTTCTGAGTAAAATTAAAGAATTTATTTAGGGAGTACAATTATTCTCCAAAGTGGGCAATGCCATTTAGCAAGGCCAGTTCGCTGCTGCTGCGCAGTTTTTACATTGTCAGTATTTCTAAGCCTTAAGTAAGGTCATGGGCTTGGGTTTTCTTCTATGTTTTTTTTTTTTTTTTAATTATTACAACTGTTACTCTCCTGTTCCAGTAAGACTTGTTCTCACTCTCTAAGGAGTAGGCTGCTTACCTTTTCAGTTTGCTAGTATCTGTGATCGTCCAGTTGATTCTGCCAGCTCTGATTAAGTTGACTGGTTCCTCTTCTGTTTGTGAGCTTTTGTTTCTGAGCCAGCTATCTCTTCTTGGCCCAAGAGACAGATAAAATGCAGGAGAGCCTGCACAGCAAGGGATTCCCCAAAAGTCTATATTTTCTACAATAATTCTGCTTGGCCTGTAATGTTGGGAAAGCCTTTAAGGCAAGAGTGGTGTACTCTGAACTCCTTAGTCTTGCAGGACTTAATGCTTTCCCTGTAAGGGATAAAACAAAAATAATAAAAATTGCCAGTACATCTAAGTGATAACTCTTTCAGGTCTGTGTTTCTTGTTTCCCTTTCTCACTTCAAGCAAAGGTATTGCTGTTGAATTCCTCTGAAACTATATTAGAGCTAATGGGGACCAGTCCTGTTTGGTTAACTAATGCAGATGACAGTAACTCAACCTGTGTATTTGCAGGTGGTTATCAAATCAAGTGAACTCATGTCTCCTAATTCAGTTCAAGTTCCTTTTTGTTTGTTTTATTTTTGCCTTTAAAAAAATTCTTTTTCTTTTTATAATTTGGGATTCTGATCTGTAGTAGTTAAAGAGTCACTTTAAAGAGACAAGTTACATTTCCAAGACTAATTTTGCTATTTGTGATTATGATTTTAGGGAAAATGTGTTGAAATTTACGTCTTGCAGGTTCTCAAACATAATGAAAGTTGATAATATTCTAATGATATGAAGCTGAGTTTTGGTAGTTATTGTAGCTGGTATCCATTCTGGATAAGAAAACAGTAGATAAAAAAAAAAACCTGCATTCAACAAAAGTTGTGTAATATTTTATAAATCTGGCCACTTAACACAGTAATGTCGTAACACCTGAGGGCCAGTCTATTTTCTATGTGTAACCAACTGAGAGTCTATCTGAAACTAGTGGAAATCCTTGACTACCAAGAAGAATCTGATCATACCTGGGTAAAAGAAGCAAGGCTATTTGGGGGGGAGCTACCAAACTATGGAAGTGAGGGGTATCTGGCAGTCCTTGTGTGTGATGTGCTATGACAAGGTATGTTAGTTACAACATAAACAACTCTTGCAATTTCCGAAGTCCATTGATAATGCTTTGTTCAAGGAGTATCTATGCTGTTATAGGTTTGGACAGACATGCAGTAGGAGTAGATGAGTTATTCATTCTAATCTTTCTCTTTATTTTTTTTTCCCTGGGTAACTATGGTGCTTACCATCATCTGTCAAGTCATCCATGTAACATGATGTGAAATTACTTTGACACAACAGCACTGCCGAATGAGAGCCAGCACTTCTAACCATCACTTGACACAGTTGTTTTGAGGATCATGGTTGTTGTAATTGTTACTTTTCCTCTCTCTACTTCACATAATCAGTGAATAGATTTGTTGAGGGAAATAGCTTTCCTAAATTGCATTCAACTCACTATTCTTCCTTTACTTTGGGCAGGTGTATTCTTTGCCTTATAGATGCTTCAATATTTCATATATTTCCAAAATATTTTGATCTCTTAGGATGTTTCTAAAGAATACTAGCTGCTCACTCCTGTGAACTAAACTTTCAGAGTTTCTGTAACATTCTGCTTCCCCTTTTAATATTTTCACTCTTACAATATTCTTATACTAAAGGGACAAGAACTGTGACTGCATTCCAAATGTGCCTTGAAATCCCCTATGCTGTATTAGAATGATTTATTCCGAGTCTTACTCTTGTTTATCTATCTAGAATCTCTTGCTGTATTAATTTAAAAACTCTTAATCCTTCTGCAGATGGTTTTGATGTTCTTTCCAGTGGCAGGACCATATTCACTTCCTGTTAAAAGTTTTGTGGCATACAGCCATTAAGAGAACACTACCTTTTTATTATTTTTTTTTGTCATCTCATAGCCTTATCTTTCTTTACAATGAATTGCAGATGCCAGTGAAACCACTAACAGTATCAGCCTGTGATCCTAGGCTATTTGTCATTCAGAATTTTATTGCCATTCTCGTTTTGTCTTTGCAAGCTCTATTCTCTGGTTTTGTTTCATCAGCAAATTCTTTCACCTTCATACATATTTCATGTCCGAGGTCACTGATATATAAAATGAACAAAAAACGGGCCTAACACTGATTCTTGTGGTGCTCCACTAATCCCTTTCTCCCAAACTGCTTGGTCTCATAAACAGCCTCTGTCTGTGACATTTAAGCCAGTTCCCTATCCACATATGTGGCTCACCCCAATACTGTACTTAATGACTTTGGACCAAATGGTCTTTTCAGTTGTGTGGTGCAGAGGGAAATAAAAGACTGAAAGAAGAGCAGAAAGGGAATGAAGGAAGAAGCAAAGACTTGGTGACCTTTCTAAAATCCATGCGACTTAAATTCCTTCTGTTCTGTCTCTTCAATTACTATTTAGATTTTTGTCAAGCAATTCTCCCATTCCTGTTCTGTTCTTGAAAGCAAATTCTCAGCCTGTTGGCTCAAGATGACAATTTAGTTACTTTTTTAGATGTATTATTTTGACTTAATTATTTTTCCTTTACTATTCCAATTACATTTTTTAAAAACGTGTATTGTGGAAGCATATAAGTTAGTCCTGCTTAGGAAGGCAGAAAAAGGAGGAAATCACCTTTTTTTTTTTTTTTTTTTTAAATTCATGTTGAAAAGTCTACAATAAATATTTTTCATCTTACAATGACCTCTAAGCAAAGTTAAGTTTTGTAACAAATACTTAAGTTCTTTCTGTCCCTTGTAGTTAATTTGTTGTGTATGTCTTAGATGAATTTTCTCTTTTTAGAATTCTGCCAGTTCTTTCTGGTCATTTCAAGACCCTTGGGCTACCTCCTCATTAAAAGTCAAGGGGTCTGCTGGTTCCTTCATGGAGGTCCTTTATGAATAGTGGTTAACGAATTAGAGCGATTTAGTACCACATAATTATTATTTTTCTTCCTTGCAACAGTTTTCAGTGGGTGTATCTCCTATGTTCACATCCTAGTTTTTATGTGCAATAACTGTGTGGTACTTGTTTCTTAGTTGTTTCTACAATTGCCTTTTTCATTCTGGAAACCATTTCTTCATATGTAGTTGTGATTTATCAACTTAGTAACTTAGTGTCTGGAAGGAAGAAATCTTAGGCCATTTGAGGGTGCCTTCTAAAGGAACTGAGGAGAGTAGTCATGTCAACACAATTTGTTGAAAACCCTCCTTGAAAGAAAAACCCTTCTCTTCCCTAGACAGAGTAGCACAGTTGAATACTAGAGAGGAAGAAACTTCTTTCCATGATAGAATCTTTTCTTGTTTTTTTTTTTTTTTTTTTTCCCCCCCCCCTTTCAATTTTTAACTTGTACCAAAATATTCTTTCTTCTTGGTGCCCCTCTGTAATAAAGCACCTGTGCCTAGGTCTCAGAGAAGTGTCTTCACTTGCTTACTTTTCCTGCTTTATTGCCAAGAGTATTAAATGAAGCAGAACATTTCCCTGGAGTTAAAAATTCCCTCTTGTAGCTGTGCAAAGGTTGATTTCTCATGATAACAGATAATAAAGTTTCACCTGCTATTTTGAAGCATTTATTTCATCATCTATTGGCAAGTTTTTAATTTTAGTTCTTGTTTCTTTGTGTCATTCTTCAAATTTCTGAACCTCTGTACAATCAATCATTCTTCTGGTTACAGAGAGGATAATAAAATTTTACTTGCTCACAGTTTTGTAGCCCTGTTCAAGTTTTATTGCTAATTTGATAGATATTCAATACACTTAGTGGCCTGCAGTGATCTTGTGCAGATTTAAGCTGGACACATTAAATAATCCCATGAAGTTTATTAGAATGGTGATTTAGAAATTGTAGCATATTTATTAGGGATGTTTTGATGGGTCTTTCAAAGCAACAACAACAACAAAACTAGCCAAACAAACGAAAAAGCCCCAAGCAAAACCTGCCCAAACAAACTTTCCTCCCAGATCTCAAGAAGTTCTTGCAATACGTGTAGGTATTTCTGTACTAGCAGCTGCGTGGGAGGTGCAGTGCAGATGTAGTTTCAGGCTTCAGCATGGAGCTGTAGAACACAGGAACCTTTCCAGAGCCCTTTATGCTCAGTCTGGAGTCAGCTGGTACCAACTGAACCATGTCGCTACTGTTGGGTATGCAGAGAGCTGCAGTCAGCTTCTCTAATTTCAGTGTAAGTTCCCTTTTCTTGACTTCAGGACAGATGACATGTTAAAGTGAGGCTCCTGTGTCATCTTTACGCAATGGGGACAAGCAGAAGTCCCTCCTGTGGGGAAGGTTTGCTTGCAGCTTGCTGATTTTTGGCTCTCACACTGTTAGGCCTGATGGTAGCTGCTGCTACAAAAGAGTTGTCTATTAAAGAGGTCCTTCAGAAACTCAACTATGCATACCCTAAATGTCATGTCTCAAACTCAGTGAATTTTAAGTATTTCAAATATGTTAGCCATGTTTTTTTCTCGCTGAGGACCAGCATAACTGATGTAGGGGTTTCTAACTGTAGCATAATATTCAGCAGAGACTCAAGCTGCTTTCATTTTTCAAGAAGATCCAGTAAATTTCAAATTATGTATTATAAACCAATCGTTCAAATTATTACCTAAAAACTAAAAATATGGAATAGTTTCTGTAGATGTAGTTACAAAACCTAGTTTTCCTCAAATGCTGTATGATGTTAGCTGCTCACCAAGGAAAAAGCCTTTAATGAATTGAAAAAAAAGATGTGATTTTAATGGTGGCTAAATCTTTCTTGGAATCCTCTTGTTTTGAGAGCAAACCAGTCAGAGATGTTAACTCTGTGGCTTTTCAGACATCGGTCTTCTCCAGCTGGGGACATTCAGGGAGGGAGAGCAGTTACTGCTTCACAGAAGAAAATGTCTGTAGGTTGATAGCATCTTCTTGAAACATTCTGCCACCATCATTTCCGTTCTGCGCTCATAGTCCCCAAACAAGTACCAAGCTTGGAGACATAATGAGAACAGAGTACCAATGCCAACTTGACACTTGTTCAAAATTGGTATTATCATCCACAAAAGAAGTTGTGTGGTTTTGTTTTTTCTTACGAGAAAGGAAACACACTTTTTTTTTTTTGTTAACAGTAACATTAAATATTTGAAAGAAGTTTTAAGAAAGGAAGAGAAAAACACACTATCAAGTCATAGATTCTAAATTAGGATATGCTGTGGGTCTTTTAGCACTCTTAAACATTCCAGTGACAGCAATTCTAATGAGAAAAATCCTCAAGCACTATTAGCAAGGCCAGGTTTATATGGGAGCAGTTCTCACTGTTGGGTTATTCTTTTCACTTTTGTGGCCCATGCTAGCTACTTTTCTGTTCACTATGTAGAAGAAGAAAACAAATAATTCATGGTTTATTATAGTGCAGGTGGGGATTAATATTCTTATTTTTAAAAAAACTTCAAAAGTAATGGGCAGAGGTAGGGCTACTTTCTCTGCAAAAGTGATTCCTTTCTGCTAGAGACTGAAGCTCAACACTACCTAAGAAGATATTCCTCACTGAAATGATCAGCTGCTTTTGTTTTAATAAAAACTGACTTAGTGCTTGTAGAAGCTGCCGGGATTATGGTACTAGAGGAAAATGAATAGTTTGTGGAGTAATAAACTGATGTGAGAGTACTTGTAGTTGCCACTCTGTACCTCACTTCCAAGCAGAGAGCCAAATTAACTGCACAGTGCACGTCACTGTTAATTGAGAGAAGATAGTTTGTCATGACTTTATCCACTCACAAAAATAACCAATTTGCTTTCCATCAAATATATTCTGAAGAGAATTAATACCCACCTTTCAAGAAACTGGTTGGAAAATGATTTAAGCTGTGCTTCAGGACTTATTATTTCAGTTTTGTGTGGTGGCAGTTTAACTGTAAATCGGTGGCAAAAATGCATGCAGGAATCTAAGACATGGCTTGTTTTGTTGTATGTGGGAAAGGTATTTGCTTTGTGTTCTACGACTTGTATTTATCTTTCTATATGTGCAGTGTAAATATTGCAGCTAGAGTGGTTGAAATTTTTGAGGATAAACTATAGGCAAGGAATTTTTTATTGGCTGTTCACCAATTCTTTTTGTGAGATAGAAGCATTCTATGTCTGCCAGTTCATTTTAATCAGGTTTTGCTGCAATTGCAAGTGAAATCTCCCTGTGTTGCAAAAATCTGATTTATGTTTGACAGAGGAGTGTGTGAGCTGCAGGTCAAACAGTAAATATTCTACCTGCAGCTAGGATGGTATTGTTTATGGTATTATCTACCTATTTATACGTGTTTCCATATGATCTGCACACTGTTTTCTGCGCATTGGGTTTTGTTTCTGCCATTAATGTATATTTTAGGAGACTTGAAAAAATCTTCCAGCTTCATTTTCCTGGCTTATTAAAAATATTTTCATATATTAAAAAGTATCAGAACTGTGAAGTTTAGATTTGCCAGTGTTGCAGGAGAAATATGTAACAGCAAACAAACATCAAAGTTAGTGAAAGCAAGCTTTGAAAACAATTACATGATAAAAATCCATGACAGCACTCACTCTTCTAATTCAGATTTTAACAGTGAAATTGGAAGTAAAAAAATGAAATGCACAAAGAAAAGTGTATTTTGTACACATCATACAGTAGTTGTTTAATATTTCTATGAGTGCATATAGAATTTGAAATGTTTCCTGCTACCACTGGGAAGATCTAAATGGGGAATAGTTCATGATGGCAGTAGGCACAAGTAAGTTTTAGTTCTGTTTGTGTTGTAATCGCAAAATAACACATTAAAATGCTGAGGCTGAGTACTAGAGTAAATAACACTTTAAAATGCTGTGGCTGAATACTAGAGTGGCAACATTTCCTTTAAACATTAAAGGGAAAGTTACAGTACTATGAGATAAGTCTCAGTATTTACTTCAACAATCATATCACGTTTCATACTTTAATTTGCAGCTGGAAGGATGTTATGCTTTAGACAGCAGCTGTACCTAAGCATGTTGTTATCCCTCCAAATTTAGAGGTAAGATCAGGATTTCTAGGGGAAATAAAAGCCAGTGACAAACCAAATCTCATCACAGTTACCGTTAGGACTTATCTGTCCCGAAGTTAGAATGCTGTGTAAGATTTCTCTTTCCTTAAATAATTTGTGATTCTTCTATCAGAGCTGGTCATTCTGATGATGAAGATACTCAGAACTGCAGTGGAGGCAGAGCTGAGATTTTTCAAGATTGCCTAATGGATAGGCACCAGAACTAAATTCTAACAGTCTCTCCAGTCCAGATTTATCACCTGTTCTAAAATGCTCTTGTTCTCTTTCTCTTGATCTCTGAATACTGACCTAGTGTAAACCTTGATCCTCAGTGTGTCAGTTTTTCTGCATGTCTTCTCTAGCTTTTCCTGTATTGGTGACAGCTGACAAATATGCTTATCAGGAATAACATGAGCTCACAGCACCCATGACAGGATACTGGTAGTGCTCAGCCAAGATTTATCAGCATGAGGACATGCCTCTGAAAACCTCACACTCTTGACTCCCCATTTCAATACGTGTTGCAGGGACCATATTTTTGCAAAAGCTTATCCTCAGTAACAATTCAATGTAATAGGGACATTTGCATCAGGGAAGGCCTCCTTTTTATACAAGCAGGTAGAACCTGTAGAGAAGGAAGGCATGGAAGAGAGGTTACAGAGAGTGGGTGGGGGGAATCAGCTCATAAATGCTGTGATTAATACCAGTTTAAATGACTGGAGAATACAGTGTGTTTGCATTCTCCTTAAGTTTTGATAAGTGTTTCTACTGTAAGGTGATTTGAATTTATATTCTGACTCTGTTTTCAGAAGACAAAATGTGATCACAGTATTCCTGTATATCTCCTTCTGCATCAAGGCTGATGATTTGAGAAGACTGCTGTATAAGAGTGACAATGCTAATATCCCGGCCTTTAAGACCACCAAGTATTTTCAGTCGGGCATAAATTGTCTTTGGGTCTCTTCAATTTACAGCACTCGGAAACAACCCAAGTCTCTGATGACTCAGACTTGTCTCTGAATATCTTTATATTTCCCATAGATGAAACAGGTGTTGTGGGAAAGCTCAAGGGTTTCCTTGAGTCGCACTCATATGCGTTGCAGAGACAACCTCAGCAGAACTTTTAAGGCTCTAGTGTCTTAGGCTTGTACTGTTACTGCTAAACTTCTGAAATTGAACACATGAAAATTTCTGGGGACAATTCATACTGTATAAATTTAGTAAAGAAAGCCAAATAATCTTGATTTTCAAACTGTTTCTGAAAGCCAGACTTGAAAATAACCAGATGTGCTACGAGTAGACTTAGTATATTTTCCGACAGCATTTTCTCTATTTTCAGGCTTGTAGAGGCATGCACTTTGTAAATAAAAATAACTATTTCTTTCCTGTGAATCAAGCAAAAGTAGAACTCATGTTTTCTGCAACTCCAATCACTTGTCCACTGTAATATTAAATTTGTGATGGGGCCTCTTTGAAATTAGGAGAAAAACATTATATGTAATCACAGAGTCTAAATTAAGATATACTGTGAATGTTTCAGGGTGCATTTAGCACTCCTGAACATTCCAGTGACAGCAATTATTATGAGAAAAGAATTCCCAAGTAAGGTATTTAAGCACTAATAGCAAAGCCAGGTTTATGCTGATTTTCCTGTTGGGTTATTCTTTTCACCCTTGTGGCTCAAGCTTACTATGTAGAAGAAGAAGAAAACAAATAATTAATGTTTTATTGTAGTGCAAGTGTAGATAATTTTTTCCCCTTGAGTTTCAGAAGGAATAAGCGGAGGTAAGACTACTTTGCTTACAGATTTTATCTAGTAGTTTCATAGGAGCTGTGTTGGCAAGTAATGATACTGAGCTGTAGATATAGGGCACAAGGCTCCTGCACCTACAAATATGTTTCTAGGGATTGCTCACATAGCTTAATTCTTGGTGGGATCATGTATGGACAGTCTCTCTAATGGAATACTCATGAACATTTCTCATCAAGCACTTAGAAATTCATATGCAAATGTCTAGTATGACTGTAGAACTGAGTCTAAGTGGAACTGATGGCAGCCTTTGGTATGACATTTTATTAAGCTTGTGTTTCTCAGAACAAAGCACAGGTCTGACAGTCAAAACCCACTTCATGTATTTGACTTGGCTTGTATCAGCCTTTTTTAGTGTTGTAACACAGGCAGGAGCAGGTGCTGGTTTAAAACCCTTTAAAGTTTTTCCTTTTCACTGTGATGATAAAACAGAAGAAATACTGACTGCATGTCATATATCAAGTAATTAAGATACCAAATTGCCCACAAGATGTTTGTAACAAGAGATTTTAGCACCTCAGCTGTTGTAATACTTAGATGCTCTAATCTGTGCCCTCTTACTTACCATAAAATGAAAGGTAGGGCCCAGCATTTGAATGTGTTCCAGGCCAGGTATAGACTGAGTTTTAAAGTTCAAATTTGCATATTGTTTTACATGTGTTTTTGAGATAGATTATCAGGAGGAACAGGCATTAGAATTTAAAGAAGAGTGTCAGAAGCTTTTCTCCATTTTCTTTTTTCCCCTCTCTGCCTGCCAGCACCCCCCTTGTTCCTTCTGTTTTCCTGTTTTTACCACGTGGTCATCCTTCCACATGGTGGAGAAGCCCTTCCTGATTCTACCTCCATCCATTGCCATGAATCTGGTGGGGGGTGTGTGTGTGTGTGTATATATATATATTTGTATCTCATTTTCCCTTCCCTATACCTTTTTGTAACTCCCCTACCTTAAATACCTTTCACTTATTGATAAACTTTTTTTCTTTTAGGACTATGTATTTGGGTATTTTACCCTTTTCCCCTCTACATTTAATTTCTTTCTTTCAAAAAAAAAAGGAGGGGGGGAGGGTGGGGAGAGGGGAAGGCATCCTATTATTGTATTGGTTCTGTTAGCTCTATTTTGAGTCTCGGGGAAATTTAAACTAAAACCTAGACAGGATGTTGACTGAATATGTCGTAGCTGTGGTTGTATGTTTCACTGGCTGAATAATATTAAAAAAGGCTTTGGAAGTGAGCTATCTTATTAGAAAAATAGGGCAGATTTAGCAGACTCAGTAAGGAAGGGCAGATGGGCAAATCTGGGAAGTATCCTGGTTCAAAGAACAAGAACCAGAGAGAAGAAAGGTGCAGTTCCATTCTCAGCAGCTGAAGAATGAAGTGATATGGGACAGTTATAGAATACACAAACCAGGTAGAAATTTGAATGAGAATGTCTTCTCAGTTTCCAGATTTTCCTGTTTTGTTTCCAAAAGAAATTTCATAATGTATCCGAAGAAACTTTCCTCTTCCTTGTTTCCAAAAGAAATTTCATGATGTATTCAAAGAAACTTTCCTCTTCCTAGAACACCCAAGCATGCTTTCTTAATAAATATGGGGTATAACATTCAAGACCAGTTTTGGATAAGCATCTGTTTTTTAGGTGATTTATATATAACAAGTAAATAGAGTAGAAATATGCTGCACAGAAAATAGGAAATGATGTAAGTCATAGCAAGTCTGAAGCAACTCATTCCAAGAAAGAAAACAAATCCACATTCAGCTTGATGCTGATTAAAACAAATAAAAATCTGACTGGTTACACAACTGAAAATACATAGTAGTTTAGGCCAACATAGTCTTAAGATACTATAAATAACACATAAACAACATAAATTTCAGTAGGTAGCATGTGTCTTATGGTTCAAACAGACAGATTTTCCAAAAGAGTTGTAAAATGAGTGGGTGTGAATGATGTACTTCAAGTAATTTAAGGAACTGTAGTGAGTTCCTTCAAAAAATTCTTTCAGAATGCTGCATTCAAGAGAAAAGATAGTGTCTGTCATGTTGGCCTGTTTTAAGACATGGAAACAAGTATAAAGATGTAAGAAAAAACGTGATAAATATGAAGATAAGTATTGTGAACCTAGAAGGAAAGCAAGTAGACAAATGATTCTAAGACATCAGAGCTATAAGAAAGGATGAATTAGGAATAATTCAAAGTCTGACAAAAGGTATTGAGTCACTATGAGATGGAAGCAGTAGAATTAGTGTTGATCTGAATTTTTCTGCTTAGGGAAGGAAAAGATAATGTATTAACCACATAACGATAAAGAAATACTGCTTGTTTTGGTGTAAGAAGAAATACCAAGTATAAAGCGCAGCTACTAAAACTTGATATCTTAAAATCAGCTCAGAGTTTTAAAGACAGCTGGGAAGCTTTTTGGATCATCAATTTTGATTTTCAGTAAGTCTTGTAGGGGAAATTTTGTGAATGCAGGAAAGACAATGGCGTTTTGGTATTTTATTGAAAGGTAAATGGGTTTGTGTAGATATCTATAATCTGATATCATCAAGTCACAATTAGGCCACAGATCCATTTTCTCAAACATCTGGCTAGCTGCCAGATCACAGTGACTGTTTGTGGGTGGTGTGGTGTTTTTTTCTTCCTAGAATTGGAGATGATTGAATTCTAGTTGTATTTCAGTGGAAATTTCATGCAAGTATTTCACAACACTTTATTATCTTGATTACAAAAATCACACTATACTTTTGTTTTTTATTAGAACCAAGTGCCTACTAGGTGGAAATTGGGAACAAAACTGTGGAGGTAGATTTGGATCACACAACTCTCATCTAAACTTCTCCTGAAATTTGTGGAGGAGTCTTGTGCTTCCCACTGAGTCTCATCTTTAAACAGATAAGAACATTTAAAGTGATGATACAGTGTCCTGTGCTGTCACTGTTGCTGTTCACCTGAATTTCTTTTCAGTACAAAAAAAATTCCTGTAAGTTTCCATCTGACTTAATGGAAAAGAATGAAGTAAGAAACAACACCAAGCTGTGTGGTGCAGCAGACATGCTGAAGGGAAGGGACGCCATCCAGAGAGACCTGGTTCAACAAGACCAAGTACAGTCTCTTCCATCTGGGTTGGGGCAATCCCAAGCACAAATCCAGCCTGGGCAGCAACTGGCTGGAGAGCAGCCCTCAGGAGAGGGACCTGGGGATGCTGGTGGATGAGAAGCTCAACATGAGCCAGCAGTGTGCACTTGCAGCCCAGAGGGCCAACCAGATCCTGGGCTGCATCAGGAGAACTGTGGTCAGCAGGTCGAGGGAGGTGATTCTCCCCCTCTACTCCGCTCTGGTGAGACCCCACTTGGATAACTGCATCCAGTTCTGGAGCCTCCATTACAAGGAGGATGTGGACGTGCTGTAACGTGTCCAGTGAAGGGCCACTGGGATGACTGGAGGGCTGGAGCACCTCTGCTATGAGGACAGACTGAAAGAGCTGAGGCTGTTCAGTCTGGAGAAGAGGAGGCTTCCAGGTGATCTTATTGTGGCCTTTCAGTATCTGAAGAGGGCCTACAAAAAAACTGGGGAAGGACTTTTCAGTATATCAGAGAGTGATAGGACTAGGAGGAATGGAGCAAAGCTGGAGATAGGTAGGTTCGGGCTGGATGTGAGGATAAAGTTCTTCACCATGAGAGTGGTGAGATGCTTCAATGGGTTGCCCAGGGAGGTGGTTGAGGCCCTGTCCCTTTGAGTGTTTAAGGCCAGGCTGGATGGGGCTCTGGCCAGCCTGATCTAGGGTAGGGTGTCCCTGCTTGTGGTAGAGGGGTTGGAATCAGATGATCCTTGTGGTCCCTTCCAACCCTGACTGATTCTATGAATCCAGAATGTATAGGTTTATGCTTTATGAAACAGAAAACAAAAGCTACACCACTACTGTCAAAAAACACCAAACCCCAAACCACAACAAACCCCTCAAACAAAACCAAAATCTAGTCCTTAGAGAATGTATTACTTGTCTAATAAGTATGGCTCATGCAGGTGGAACATTACAGTTTAACTGCAAATTACTTAGACATTCCCTGTGAGCATTTGGAAATATTACAGCATGGTTCACACCTGCATCCTTAGGTACCCAATAGTTTAAAGATGTTGCCTCATATATGTTAAGCTGTCAGCCCCAAGGCTTGCACTTGGTAACACCTTACTTAAGAACTCAATTAATTGAGACCTTGCAATGGTACATGAATCAACATTGCGTAGAAATTTAGCTCTGCTAAGCTTGTTGCAGAAATGTCACTTGGATTTCAGAAGTTGATTACAAGACATGAATGATACTTAATGTAGACAAACAGACACTTACTTTACAGCCTGATTAGGTAACAGGGAAAGAAGAAATGGCAGTTGCTGTAGGAATTGTGGAGGACAGGAACTACTGCAGAGAAGAGGAGTAGGATTTCATTGATGAACAATAGCTATGCCCATACTAGCCCATACTGTTCTTGCACATGGAATATTTGTGCTAGAACTTCTCAGCTACCATTTTCATGCCTTTCAAATTGTGTTCAGGGTTAAAACACTGAAAAGAGTTGTATTTATTTCTTTTTCTACTATGCTCAGATCACAAATCTGAAACTAATACAAGGATCTAGTGAATTATCTCTGATTAATATTATATATGCAGGCTTGAAAAGTATTAAAAACTATTTGCAAATGAAAACCATTCCTAACAACATTAATGTTCTAATTGCCATATCAGTCTATAATTTCAACAGAAAGGTCTGCTACCCATTTTTGACCTTTGATTAGCATCTTTTATGTAAATAAAAAGAAAGCCATCTGAAAAGATGTCTCTGCTGGTCATTTACGTAACGGTTTGCTTTCCTAAAATGGAGAATTAAAACTAAATTGTGGTAGAATTTCTTTTATGTAATGATTGTCCCTTTACTTAGTGTTTAAAGATGAGAGAAATTGAAGAGAAGTCTTTTATTTTTGTAAAAATGCTCTGTCAATACTACCTCTGTAGTTTTCAGGGAAGTAAAACCTGAAGATTTCAAACGTCTCTTCTGACAACAGAATGAGCAGGAGAAAATGAATACAAGACATACTGTTTTCACACTAATAGTTATCATGGTACAGATGAAGATCAAGTCCTTAACTTGGTAGAAACAAATTCTCAGTGACTGAATACCTGCGGCAGACATGTCAATGAAGGGAAACAGCTATATGAGCTCTCTCTGTGGAGGAAAAAATGTGAAATGTAATCTCTCTGGAATTTCTCAGGAAATTCTTTATAAAAGATGTTTTGTATGCAGCAAGGTTACATGCCAGAAATGCAAAATGAAGTACAAAATAGGCCAAATAATGGTGAATATCCTAAATGTAGAAAATAATATATAATGCATGATGCATTAAATCTCATTAAAAGCACAAGTATATGTAACTTCCTAGCAACCAAACCTCCAGAGTCTTCTTGAAAAGATGTTCCTTCTCTAAGGGCTCCCTTGTATAAGTGCTTTAATAAATGAAGCACATACAGAAAGTATATCTGTGTTCTCTCTTTGCAGCATATTTCAGTAGTCTCTAAAGCCTCATATGTGTTGGTGTAATTTCCTAATCTGATACAATCAACACAAAAACTCTGTTAAATTAACATTCAAGATCTCACTTTAGCCAACAAGAACTGTGACAACTATATGTGAAGCTAGTGCCCCATCCTTAATTTCCCTTTTGTTCTACACTAAAAACTGTGTCCCAATATGGTCTTAGAGATCTCTGTGCTGATTGAGATGCCATCCCCTGGCTGAGCTGTAAAACCAAGTTGCAGACTTATTGTGGTTATTCAAGATGCTACAGTGACTATTTCCTGGCCCAAGTCCAGCCCTTGTAATTATAGTTAGATTTTGTAATTTCTCCTTCCACTTTCATCTCAATAGGGTATTCTTTCTTGCCGCCTGGCCTAAACTGCTGTGTAGTGTTAATGTGGGCTGTTAAACAGCTGCTGTGCTTCTCACTGCAAGTGGCTGCATTTCAGTGGTAGGTAAATGACTGTATCATACAGTGCCTTGAGAATTTGCAGCATAAAGAACTCTTACTGTTTTTATTTTAGCACTTGATGCCTAAGTTTTGTTGAGGTCTTGCCTGGTGTGTATTTCTCTATGTCATATGTACATGTTTTGGGGCCTAAGAACATCAAGGCAAGCCAAGGAAGAAATAATTGTCTTCATTCTTTGTGCCCTAAATGTTGAGAAATTTATTTGACTATATATATTGATCTGTCAATATTTTCAGTCCTAAGCAATGGAAGAAAAAATATAACCTTGCATGTATATCCACTTTTTATTCTGAAATCATGAAATTCTGTGCATGACCTTTGTGATTTTACATACCACCTTCAAAAAGGACAGTCAGAGCAGGGGACTGTGATTTTTAAGTTGGCATGAGGGTTGTTTTACTTGAGTTTGGTGGTTTTTTTTGGGCAACCACTATTTTAAAGTGGGGTATGTTTATGATGTGATATTTGAATGGAAAAAAAAGGCACCTTGTAGAAGGAAGATCTAAAACTGAACAGACAGTAATTTCTGTTACATATTTATTTTATGTAATAATCCACTGAAAAATCATAAATGTATTTGTAGTATGGGGCATTTCTGCTGAACTGCTAGTATAGAGTATTTGTCATTCAAATCATGCTACAATATCAGTGGAATGGAGAAAAGTCTCGCATTCACGAACACGTGAGGTTTTACTGGCATTCTGTTTGCTCCCTGAGACATCATACAACGCCAGTGCTTCTGCACTGAGCACTTCTGTTGACATCTTACCAGGCTCCTGGGTCCTTTAAATAGGATATGAGGGCAACGGGACTATTAAGATTTTGTCAGAATGTGTTAGTGTCTTTGCAGATACATTAATATCTCTTATAAAACTGTATGTTCCATATATGAAGGTCCCTTCTGAAGATAAATGATTAGGGCTTTTTGTTACAATGGCAAAATAAACCTACGTGGCTAGAAGGTGGCATTGAAATCACAAAATCAAGGGTCTTGTGATAAGAAACCTGAAATCTTGTTTTATCTATTGTTGCTAACTCAAAGGAGCAGTTTAGCTGGCAAGTGCCTTTTTTTTTCCCCCCAAAGCAATTAATTAATATTAACAGGAAATATGTTGCATCATTCTGCATGCTGATACGAGTTAAAAAGGCCAAGCTAGAAGCCCCCTGAATCCCACTTATTGGCATGATGACCGACCTTTAGCACTCCAATCCATTCAGCAGCATGTTCATTGTGTCTTTAAATCTTTCAGCTTGCCAGAAGTAGCTATTCTTTAACAGCTGGTTTTGCATCAGAAACTACAATTGTCTCATTAGTACAAAGAATTTTTGTTTCATCAGTTCATATCTTTAGTCTATATGTTGGCAGGTCTTTGTTGTAAGCATAAGTCTCACATATTTATCTCACTCCTGCATTAAATGCTTTTAAAATTTTGATTTGGCTTACAAATGTTTGCTCTTGGTGTTAGTGTAATGTCCACACATCTGGTTGATAAGTTATAATACACTTTTTGTAGCTTTAACCAGTCATTTAAAATAAATAAGATCATAATTATCAGTTTCCATTTACCCATTTATTAAATAACAATGTTCACACTGAGCAGTTTGATTTTGTGTTACAATAAGGCAGTCTCTACATGATGACAGATGGTGTTTCATTTTGCCGACGCTGTGCTAAAGTGCTGTGAGTTGTGATGTGTTTGATTTTATTAGAGATCAGATTTAACACATGCATGCTACATAACTGCAATAGCATTCCCATTTCTCATCTGTAGGAGAAAATGAAACTGTGATGAAATGTAATATACTCACCCTCAGGCAGAACTAGTGGGATTGGGAATTGCAACATAATAAATCTAATGGATATTGCACTACAGGACACTAGAAATTTACTGTTATTATATTCAGGGAAGGAACTTGGTTTTGTAAAACTCACTTTTATTTCACTGGCATCAGTAGAATTTCACATTATTTAACCATTACATCCCAACAGTTTGCTGCATTGAAAAAGTAACCTAAGCTCAGAGGAACAGAAGAGTAAAAGAACTCAGAAGGGAAAAATACATATTCTGAATAACAAAATGACGGAAATTATTAATGCAAATTACTGCCTGACAAAATGGTTATAGTATACCAAATAATGTCTTATCATATACATGTTTAAACTCCATTTATCATTTGTAATGATAGACCATTAATGATAAATATGAAATATTCAGATCAATTAAGGTATCCCAAATATTTAATAAAAACATTTTTTTACTTGAACTCTGTTGAAGTTTCATGGGTATTAAGAAATAATATTTCTTTTTATGTGACCCTGGAATGTGTGCTTTTTTAAATGTTTACATTGCTACCCCCACTTGCAATGTGTTCTGCTTGAGCTAATCTTGCACATCTGTTAAAAAGGCTTTCCCAGAACACACACTTTACGTATACCTAATCTACTTTAGGAGACCAGAGATCCTAATTACAAGTGCATGATGATAATTCCATTGAGAAAGAGGAAGAGGTGTAATAGTTTAATCATAATTTGGTGTGTTGTGACAGTGTGTTGAATAAGGCAGTGTCTCATAGTCCCAAACACATTCTGGATATTCCTAGGCATACTTATTTGCTTGCACAAAACTCAACATACCTTTCTAAAATATGACTATGCAGGATATTCCACTTATCTTTTATGTATCTGTTAAAAAAGAGGTTTTCAGATGCACTTAAATGTAAATATTTTTTATTTTCCAAGATGAGATCAATCTTGTTAACTGGAGGTTGTCAAGTAAATTACATGTAGGACATCAATATTTTCTCTTGTACATACTAACTTTTGAGCCTTTATTTCTTAGAAATGCAATAGTTGCACCTGGGTCAGACATGTAAATTTCAGAGCTTAGAGTTTGTATCCCAACTGAAATAACAGTCTTTGTCATAAAAGAAGTTGCTTGCAGATCTGCTTTTAGCTCCTTGTCTCATGAGGGAAGTAGCAGAATGTATCTACCATGGAAAATAAAGACATTAGCTTTCAAGAGTAGCTGTTGATTTTGGATATCTCTGTTCTTATATTAAATGGTGTTTAGAACTTCACCTTTTGTTTGTTAGTGCTTGTCATTTGTGTTATGAACACATGAGTTATTGTGAAGTGAAGCTGTTATTAGAGCTGAACATTTTGGGCCTGATGGCTTAAACTTCCTAATAGGTTTTAAATAAATGTCATACAGCAGAATAGAAATAACTAGCACAGTAGGAGCTAGAAACATTGCAGGTATGTTTGAGCCACTTTGAAAGGTGCAATGCTCGCAGAGGCAGCCAATTCCCCGTTGGGTCATGACATGATACTGCATCACTTGCTGATGCTCTCTCTGTGTTTGTATGTATTTGCCAAGAGTCATCTACTGGGCAACAGGTAGATGTGCTCCCTGATAACAAATGCCTTAATACAACACAGAATAATCAGCTTGAACGTTTTAGTAGAACAGCTTCTTTTGAGAAGTAGAGTTAATTTCTTCACTTGTAAGTACAGCAGAATCAGGCTTTGATATAGCTGCCAGTTACTCTCTGGTTGTGTGGGACGCTAGAGAAAAGTCAGTGTGATTAACAATTCAGACATGGCACTAGAGGCTAGTGCCACACATATTTTCATGTGTTTTAATAGGTTGTGATCAGAATCACAAACATGAGTAAATACACTTTTTTAAAAGCCTGATGATAAGGTACAGAAAGGGTACTTTTTTCCTTTCCTTTTCCCATATAGAAGTGCCAACAGCAGCTTGGTATCAGTGTGTTTTGTGTACTTCTTGAACAGTGTCATCTCCATAAGTATTTATGGCTCCTAGACGCTACAATATTGAGGATGTTTTAACTGCTGTAGGCTAATTGCTGTGTACTTTATGGTATGTTACACTTCTACGACTCTGTCACTTTGCAGTATTCCTTTTAAGGAAAAATACTTAGCAAGACAGTTTTATAGTTTGACAATTAAAGATAAGAAGCTATTTTCAGTTTATTGCAATTTAGCACTGATATAAAATAGTCTGCCAATGCATTCTTTGGAAGATGTATATGTATATTTATTTTTAAAAGTATTTTCCCAAATGAAAAACCATACTGAAAAAAATTCCACACCTTCCTCCTGTTTGCAAACAGTAAGTGTTGGTAATATGCTCCTAAAGGGTCAATCTGCAAGGTTTTGCTAATTTTATGCTCTTGCTCTAAAGTGAAGTCATGGAAGTAGCTGTGAAAAAGCTATGCATGTAAAAAGGATTGCTATTCTATATGGAACATCAACTTAACCACTGCTGTACTTTTTCAACCATAGTATGGTAATCTCTCTGTCCGTAGTTCTGCTTGGGTTGTGCAGATGGAGATAGTGAGAGTAAATGCCATATATATCTGTGAATTAATCAGTACTCCTGCAAAATACTCATTTTGTGTCACGTGCTCTGTAGACATAGTCTGTGATGCTCTCTGCTGAGAGGAGCTCAATTAAAATGTTGAATTTTTTGTTTGACCAGCAGTTTGATATGTTAAGTGCTGTCCCCAGAGCGGTGGTAGTTAAACTACCATATTGTTAACTGCTACTGAAATGAAGTGAATTTGAGCCATGTTGAGAAAAAGAAGCAGTACCACACTCAAATCTTAAAATGAGTTAGAATTTCTATCTGTGTTTACAACTGGTAGTTTTGATGTGTAAATAGTTTTAAAGGAAAAAAACTAAAATAGATGGGAAAATTGTCTTCAGTCAGTTTGGAAAATCAAATTGCAGCTCCAAGTGACTTATCTTCCTGAGTTATCAGCTGTTGCCAGGCAAGTAGCAATGCAACTCTCCTACTTCAAGTCCCTAGGGTAGAGAGGTAAAGCTGGTAGAAGTTTGTTTGCTTCTGTGCCTCTTAGTCCTGGGTATAAAGTCTAACTTGCATGTGTTCCCTTTCTAGGCAATGTCTCAGGGGGATCTGAGCACTTACATCTGGGTTTTGGTTGTTTGGGGTTTTTGTTTCTTTATTTTCAGGGTTTTTCTGTGGCAAGTCTACAATGCAGAGAGCATCGTACCAGTTTATATTCTATCACATTTTTGTGGGTCTGCTTGCAGTTGATTTATGTATTGGTGTTACTATGGTTAATGCAAGTTGTGTTGTGGTTGCAAGATCAATAGCAGTTAAAGAACTTATCTTTCACACCATGTGGGCAATACCCCACAAACTAAAAGTGAATGTATATGAAGATTGATTAGTTTCATAGGGATCCATAGTGTTAACCTCTCTCCAAATCAGGGCATGATGAGAGAATTTAAGGACAAAATCCTGCTGTGTCACTATTAGGAGAATGTGGATGTTTGTCTTAAGATTTAACAAGAAGATTTGCAAAGGTGAAGCACTGAGAACATTATTTGGTACCTGCTGTAGGGGTCTTGACTGTAAGGTCAGAAACTGTGTGATCTCTTTCAAAAATACTTGCCTTACCAAAATGAAAAGCAACTACAACAAGTAGTGATTGCTTTCATTTATGATGGGTATTGAACAGCCTCCTCCCCACACTCCCTTAGATCTGGAGGAACTAAAATGCTGTCGGCTTGATAAGATGTCTGGCTGTAAATACAGCATATGGATTGAAATGGCTTCTGATGTCAGAAGGGTCTCTTTTATTTCAGATTACCTGCTTCAGTGTTGTGTGTTACTCATGAAGGTACCTCCTTGTATTTTCTGGCATTGATATTCTTCCCTGACTGAACTGTCTCTGAGGATGCTATTTTAGATCCTCACAGTCCTTTTGGATTCTTAAACAATGTTACTGAAAAGGAACTGTTTGGGAGGGAAGAAGATAGTCAGTGAAACATCATCTTTTGAGTAAAAGATAAATTTGTTATGTGTCTTGCATCCAATGGTTGTACTTGTATTTTCAATAACCTACATAAAACTTTTTCTGTTTCTTCTGAGGAAAAAAAAAAAAAACCCCACAAAAAAAATCCAAGTCCAGCACATACTTCACTGCTGGAGCTCCTTCTTCAATTTAATTAAACTTTATTGTTGTATCTCCTGCCCTATAGCCTCTTTTTCATTCAATATACTTTCCATTATCCTTTCCATAGAAATTACTGACTACTTTTGTCAAACTCTCCCAACACTTCTTCAAAGGTGGTAAAATACAGGATTTTTATCAGCAATTCTGAAATGTTTTCTGTGTTGTATTCATTGTATTGAGACTCACAGCAGTGACTGAAAACCAAAAAGCTCAGTAATGGTTATTATTGCCTGTTCTGGACTGAGACTTAACAGGGAATCTGGGTAATGCCCTCACAATGCCAAGCACTGACACTTTATTCCTTTTGTGTTTTGTATAGATCTCATCACTACCACTGCATACAAAAGACAGTCTGAAAAGGTGTCCTATTTAGGAAGAAAAGGATAGCCTGTACTTGAGAGGAGCTTTTTTTAAGCTTTTAATTGCAGATGAAATGAAAGCACTGTAAATTGAATCAGGTTTGCATGAAATTGCACTTAGACTAGTCATGGTACCAACTAGGGACTCTGTTAACATGAATATTTCAGTGTTGATTCCTTACTAAGGTGTTCAAGGAAGGAAATAGAAGAGCCCTCCGGTGGCCAAAAATAATTCCATAGAACTTGGTGGTGCTTGTCCAAAACCTGTCTAAGCTCTTGATAAGCTTGTGGCACTTAAGCAGGCTGTGTGCTCTTGTCATCTTTTACCTAGATTGATGTATTTTCAAGAATAAGTTTTATTTTCATTAGATATCTATTATGCTTGCTTCACTAGGGCTTCAGTTTCTGTCTAAGAACTATGGCTGCTCCTGTAATAGAAATGCCTTAGCTTGGTCATATCTTATTTTAGCAATACTGGATCTGTGTTTTATATGGATTCTATTGTGATGTTAACTTTTTTGTTCTTGAATCAGAACAATACTTCTTTTACTTTTAACAAAGGTGGCTGTGGAACAGATGTAACTTCTCTGTGTGAAGTTGTCAGACTAAGATATCTGAGTTTTGGCCTATGATGTAAGACCAGGGATATGCACCTCAGTTATTCTTGCTGAGAAAATACTGCTAAAAATGTTACCCTAGTATGTATTAAACATACACTTATCTTACTAATGGAGAGTAAGACCTGATAGAAAAAGTGCATTAAAATTTCTGGAAAGGTTTTCATTGCAGAAATCAGATATTTGCAATGGGAATTCACACACTGACAGAAGACAGCTCTGTTCACTTGCAGATAATTACCTGTATAGCAGCATGTCATGACACCTTTTAACTTCATAAAAACTAATTAAGTGTATGTCTGTAATTTGCAATAAAATGAGCAAGATAGTAGTGGTGCTTAACTTCATTGTATGGCTCAGTATCCAATGCTGAAATTACCATTCTCTCACTTCTTCCTGCAGAGGAAGTGCACAGCAGGCAAACAGTGTTGACTCCTTAAATGTCCAAAAATGTCCATCTGTGTTATGAATAAGCTTCCAGTCTGTGGCCAACACGATCCTTCCTTACATGGATGCTGAATGTAATTTCAAAACAGAGTAGGAGACATAAACATTTTTCCTTTAGGTACAGTAGTTGATTTCCAAAGCGATTCTTTGCCTTTTAGCCGTTCTCCATATGTAATATCCCCAGGAAAGCAATTATGCTCTTTGTTTAGCTTATTTCATTCATTGTGAGGCGCTCATTATGCTCTCTACAAATAAATAGTATCAGTCAGCTAGAAAAACTTTCTATTTAGTGGCAAGTTTGTAAAATCTTGTAGTGCATGTTTTAAATACAGTAGGAAACATAAATGACCTGTTTGGGAATACTCAAAGATAAGTGTGCTTATTGAAAATGCAAGGAACGTAGATCTCCAAGAAACACTAGATTGGTGAACAGTGTGGCAGATGTATACAATCAAGCAAACATCTTTGTCGCTTTATCTGACACCTGCTCAATACAGGAACTTGTACAGCCACCAAGGACAGAGTGAAGGAACTGACCTCAGAGATCTGCCCTACAATCTTATTTATAGGGTTACATATGCACCCACATATTTCACACATGTGATCACCACTCAGCAAAGACAGGTTTCAGTATTAATGAATTCTTCTATAGAAAGATTTGTTCATTAATGGCAATCCCAGTAAGATACTCCAAAAAGACTTAACATACCAATGAGAAATTGAGGAACAGTAGATTAGCATCTCATAAGTACATTTGAATACTACAGGCAGTTTTAGTCTTCACAATCTAAGATACTGTAGCAGACAGAGAAAATACACAAAGGACTAGGAGAAACAATCAAAGGATCAGACGATGTATGTGCAAGTAACAGGCTTCTGTACAAAAAGGAGAGCTGAGCATTTTGAGCTTGCAAAAGATGAGCGAAATGAACAGTTAGCAGGAAGATACACCATGGCTGGAAGAATGAGGTGATAGTAAGGGCCTTCAACCTGTTGCTCTGAAGCATGCTGTGAACACTGCAGCATAGGGAAAGTCTTACAGAGGTGATCCAGGAGCTACTAAAGTAGTAAGACACAGGAGAGCAGCTCTTGTGAAATGCCTTGGGAGGAATCAAGGGGGTGTCTCTCTTAAAAGGGGACATGGCCAGCAGCCCAGCTGAAGTGCCTCTACCTCAATGCACACAGCATGGGCAACAAAGAGGAGTTGGGAGGTACTGTGCTGCAGGAAGGCTATGACACAGTGGCAGTTATGGAAACTTGGTGGGATAAATCTTCTGACCAGAACATGGTTATTGATGGTTGTGAGCTGTTCAGAAAGGACAGGAGGGGAAGAATAGGTGAGTGGATGCCCTCTATGCAAAGAAGTGGATAGAGTGTGAAGAGTAGCCATGAGCAGGTCTAAAGCTTATGGGTGGGTATTAGGGATCAAGATAACAAAGGGAGACTTGTGGTTGGAGTTTACTACAGGTCTTTGGATCAAGTGAAGCCTATTGATGAAGCCTTCTTACTCCATCTCAAGGAGACATTGTGATCACAGGCTTTCATCCTTCTAGGGGATTTTAACCACCCTGAGATCTGTTGGAAAAGTAGTATAGGTAGCTGTGGGCAATCCAGGAAACTCTTGGAGTGTCTGGATGAAGAATTCTTAAGACAAGAAATTAATAGTCCTACACGAGCTGATGTGTTATTTGACCTTGTGCTGGTTTGAGGCTAATTCGAATATTTTACTGAGACGTTAAAGCCTTGGCTGTGAGAAGAAAGGAAAGAAGAGTAACCTACATCCCTCATTCTTCTGCTGAGAAATGCAATTAGTCAAAATATAGATAAGACACTTCTCACACACTTCTCAGCTCTGAGTTCTGTGCCTTCTCTCTAATGGTCTGTGTGTGTGGCTGCATCTGCCTTAACTCTAATCCAACCTAACCTTTTATTTTCCCTAACCTTCTTTTCATCTTTTTTTGACATCTCACCTCGGATATCTCCAAGTTTATCACATGAGACATATGGAGATTGATCTGGTTATTTCTGAAGGGAGGAAAAGAGGAAGGAGCGGGGAGGAACTTTAGATAGGGAGCCTCCTGGCAATCTGATTTCTGGGAGAGGTATTGTGTTTCTGTATTACTTTTAACTTGTATATTTCTGTAAATAGCTGTATATATTAGTAACATATTGTAAATATCTGCTTGTATATTGTGTCAAGCTGAAAGTGTAGCTTCATTCCTTAACTTCAAGTTGGCTGTGTCTAGTCTGGGTGATTTCATTAGTGTGGGGGAGTGGATAACTCCCAAACCATCACAGACCTGTTGGTCACAAATGCAAGTGAAGTCGTCAGGGATGTTGAAGTCAGCCTGGGCTCAGCAGTTATAAGCTAGTGCAGTTCACTGTCCTAAGCTGTATGAGGCTGCTGAACAGCATTGTCAGAACTTCAAACTTAACAAAAGCAAAGTTCCACCTCTTCAAGGATTTAGTACATAGGACCCCATGAGAAATGGCCATCAGAGACAAGGTGTGGAACAGAGCTGGCATATCTTTAAGGATCCTTTCTATAGAGTGTGAGAGATCTCAATCCCCACGTGTAACATATTGGACAAGGAAGGTGAGAGACCACCATGACTTAGCTGAGACCTGCTGGTCAAACTAAAGGGCAAGATGGGACTACACAGGAAATGGAAGCGAGGATAGGTCTCTTGGGAATGTATGTACACAGGAAAGGAGAAATCCAGTACTAGTGGCTAGCTACATGGAAATACTTGTAGAATGTCCAAGAACAATTACTAATGATCCAAACTGCTTTTCATTTAAATGTCTCTGTATATGATTTTCTACTAATTCTGACAAGTCTAGATGAGTTACAGAAATGTGGATGTACAGCTTTGAAACAGATCGTAGATCCACTTGTTCGGAACTGTGTCAGAGACTAATACCAGACTTTCCACAGTAAGACACAAATCCTATAATATATTTGATTTCTCTATAATCTTAACAGTTGCTTCAGTAATATTAAGGTAAAATTACTTTGCAAAACTTAGCTATCATAAGCTGTTCACATAAGAATGTGACAGCGTTCTTGATGTTTCACCCAAGAATGCAGATTTAATTGAGCGGGGAGCATACTTTCTTATAAGTATCTCTTGAACTAGTAAATGAACTAATCTTGGATAGTGTTAGCAGCAGCATTCTAGCTGACACATGTAGAAAGGTTGGCAAAAGTGTTATCCTTTTGTCTTAATTTCTATATGGGTGTTTCTAAAACTTTTTTCTGCCATATCTGTGATGGTCTTTTTGGTAGATTTTATTTCCTATTTTACAGAAATCAGCTAAAGGAATTTGAGACAATTGCTGTATCAGTCCTTCAGCTATGTATACAATTGTGAAATTGTGTAAACACCGAATGTTCTCTCCCATCAGTCTCCCAGTCTTTTGTTCAGTGTTTTCTGCAACCTATTGATATCCAAGAGTAATTCCACAAGCAGAAAGCTGTGCCAGTTAATGTTTCTTGATCCTTTTTTGTTTGTTTTGTTAAAAAACAAACAAAAAAATTGCAAGTAATTTAAACCTCATTAAATTCAATTTATTTTTTCTTACTGTTTTACAAGATTTGTGTGCTGAGTAGCTATGTTGGGTTTAGTTTTCTTTGTGTGATTATCTGTATCTTTGTTAGTAAGTGTTTCATGATTTTCCCATCCCAACTGTGTATATAAATATTACTTTTGTGTAGCACTTAACTTTTGTGTTTATGCATAAAGTCAAAGTCAGGAGAAAAGCAAGGAATCCCCCTGGCTCTCTAACTGCATTTGAATTTCATTTGCCCCTTTCATGTCCTCTTTGTCTTCTCTATTTAAATTGCAAGGCTTTTGGAATGGATTCTCCTACATAGTTGGTTTGTAATGTGCCTAACGCCATTGTGAAATGACCCTTAGTCTTTTCAGTAATAAACAAGATTTATAATAACATGAGTTTAAAGGTAATCTGGAGACACAAAAGCCCTAATTATGCAAAGAGGGGGGTGATCAGTTGGAAACTGCTGCTTTAAAAAAAACAAACCCCACAGTTGATTTCTGTGCAAAACAAGAATAGTGCTAGTTTCAGATGCTAATCTTCAATTGTATGCGAGCCTCTGAATTTGTTACTGCACAATATGAAAGATAAAGATGCATAAATATTAATTGTGCAGTTGTAATTTTTTTTCTGATACCTATTGTCAGTGTCATAGCAGTTCAGCTGGAAGGACATTTAAGACCCTGAATAGAAGCAAATATATTTTGTGAGGTAGCTAAAAAAATTGAACTTCATATTTTTCAGATGCTGAGGAATTTACTGAATGGCCATTGGATGTTTTAGAATCCTGTGATTGACCAACATTTGTGTTTTATGAAAAGCCAACCAACAAAATCTAGTGGCGTTGATGGGTTTTGATGAAATCCACATCTCTTTTTGTTGATTTTTCTACTGTATATTAACTTTTATATAATACAAATCAGGATAGCTTTAGAAAACAGTCTGTCCTTGTCCATGTTCATAGATGGATGCCTTTAGCAGTATTTAAATTCATGACTTGTGCATTTTGGCAATTTGTTTTGTTTAAGGTCACATTTGAGTTTTACTGTGCTCAATCTGAATTCATAAAACTAGTAATTTTCTATTGCTATTTCATAATACCCTACATTGCCTGTCTCTGCCTGAAATTTCATATCTGCTATTCCTAATCTTAAGGTCAATATTATTGATTCTTTGGATCTGTTCTTCTATTGCATTTTTACTGAGCACATACAGAAAGGGTAACTAATCTCAATATCATGTGTTCACAACTCTGTTTAGCATGAAATCAGTAACTGATATATTAATTATAATAATCTGTTAAATATACTTTACCTTCATGTTAATTATAGCAGACCATTCTCATTTATTTTTCTGGGTAGGCTATTAATTCAATCCAGATGGTACAGCTTTTTCAGACTGTAACACTCAGTGTTAACAGAATAAATCATGTTGCCAAGATACAGGAGCAAAAATGTTATCACATCTGAATAGGTTTTAAAATGACATAACCATGAAAGAAACTTACCTTTTAATCAGGGAAGGAGCTGAGATAGAACAGGGTCAGTGAAAAAGGCCTGCTTTGTAAGACAGGAAATGTTACTTAGAAGTACAGGAATTTCTGTTGTTTTCCACAATATCAAACATTTTGAGAAAATACCTTTTTCCTTGCCTGAATTAAGCAACCTAAAAGACAACATGGAAGCTAAGCGTCTCGTGTTGCTTCGCTTCAAAAGTGCTGAGTATTGTTGCAGTCATACTCCTCAACAGTAATAATTAGAATGCCAAGTTTGCTGTTTGCAGTCCCTGTCTAAAAGGAAGAAAACTGCACAAACTGTAAAAATTCTCCCTCTCTCACCTCTAATCAAATCAGATATTGATACCAGTTCCTTCCTCTTCCTCCTTTGCTGCATTAGCCTGGTCAATATGCAGTTCTCTGCTGGCTATAAGGAGTAAGGTTTTTACTTTGGTGTGAAACACATTTTAGGTGAGAGATTACTTCTTGAGTACCTCATTTTGAAAACCAAGTCTCCCCTCCTACACACAGCCACATGCATCTCCATCATACTTACTTTCACAATATCTTATGACTTTGGTTTTTATTCTCATTGGACACATTTTAGAGATACAAGGTGAATCATATTCAGATATTTCAAAGCCTACTACTTCATGTAGATGAATGAACCAAGATAATCCTTTATAAAGCAAAATTGATGTCACCTTTACTGTATATTTTACCATGTAAAATAAGCATGTTTTGAATGATGGACAGAGTGAATTGCTGTTAATTGCGTTGCTTGTTGTGAGTCTAGGTTCCAGCAGTCCATCTCTTGGAATTTATCTATTTCATTAAGGGCAGGTAAAAGGAGATAACTGAGTTTCAGTCTTTGGTATTTAAAGGAACAGGAAAAAAAATTCCAAGCTTCTTTTGTAGACTTGAGAAAAGTGTAGTAAAAAAAAAAACAACATAATTTTTTACCTCTGTGGCTGTCTGGAAAAAATGGGGTGAAATTATCAATATGTAATATTCACTGAGCATGGTTTGATCACCTAGTCCCTATATTCAAGCTGTTGAAACAATTGAAACCTTTCCTAACTGCCAGATATGTAGAGCTACCAAAGGCACATTATTAACCTACAGCAGGAATTAGCATAATATGCAGTCCTCTTGATACTCCCATTAAGCTTATTGGGCCAAATTGTGCTGCTTTTCTTCTTATACAACAGCTGTGGGAAAGACCTATGGGCTGAAACTGGCCCACTGAGTACAGTGCTGGCCCTCAATTTGAAAGAAATGTGCCTGGAAAGAGAATAAAAAAAAAACCAGCAACAGAGCCAAAGTATAACCTAAATCATATGAATTACAACTAAGAAATGTTTCCAAACTAACTATTGATAAGAACTACCAAACCACTACACGGTTACGAGTAGCTTTTAGCTAGGAAATGTAAAATCTTAAATGGCGCAGATAACGTCAATCTGAATTACCGTCTTCAGAATGACACAGATGTTAGGATAAGGAAGCATAAATGGAAATTAAAGAGAAACAAATTCAGAACAGATGTCAGGAAGCATTTTTTTCATGCCGAGAATCACAAACGTGTGGAATGGCCTACCAGGCAAGATTGTTAAGGCAAAAGCACAGGGGACGTTCAAAAAGTGATCAGATGGCATCATAGGGGAATTGAGTAGTAAAAAAGGAAATGAGTGTGCATAAAGCAAATGGTTTTAATTTAATCCCAAACAATGTCCATGTTCTTACCTTATTAATGCTTGCATGTTTACCTTGGATAAACACAGAGATTTCTTACATTAAAAAAAGGCACAAAATAACCTCTTCCTGGTAATTCAGAGAAATTTATTCCCTTTCCTTTAGTGTTTTGAAAAATTGCATATATAAAAAACTATTTTGGTCCAGTTTCTCTCTGTATGCTACAATGGTTATCTGTAGATATCAGTCAAGACATTGTGGGAGAACTTAGCAGTGGTGTTACTTGTCTTTCTAGGAAGATTACTCCCCTGAGCTCTTTGTTCTACTTGAATTTTGTGTGAAAATGAGGATGAACTTCTGGCTGCCTTTTGGCATGAAGCAGATATCTAATGCTCAAAGCCCTGGCTGAACAACACTTATTCCTGTGATTTTGTGGTTTATGTGTTGTTAATTTCGGATAGGGTTCAGATGCTTTGTGTGATTCTTGTAGGACAGGCAGGTATCCCCAAAATAAGGAACTGTGGTTTATACTTTAGACTTTATATTTCAGTGCATAGATCTTTGAACCTTAAATAAGGAAAGATAAAGACACTGGAGATCTCACAAGCCAAATCCAGCTTCTGGAGTAGTTCAAAACCCACATGGATACTACCCTGTGCAACCTGCTCTAGGTGAACTTCCTCTGCTGGTGAGGCTAAACTAGATATCTCTAGAGGTCTCTTCTAACCTTTGTCATTCTGTGAATTTTGTGAATGTGGAAGTCCACATTTCACATCATCTATTTATGCTTGGTTGACTCCAATGGCAAATTAAGGAAAGATCAAACAGAGAGTGGCTATGAGCCATGTTTTTGGGTCCCTTTCCTACCTTCCTGAGCCCTGACAGCAGTTCTTCAAGTTCCTCTAATCATGCTTTTTTCAGCATATAGCATAAGCAGAGAAAGCAAAATGCTATTTTTATATTATTACACCATTCTCTTCTGCTTCTTTGATGTTCTCACTGTCTATTTTGTGTCACTTACTGTATAGCTACTGCTTCAGACAATTCCTGAAAAGAGGACTTCTAAGGGGCAGTCCTAAGACACTCCTACAAGTAGTAGATATCTCTAGGAGTTTGGAAGTTAAAAATCTATCAGGTTTTGTTCCTTTCATGATAACTTCGATATCTATTTTCTTGGATAAAGAAGTTTGGCTTGTAGGCAGAGTAGTATCATTAAAATTCAGTGTAAACGTGTAGTGATTTTCTCAACAGTATTGCTACTACAGGATAAAAAGACCAAACCTGATCTTGGCCAAAAAAAAAGGAGGTATTTTGTAGATTCCAGAGAACCACATTCACACTGTATAAATTGCCACAGTGCTTTTAAGAACAATGGCAACTGGAGTAAATAACATTCTGTTGCTTTCCTACTGGCTAGGTGGCATTTTACCGTCTGTTATAACACTACTGGTTGTGTGATCAGGATGTTAATTTTGCAGAGATAGAAATGTAATGGAATCCACCCGGTGGATAATTCAGTTTATGCCTTCACTTAGCTTCTAGTTTCATAGGTCCCTGACTTGTAAAGTAAACAATTAAACATCAATTTTATGTATAACGTCCCTCTAAGCTCTTCTTAGATAATATTTGATCAGTATATGTTTAAAACTCCTAATGTTTAAACAAATCATCACCTTGTCATTTAGGTGCAGACACAGAAGACTAAACAATACAGTGTTAACTTATCTGTTGTAGGCTGAAAATGCTGTCTAGGCTTATCTTTTTTTAATGTGCTTTTGACATAAACCCAGTTCACTAAGTCACATACTGAGAAATTCAATAGCAGAATGGGCTTAGTGATTTACTAAAATCATATGTAAATCTCGTAGTGATATACTGTGTATAGATTAGGAACTCTTCAGAAAATGCAAGAGAGCTGTAAGAAAATAAAGCGATAGAGCCATGAGTTAGTTGGAAGGTTCCGGAGCTGTAATCATAACCTCATGTTGATATTCTATTTACACTGTGTTTGGCAGCAAGCTGCTGGTTTAGATTTCTGTTTCTATTCATTGTTAGCCTCTGAAACTGAATTACTATGTTCCATAGCAACATTTTCTTAATTATGTTGCTATCAGTTAATTAACACTTCCACAAAGCATACCAGACATAGATTAGAAAGAGAATGAAGACATGTCTTGTGTCAAGGAGAACTGGCTAGAATTTTACAAGTGATTACAAGTGGAGAGGTCTAATGGAGTTCAGCACCAGTTCCCATCTCCTCTCAATGAGAACTGGATTCCCTAGCACACTTTTGAAACCCAAGCTACAGGGTGAAGGGACCAATCCTACGGCCCTTCTCAGAGTGCTGTATATGACATCTGCTCTCCTTGCATCGAAAGACTGACCTGCACATTTGTTGGAAGCTTTGCAAAATTTAACCATAAGACTAGATACCTCAGAAATGAGACAGTCTTGTAAACAGTACTGAATAACACAATAAACATGCACCAAATCCTTTCAAATGTTTTTGTCATATCATTAGATGTAACAAAATTTTATGCAAGATCTTCATAAAGTCTAACTCATGAATCTGTTAATTAATCGTTGCACAAAACCCCACCAAATGCCTCATCCTTTGATTCTTTCTTTCCCTTCTACAGGTAGGATGCAAAATGGCAATAGTGAAACCTGCAAGACGACACTTCATTAGATAGGGAAGAAGTCTGTTATTGTTGAGATAATGAAAATATGGGCTAAACATCTCTGAGCTGTGTCTTGCCAAGGATGCCCAGGATGAATCTGAGGTATGTTTGAGAAACAGTTACACGTTATACACACCTATTCAGTAATCTTAAGCTGACACATTAGAGGTGTCTTTATTTGTTTGAAAGCACCCTCAGTTCCCAACCAGTTCTGTCTATTTCCATGGTTTAGAGCACAAAAGAATACGTTCTTAAGTGAGTGGTGAGATATTTAAAATAATGAAATATAATTCTGTCAAAGCTGTGCTCTCTTGTTATTTATTACTGTATAAATTATCTACAACTGAAGACATCCAGTTTATAATGAGATATCTGATGATTTATTTTTGCAAAAAATATTAGCTTTATTATTTATTAATTCTAGTAGTATTCCTCAGTGTATACTCCATAAATATTAACATATCCGATGTCTCGTAAAGATATGATGAAAATAACATTATGCCTGATCTATGGAGAAGATTTGACATCTCATTTTTATGTGGTTGATCTTCTATAGCTTATGGTATCAAGAAACTCAATTAATTAGGAACTTGTGTCAAAAAAAAAAAAAAAAAGTGCTAATGTAAGGAGATTTGGAGACTGGCATTTGGACTAAAACCACTGTTTAGCCATGGACATTATTCCAGAGGTAGTGAAGTGGAAGGGTCTATTTTGTTCATTTCTGAAATACTAAATAAATTACAAATTTTCTTTCAAAATAATATGTTGCTCAACAAATCTGAAAATCCTGTATGGGTAAGAATGTGAGGATACTGCGCTATGTCCTCATAGGAGATCTCAAGTTGTTCTCTTAAAAATAATATTTACACTGGATATTATTTTAAGTAATATCAAAACCATTACCACTATCTACATCACTGTTAAAATAAGCCAGGTATTCATTGTCATGCCTTATGAATACAGCTGTTGTCTGGAACCCACAAAGACCATCTAGAATTTGCAGTTTATCAGATGAGTATTGTTCAAGGCTGATTTCTTAAAACCTCAAATCTTTTATGTTTATGTTGACATAGTCTTTTGTAGAGTCTTATGTAGATTTCCTTTAAGCCAGTTACATATTTGGCCTATGCATAATTTATATACGCTTGTTATATATTTGGTCTGATTTAGAACATGGCAATCACATTTATATATATGAGAATAAATACAGTACTGTCTTTGTAAGTACTTTAAGGATAGATTTGCAAATTGGTTTTTTGCCATTTCTCCCAGATTTTCTCTTCAGATGGAGAAATTCATCTATCACATGAGCATTTAGAAATCCACCATACTAATGCAGAGATGATGAAGACTTAGGAGGACATCTATGTTTCCCCAGTTATAGGTAAGCTTGCAATACACAGAAGGACAAATTTAACATAGAATTAAACAGTCAGGTAAGCCAGTGAAATGGTCATATTCAGTGGGGAGGGGAAGGTAGAGTTCTTGGTTTCAACTAGTTGACTGTGTGTGGGTGAAAGACTTGGGTAATAACTTGCTATCAAGAGAACTGTAGGAGAAAGAAGTAAGCTTGTGGCTGCAGCTAAAGCCCATTGTGCCATGTATTCTGTAAAAGGCATTTAAGTTCTTTATTTAGCTTCCTAGGAAGTATAAAGGGGCCAGTAATACTTCGGTGGCTCTGGTTTGTGGTTTTTTTTAATATGCAGTATAGTACTTCCAGATGTATTTGAAGTCAGCGTGAAATTGATGGATTCCAAGAGGCTTACCTGAAAACCTTACTTGTAAACAAAATGAACAAGTCTAAGACACTTGCTTTGCACGTGTAAAGATTTATGCCAGCATGTTTGGTGTTGATTGAGGCTTCTCTTATTTCTTCTCTTGTCATTCAAGAAGTGACTTCAGTTTCTGGCCAGTATTTTTTGTCAGGACTGACACTACAGAGGTGGCATGTCCATCACATGCATTTTCATTTATACAGCATAGGAGGGGAGTCTGACATTTGTATGCCATGTTGGAAAAATTGTGCTGAGTTTGCTTGCTACAATTGTTATTAGCTTGAAGCTGAATGTGTCCTCTGCATTTCAACATGTTGTAGTATCAGGATCACACTCTTCCTGTATCAGCATTTTGTGACATAATACCAGGGAGGCATTTAGCAGTTCCTTAAAATTATAGCATTGCAAATAGTTGAATTTGGTATGTGTTTACCAATATGAAAGGAAAAAGAACACATATATAGTGGACAGCTCTGTATACTTATGTATGGTCCATATGAGATGTAAATTAGGAAACTACTGCATACTTCAGATGACGTTTTAAGGTATGAAGCTCAAATTGCTGCCCTGTAATCCCCAAACAAGTGCCATGCAGCCTTGGGATGTGCTGACTGGAATGGAACAGCTCAGCACTAATAAGAGGCAGAATCTGTATATAAAAATCAAGCAAAGACACCTGTGTTTTCTTGGTGTTACTGAGATGTCAGAGTGCTATGTGTCTGGAATTCTGGATGTGTCTATTCCATATGCTTAATATAAAATACCTACAAATAATAAACCGTGGGACTCTCTAAAGGCTTGTATGCATGCCTACTGCTCACATTGCTCTGAAATTTATTGTCAGCCATTTGATAAATACTCAATGTCAAATAAATGCCAGTTCACAACCATTCCAGGCTGTCACCTTCATTTTACTTTTTTCCTGGGAAGAAAAGTGTTTTTGCAGATATTTTCTGACAGCAGTACACTCCAAAAGCTTTTTTGTGACAGACATGAGTTTCTTGAAGGCCTGTGGATAGGGCTAAGGACACTCCCGCAGAGACCCAAAGATAACCCCAAGAAGGGATTATGGCACCTTATTTTGTGAGGTAAAATTACAAATTGAAAGCTACTTAAACCATGATGCAGCTCCCCATTGGCATTTTTATGTGCTTGCAGACCTTTGTTTGGTGCAGCTAGTTCCAGCCTAAAGAACTTGACAAAAGCTCCTTAGTCCTGTAGCTCTTCTTTGTTGAAGTTTTGTGCTTTTGAGTCAAGTCAGAATTTTCTATAGATGTTGTGTCCAGTAGATGTACGTTACCTTAGGGAAAATAACTGAAGTGACCAAACACCTTTGTGTAACACTTTTCCCAAATGATAGAGAAAAGCAGGGCAAAGATGAATTGCACTGAAGAGATGCTGTTTTTTCACTTAGATTACACTTTATTCTAAGTTCAATCCATTTTAAAACTACGAAGGCTATGACAAAGCCTAGTATGAAACCAGAATTATACATATATGATAGTGATAAAAACAGAAGAGTTATGTGACATAATTAACATAATTAGTACTTTTGTATGTGTGTATTTTGCATGCTTCATGAGAGATTTTTTTACAATACTTCTGTAAGGTCCTTGTCAAATAGTGTGATTGCATCATGTGCTGTTAGAACAGTATTAAAGGAAAATGGTGCAGTGGCACACCAGACTCCATTGAGACTTGGCACAGGTACCCTTTATCTGTGCTTTCTCCAACCTGAAGCTTAAACTTGCCATGTTGATTTAGGAGTGACAAAAAGAAAATGCACCAGCAGAATGGTATTAATATATGAAATGCATGAGTTACTTTAGAATACATTTTGGTTGTTCTTCAAAAGGTATTACAGCCCTGCAATTATAAGTGTCTGATTCTTTTTTCTTTTTTTTTGTATGTAGCAATTTCTTTTTCATTTCATATAGATGTATTTGAATTTTTTTTTTCTTGAAGTGAGAGATGAGAGGCAAGTATGATTATCTGGGTCTCAGAGAGAATTGTAGCAGGAAATGTAAGTATAATTTAGATATCCAGTAGATATTTGTTAACTGTGATACTGTTGAGCACAAAACAGGCTTGATTAACATGCATCTATCTAGCCCTTTTAAGAATTGTTTACCAAAGGCTGAAGCATTTGTGTTTTGTATGAAGTATGAGGCTGTAGCCATATCAATATCACTATAATTACACTTCTAATTTTTCCTCTGAGTGTCTCAACTTTCCTTGGTTGCTGGCAGCAAACTTTTGAAAAGGAGTTTATTAATATCCACATTTGAGTTTGTGAGAACTTTCACCTGAACTTTTATGTGCATTATCTGATGGCAGAGACTGTCTGAAAATAGCAATGCTAGCTCTTTTCGTATTTGAAGTATAAGAGCAGAATAGGATACAAAAAATAGCGATGCAGCGGGTGCATTTTGTGATCATGTACAATACAAATTAGAACAGACTTACTGGGTTCTGTTTGGCAGAAAATGGTAACGTTACGCAAGAAGGCAGATATTGTGTCTAAATATGGGCAGGGATAAATCTAGCCAAAAAAACAGTCATGGATGCAGATGTCCTTGCTGAAGTTTTTGCACCTGGGCCATTTGGTTTCCAAACTGACCTCATGACTGGCCACAATGGCTGCCTTCTCTTCCCGCGCCAAAAGAGGAAGCAGCTTAAGTGGGTCCATATGGCGCGCAACAATCGACAGCAAAGATGCATTGCCAACTTGGTATTGCAACTACAGTTCGTATTTCAATGTGCTGTGGAATTGGTTCACTATTCACAGAAGAGCAAGTACTGCCAGAAGCAGCTTGATCTATGAATTTATCTATTTATGTCCTAAAAGCACCAGAGAACTGCAGTATGATTTCAGATGTTGTGAGATGAAGCCAAAGTCAATTTAACCTGAACTGTGCAAATTCCAATTTGCATCCAGAATGAAGAAGTTGAGCTTCCCTTTATCGATAGTGGCAAAAAAATAAATGTTGTACTGTACTGAATCCTTGGCGTAGGAAGCAGAATATGCCATCAGTTGACTTCTAGGAGTTGAAGAAAGATTGCAAAAAAATTGCAAATATGCTATTGAAGACCTGTTACCTTGAACAACTTTTTGTTGTTTTTCCTTCCCACCTTGGACTTGATAATAGAATTTATTTTAAAGCAATAGGAAGAGTAAAAGACCTTTTATATAATTGCCATGAAGCCAGAAAATCAAATTATCTTACTGTAAAATCTTTGTAATAGGCTAGGCAATAACTTGACTGTGTTTGTGTGCTATAGCTCTATTTGTTCAGTAGTGGTTCATTATGTAGTTTTATTGGTTATTTTTCCCTTTTATCATCTGTTGATGGAGTGAGCTTAACTATTTATGAATCTCCACAACTGTGAAGTTTGCTATTCCCTGCCTGGAATTATAAGTGAGAGGAATGCAGTGGTACTGGGTGGTGTGACAACTGTCTCTATTTGTTTTGTTGTGTTATCTAGAAGAAGATTGATGTATGACAGTCATTCTTTGTACCTGAAGACAGCCACACAGTTGGGTTAGGACACTGCCTTTTGTCTGTGGTACTCTTGCTTAGTAATGGTAAATGTGAACCAAAGACACATTCAGATTTGACAATCCAGCTAGGTATCTGTCCCTAAGGTAATAACTAAATGAAATTTCTCCTTAAGATTGAGGGGAAAAAAGCAAAAGGAGGGGGGAAAAAAAAGGAAGTTCAAGAATCCTTTAGTTGGTACATCTCTGGACATACTAGTTCTATTTCAAAATGCTACATTAGGATTTCAAGTGTGAGTGGAAAATAGAATATTGTGTGATGTTGAAAGAGTC
The DNA here is from genome assembly GCA_013400475.1 of Tricholaema leucomelas. Classification (NCBI taxonomy): domain Eukaryota; kingdom Metazoa; phylum Chordata; class Aves; order Piciformes; family Lybiidae; genus Tricholaema lacrymosa; species Tricholaema leucomelas. The sequence goes on from WAAF01019521.1 coordinate 3,109,574, forward strand.
AGAATCAACCAGGTGGTTGGAAGAGACCTCCAAGATCATCCAGTCCAAACTATCACCCAGCCCTGTTTAGTCACTAAATTTAGTGACTGTCCAGTCACTAAAAACACACAGCAGAGGCTCTGAAGATGCTCTTTCACCAGATTTTCTTTCTTTTAGAGATAAGATTAAAAAAATAGAAGTAGTTAAGTAGTTATTTTTTCTAATTTTTTTTAGCTAACAGTATTTGATTTTATTTTTTTTTAATGTTGTTAATGTCAAAACCTATTTGCACCTTACTTTTCTGGAGAATGTATGAGTTACGAGTACTACTTCATTTCTGTAGCTCCTCTTTTAGTTACCTGCTTGTGACTGCCATAAGCTCACATTCGAATTTGTCATGTTGTCCCAAAGATATTTTAGTGTTCACTCTTTTCATCTTTACACAGAAAAATGTTACTTCTAAAAATCTACACTTCCAAACTACAAGCACACGCAGCCTTTCATAGTCATCCTTTTACAGAGCTGCTGCAAAGAACAGATTTTAAACTAATCTTATCACAAAGCCCATGCAGTTATGCAGATGACATACTTAGCAGGAATGGAAAACCTAGACTCACAGGGATTTTACAGGTTCAATAATATTCATCCTGCCATCAAATTCTCTCTGAAATGCTCTTCTACCTGCAGTGCTCTCCTAAGCACTCTGTAAGATCTTTAAAACTACTACTAATAAAAAGAAAACATCCAACAGAGTTGCCAGATACAGTACACAGTAGCAGTCTCTACAAGCAGCAATCATTCCAAACACATGAAACCATTTTTAATAGACAACCAAGTCATCAGACATCACTGCATGTGCTACAAGCAGACTGCTTATACCTATTTTATTAATATTTACTTTTATTTAACAAGGTTATTCTCCCAGGAAAACAAAATAAATTTTTGAAAGGCCAACTCAGTTCCTAAAAGGAATTGCTTCAATCCAGGAATAAACTGATTGTGTGCATCTCATCGTTGCATACATACTGGGAACCCACATGGAAATGTCATTAAGCAATTCATACTTTTTCTAAATAAAACAAGATTTTACCTTATAAAATTTTTATATTATAAAAAAACTAATAATAGCAAGACTATACTCTGAAAGAAGCTTCCCATAATATCCTCATTTGAGTCTTTAAGCAGGCACAGTCTTGCTCAAGTCATGATGAGAAACAAATATGCTGTGATCTAAAATTTACCAGTGTAATGGTTCTAAATAGTTTTGCTGAGCGAAGTCAAGATCATAGAATGGTCTGGGTTGGAAAAGACCTCTGAGGGTCATCTAGTCCAATCCCCTCTGCAGTAAGCAGGAGCATTCTCAAGATGGTTGATACATTCTGCTGACCACGTAAGTAGCCTCTCCCAGCAGAAAATCATGAAAATTCTAGAAACACTCTGCAGTTTTTCCATTGTGTAAAACCCCCCAATGAAATGAAATGGTCACTACACACCAGAGTGATCTAATACAGCTATCAGTTTTAGAGAGAAGTGTGGAATATCCACTTACTTGCTGGAAAACTTGCTTACTAAGTAGTTACTTCTCTTCTGATCTTTAGGTACAAAACAAATAAAAAAATCTTCCGGGTACAAAACAAATAAAATACTTCCTAAAAATGATACTGGAAAGGTCTTAATTTGAATTAATAAACAAATGAGAAATATGGATTTAATAATCCATCTCATCATGTTTCATAGATGATAAACATTTCTCTTCCTTCTCTTTATACTACAGAAAGCCACCTTATAACCTGCCCTTTTCTGCAGTTACCTGTCCAAAGAATACTCTATATGTCACAAATACCTTCTGTGCTTTTCTGTTGGCAATTTTTCTTAACCAGTAGCTAATTAAACCCTAAGCATTTGCTTTTCCTGTAAAACTATAATGATTTCTTTCCTATAACCTTTAGCACTGTGGGAATTTCAAAGACTGTCCCTTTCTGTCCTCAGTGGCAGCTCTGGAAAGACATGATGTTGCCATATGTCATCTGGAGCCATTTGACATAAGGATGCATGTTAAAAAGCACGTTTAGACTGTAGGAAGGGAAGCAGTGCCCAATACTGAATGTTTTGTACTTAGGAGTAAATGAAGGTGTATCCCACATAGGTAATCCATTCAGTAGTGCACATCTGGCTAAGAAAGAAGAGAGCTATTCTGTATTACTGATTAGCAGTTCAAAGAGTCTAAAGAAGCTAACTGTGGTCTAGAGGAATTTGACCTTGGTAGATTCCATTGGGGAGTATGTCAGGTTTCACCCTCCTCTGAAGAACAGATGTGAGAAAATCCTTTGACCTTGAAAGGTATTTGTCCTCCAACAGCCTACAGCGGAGGCCACATCACCATGAATGAACAACAAAGGATCCATAACGAAATTTCACAAAAATATGTTAATCTTTTGAGAACTACCCCTGCTTTGAATGAGCACAGGAAGGTTGTGTAGTGTTATACTCAGTGGTTTGTGAGCTTGCAGTGAAGGGTTTTCTCTGTCTTTTGTAGTTAAAGCACAATGTGGCACAGAAAATACTGTTTTTATCTGCTGTGGGTTTATCCATCGGTAAGCTGTGTAGGGAGGGTCTAAATGTTTTCTTCCTTTCAGTACTAGATGAAGATGGTTTATTCAGCTAGCACTGCTGCCACAATTCTATCATCTCAAAAAAGTATGTGGCTCTTTTACAATCAGTGTTGGAGGCAATACAGTGCATCTAGAATCTTTTTACTTGACAGTTCTATAATGTTTGTCAGAATGTTGTGGTTTAAGCAGAATCTGCAGATATTCATACCCCACTCCCATGATGCCAGCTTCAAAATGAAAGTATTGGCTGGTGCGAAGTGTCATGGGGTTTGGAGTTCAGATAGTTGACATGAGAGGCTTCCGGTTCCAGTTGCTGCTTTTGGGTTCCAGGCCTGGGGTGTTGGCTCTTTTTCTGCAGGGTTGGCAGCAATACGGTTAGGAGTTGGGTAGTTGCTGGTTTGGGTTTTCTGTTTTCTGCTGTTTGTTTTTTCCCTTTCCTGCGTTTTCCTTGCACTTCTGAAAGTAGACTAGGCTACAGTAAGTGTGCATTATGATTAGAGTATCATATTTTATACTAAACTTTTTGTATTACAATCTCAACTTTCTATCCCAACCTGGAGTTTTTGTGTATTACTTTCTCCCTCCTGTCTGTGTTGGTGGGAAACAGGCACCTATCACAAGACTTCCTTGATGTATAATGCACCTTAGGAATCGTTTTGTGGGTTTATTTATGATTGAAAACTCTTAAATGCAAAACTTGAATGTCACCTGGATATGAAGTCCATATAGCTGTGACTTTTCTTTATAAGATTTTTTGATTGTTTCAGTCTTTAAATGACCCTTGTGTATTGCTTATGAATTCAACATCAGGCATAGGCTTTTTGTGATCTTTTAGAAAAGGACATGAACCTTATTGAAAACAAACCAAATAGTTTTATTTTACATGCTGCTCTTACTGTAAAAGCCCTTGAGCAAGCAAGGAAGGAGTATTTCAACAATACTCACTGTTTTCTACATTATTTTCAGACTCGTAAATATATGTAACAACAGTAGATATATTGTGTTAAACTACAAGCTACTAGACAGAGAACTTTATCTTTCCTGTCCTGTAGTTGCCATGATTCAGCTGTGAGAACTTCATAGCTGAGCAGAAAAATGCATCTTTCAGAATGTCTTCACAAAGTTTTGTAGAGTTCCAGAAGCTAATTTGGTTGTATATCTGGTTTTTGTATATCACGTATTGCTGAAACAAGACCAAGACTCCTAAAGTATCTCAGACTATACCTCTGCGAACATGTAGAACTGCACCTCTCTTATACAACTGTAAGCACTGTAAAAAAATAATTTTTCAAGTCTACCAGCTACTTGTCATGCATTTGTTGTAATAAGTAGACTTTGATGTGAAGAAAGGTAGCTGCATAAGAAAGAGTTAAGAAAATGTTTGAATAGAATAGAATCAACCAGGTTGGAAGACACCTCCAAGATCACCCAGCCCTATCCAGTCAACCAGACCATGGCACTAAGTGCCTCATCCAGTCTTTTCCTGAACATCTCCAGGGACAGTGACTCCACCACCTCCCTGGGCAGCCGATTCCAATGCCAATCACTCTCTCTGGGAAGAACTTCCTCCTAACATCCAGCCTATACTTCCCCCGGCACAACTTGAGACTGTATCCCCTTGTACTATTGCTGGTTGCCTGGGAGAAGAGACCAACCCCACCTGGCTACAACCTCCCTTCAGGTAGTTGTTAACATTTTTATTTATATTTATCTCTTATTTGTTTAGAAGCTACCGATGATAATTTTTCTATGATGATAATTTTCTTCTCCTCTTGAAATGTTCAATGTAAGGTTACTTAATGACATTTAGTAACTTCAAAATACCATTTTGCCCAAATGTATTAATTCAGACGTATGTCTAATCTGGTAAAATGTAGAGACTATCACAATGCTATGCAAATTTTCCTTGTGGTTGAAAAAACACAAACAATACTATATGGTAGGTGTCAGTAAGCAAGCAGCACTTACCAGATACTTGGAAGCATGCAGCCTGCAGAAGTGAAGGCTTCAAGGAGACCTTTTAGTGGCCTCCCGGTACCTGAACAGGGCCTACAGGAAGGCTGGGGAGGAACTGTTTACAAGGTCCTGTAATCACAGGACGAGGGGTAATAGGTTTAAATTGGAAGAGGAGAGATTTAAACTAGATGTTAGGAAGAAGTTCTTTACAGTGAGCGTGGTGAAACAGTGGAAAGAGTTGCCCAGGGAGGTTGTGGCTGCTCCTTCCCTGGAGGTGTGCAAGGCCAGGTTGGATGAGGCCTTGAGCAGCCTGTTCTAGTGAGAGGTGTCCCTGCCTATGGTGGGGGGGTTGGAACTAGACGATCTTTGAGGTACCTTGCAGCCTAAACCATTCTATGATTTTATGCAAAGTTAAAGGAAGTGGACAAAGCCTGGAGTACTAGTATTTTTGGCAAGGCTAAACACAGCAATTGTAGATCCTCACTTAGATTTTACTATTGGCATGTTTGGGCTGAAGACTTAGAATCATAGAATCAGTCAGGGTTGGAAGGGACCACAAGGATTATTTAGTTCCAACCCCTCTGCCATGGGCAGGGACACCCTACCCTAGATCAGGCTGGCCAGAGCCTCATCCAGCCTGGCCTTAAACACCTAAGGGGACGGGACCTCAACCACCTCCCTGGGCAACCCATTCCAGTCTCTCACCACTCTCATGGTGAAGAACTTTCTCCTCATGTCCAGCCTGAACCTACCCATCTTCAGCTTCGCTCCATTCCTCCTAGTCCTGTCGCTCTCTGATATGCTAAACAGTCCCTCCCCATCTTTTTTATAGGCCCCCTTCAGATACTGAAAGGCCACAATAAGGTCACCTGGGAGCCTCCTCAGGTGCCTTGACAGGCCCAACTCTCTCAGTCTGTCCTCCTAGCAGAGGTGCTCCAACCCTCTGATCATCCCAGTGGCCCTTCTCTGGACATCCTCCAGCATGTCCACATCCTCCTTGTAATGGAGGCTCCAGAACTGGATGCAGTTCTCCAAGTGGGGTCTCACCAGAGCAGAGTAGAGGGGGAGAATCACGTCCCTCGACCTGCTGACCACGGTTCTCCTAATGCAGCCCAGGATCTGGTTGGCCCTCTGGGCTGCAAGTGCACACTGCTGGCTCATGTTGAGCTTCTCGTCCACCAGCACCCCCAAGTCCCTCTCCTGAGGGCTGCTCTCCAGCCAGTTGCTGCCCAGGCTGGATTTGTGCTTGGGATTGCCCCAACCCAGATGCAGGACCCTGCACTAGGTCTTGTTGGACTTCATGAGGTTGACTTGTGCCCACCTCTCCAGCCTGTCCAGGTCCCTCTGGATGGCATCCCTTCCCTCCAGTGTATCTGCTGCACCATGCAGCTTGGTGTCATCAGCAAACTTGCTGAGGGTGCACTCAGTGCCACTGTCTATGTCACTGACAAAGATGTTGAACAAGACTGGTACCAGGACTGACCCCTGAAAAACTCCACTTGTCACTGGTCTCCACTTAGACAAGGACCCACTGACAGCCACTCTTTGGGTGCGGCCCTCAAGGCAGTTCTTTATCCATCTTGTGGTCCACCCCTCAAACCCACGTTTCACCAGATTGAGGACTAGAATGTCGTACAGGACAGTGTCAAAGGCCTTGCTCAGGTCTGGGTAAATGACATCAGTTGCTCACCCCTCATCTATTAATGTTGTAACCTGTTCATAGAAGGCCACGAGGTTTGTCAGGCAGGATTTGCTCTTGCTGAAGCCAGGCTGATTGTAGCCTCATCACTATTCTTCTGTCTCACAGACTTCTGACCATTTATCACTCATGACAAGGCTAAAGGAGGCCCAAGGAGATTTTGTTTGGAGTTCCATGCATTTTGTACAGGCTTTCCATTGCTGTCTCTTTGGTTGATACTCTGAATGTACTGAGCAAATTCAGACTCTCAAAAGACTTGGGAGAGCTGTCCCAGAGGATCATGATGAAACTCAAGTGTGAGATCAAGTTGAAAAAAAGATAGGATGCCTGTCAAAATTTTAAGTGGATCACTAGTGTTCTGTGGCAATTCCATCACTGAAATAGGAGTTGTGGAAGGTTTTAGAGCGATTTTGTGCTCTAGCACTTTATCAGGATTCTGTATTTTGGAAGTATTTGCTGATTGCCTGTATTTAGAAATAGTCTGCTTATAAATTGGGAACATGTTGGTGCATCTTTTGCTTCACAGCAGTGAGAGTTATGTACATGATAATTAAAAAGAAACATCTGCTAGAGATTGTAAAGGCAAGTCTTTACCATAAAAGCAATAAGCTAGCACTCACTGGAGGAGAGAAGTGGAATGCATGAGGGAAGTTATGATCTGAGTCTTAGAAGACCCAAGACCCTTTCAGGCTGGAACTGATTCAGATGCTAAGCAGCTATACAAATACCATGGGAAATTGTACAGTCTTAGATACAAATGTGCTAATTGTTCTTAATGTAAAGAAGTCCATGCCAAACTCTCTCCCAACTCTTATCTATGGATCAGAAGTGTTCAACAACTCTATATGCATTTTATTCTTCCTGCTGACAGTAGCGAGGTGGTAAATGCTATAAAATACTATAAAACACTTTGAGACTACATTTCTTTAACATGATTTTTGACAAGGATTAAAAAATAGGCTCAGAGGATATTCCGTAAAATCACTGTAGCCTCAGTTCAACTATTTCTGCCACCGGTTTATGAGCTGTGCTCATTGTTCCTGTGGCAGTACCTAACTGACCTTTCCTTGGCCCATCTGGTTCACTTTTCAGATGAATGTTGCTGCTAACAATGCCCCAGTTCAAGCTGATGCTGAAGTGCAATTTAGTCATTGTTCACCAATGATTAATCAAGAAGAGATTTCATAATGAAGTCAGCATTAAAATGTATGGGCATGTGGCAAATCAGATTGAATGGCAATATCTCAGAATATATAGCATCGCATTGTTAGGTTTCTTTTGTGGTTTTCACTCTCCTGGGGACCTGAGTATAGACTTTGATATGCTGAGAACCCTGTTTATTTTACATTTTAAATGATTAGTGGAAGATTAAACTTTCATGCTAACTGAAAAATATAATGAAAATGCCAGATTCTGGGCTCCCTATCTAAATATTATTAGCTTTTATGTGGTGCATTTGATTCTTTTGTTCTTTCTGACTCACAGTCCATAACCTTTCTTTTGTTAACACATTTTAATTCCCTGTTCAGTATCCCTAGATAAAAAGGCATTGTGATATAGCAGTGGAAGGAAGGAGAAGAAATAGCCTTAAAAGAGAAAATAATGGAGGAGGACTATTTTTAGACAATTTCATTGAATATAAATACAATTAAGAATAGTTACTTGCTGATGAGATGAATTATATTTAAAATGGCTGTAATTTTTGAATCACAGGAGGGAATTTATAAATAAAACTAGTTTATATTAGATAAAAGTGTGTCTGTACTCGCATGTACTGTAGCTTCTACCTGATGTTATCCTGCATTAAGGATCCAGGTTAGTGAAGTGCCAGATAAATTTGTCAAAAGTACCACTTTGCTTTCTTCCATTCCAAATGTCTAAAATGTTTCTCAGGCTGGTCCCATGAAAATGTTTGTAATAGGGCTATCACTGGATCATTTGTAGTTTCTAAAGTAATAGGATGGCTGATAGACAACAGCATCTGTCATTACTAAGAGTCTACTCTTTTTTAATCTCTGAAGAGCATATGACTTGTGGTCAAGAATATCTGATAATTTAGGCAAGGGATTCATACAGGCACTGAGGAGGAGGAAAGTGAAAAGAAGCAGTGAAAGACATGAGGAAGGAGACGCTCTGCTGTGTAAAGAAGGGAAATACAGAACTGAGTATGTAACTAAATGTTCTGTATACTGTGGGGAATATTTTTGAGGGGTTATGTGTAATGCTTTATAACTTCACAAAAAGTCCAAAGATTTTGCCTACTCATTGTCTTAAAGATGCAATTTATTTAATCATCCTCAGAAGTCAGTTACGGATAAACCCAGAAACTGAGTAGCATAGTTGATCTCAAATTTGAAACAATAATTAGAATTCTATTGTTTAAGAAAATAAATTTAAAAAAAAAGTGAAACCAAGGAAGTTTGCTACAAGAGCTATTGTCACGGTCATCTGGCTGCCAATGGAAAATTATCCTGCAGCAGTGTGTCAAAGAAAAGGTACACAAGATTTGCTTGACAGAATACTTGTCTTTACTGTAAAACATTATTCTCTGTAGTTTTTTTACAAACAAACACTGGTGATTGCAAATGCAAACCCTGTTATGAGTAGATGGATCTGCACCTGGAAAATCAAATTCTCACTACTTTCTCTTTTGGTGAAGATTGTTATTAATAGACTGCTGTAGGGCATCTGATTCTGTTTTAGTTGTCTAGTGGATTTACATCTAGATTAAAAAAAACCCAAACAACAAAGCCCAAAAACTTGGCTGTGAAACACACCAAAATATTAGCAGTATCCTTTCCTTGTGTAGTTTCAAGACATATCAAAAAGTATGGATTTTCCTTTATAACAACACATATTTTGACATAGTTTTACTCAAGGAGGACCAACAGATGTAACCATATGAGGGAAGATCCAGGGCACAATATATACTAAGCTTTTGGATCACCATTATCTTTTTTTCATATTATAGCCATTTGCAGCCTTCAACCAAAATGTTCCTAAACTTACCACTTTAAGACACCTAATCACAGCTAAGATAGGATCACAGGATGTTAGGAGTTGGAAAGGACTGCCAGAGATCATGGAGTCCAACCCTCCTGCCAGAGCAGGACCATAGAATATAGTGCAGGTTGCGCATGAATGCATCCAGACAGGTCTTAAAAGTTTCCAGAGGAGACTCCACAACCTCCATAGGAGTCTGTTCCAGTGCTCTATGATCCTTACAGTAAAGAAGTTCCTCCTCATGTAGAAGTTGAACTTCCTGTGCTGTAGTTTAAGCCCATTGCCCCTTGTCCTGTCAGAGGGTACAAGTGACAAGAACTTGTCCCCTCCCTTTTGACACCCAAGCCTCATATATTTATAAATATTGTTTGGATTCCCTCTAAGTCTTTTCTTCACCAGATCAAAAAGCCCCAGCTCCTTCAGCTTTTTCCTTAGAGGGCACATGCTGCAACCGTTTAATCATCTTTGTAGCCTTCAATTGGACTCTTTCGAGTAGATCCCTGCCCTTCCTGAACTGGGGAGCCCAAAATTGAAGACAATATTCCAGGTGAGGTTTCATCAGGGCAGAGTCGAGGGGGAGGAGAACCTTAATGAAAGCCTTGGTTGTTGGATATGAGATGCCCTTCATCTTTAGTATGCAGTAAACCCCAGCATGTTTTATTCAACGAGTCAGATCAGTGAGTGTATTCACACTATAAATTTGTACATTATGTACAGATAAGAAACATATAATACCAAGAAACTGGCAGAGAAATTTCCAGTTGAATTTTTTTTTTGTTTGGGTTTATAAAAATAACTGTGGTGCATCAATTACTCTCTATTGCCATGGATACAAGTGATACTTTATTATATAACTGTACAGCTGTGCTCAGTTCTAATATGAAAAACAGACTTTTTCATCTTTCTATTTCATAGTTACTGAACTGAGATAATAACATCTCCTTTTACCTATGAATGTATTCAATTTCTTTGCCATTCTCTAAAGCATTATTGATTAGAATTTCGTTAAAGCATTTATAATAAAATCTATGGCAAATGCTTCTGTTCTACTACAAGGATGTTGTGGCTGAAGGTCATTCTATTATATACTACACATGCAGTAGAAGTACATGCCAGGAGAATGTTATTAAGTTTATAAAGTCAAGCATTCAAAGATTACAGTTTAATCAAATTGAAGCTATATTGCTCATATCTTTTGTGATGCATTCTTCAATCAGATGTTTTCTGTACCTTATTTATTACAAACTGTTCTAACAAAACCTAAATCTGACTAATATAAGTTATAATTCTGATACAATTCTGATTAAATATAATTGATTGATTTTTCAGTAGAAATGACTCCTGTAGTGTGTAAAACTTTATGCACATAATTAAATCATCTGCTGCCACAGTTCTGGATAATACTGTTTCTGTCTTACAGCTGGGGATCTAAAGCTTTGAGATCATTGTTACAAAATTGATACTTTCGTGAATTGTAAAATCAGAGGACTCTATAAACTGATTTTTCTAGGACTTGAAAATGTAAACCACATAAAATGGTATTTGGACAGTTAAGGGCATTGTTCTTGCCGACCTTGCTCAGAGACTTGGCACATGCTGGTAACTGAGGCTCTGGCACTAAAGAGCATGGAGTTAGCAATATTCTCTGGAAAATGTGGCTTAGAAGAACCTGGCCATCTAGGCAGCAGTGTGCAGGCCTGCTGGCACAAGCAGGACAGTATAGTTCTCAGAGTTAGCTCACTGTCCTTTCAACTCTCAGATACTCCCTACTGTTTGATCTTAGACTCTTTCCACATCCAACATATGACTGTTGAAACTTTCATATCTGGTCTATGTGTTTCAGTCATATGATGAATTTCAGCTGTGGTAGAGTATATGCTGGCTCTCCCATTTCGGCTATATTAGTTATAAGGTTCTGGTGGTACTGATGAAATTAAACTATTGAAGTGCTGTTTTATACTGTACAGGCAGTTTTGCTTTTCTGATGGTTTGAGACTAATTGGAATATTTCAATGAGGGAAATTAGATCATTGGCTGTGAAAATACAATAATAGTGATGTCTGTTTCTCCCATTTGTTCTAGTGAGAGATATAAACACAGAAACATAAATAAAGGTCAGTCAGTCTCTGTCTGGCTGCTGCCTGCTTCCCTAATTCTCTGCCTGAACCTGTGTTACCCCAACTAATCACTCTGCTTCTAATTCCTTATCTGACTTCCTGCATTCTCACTCCTTGCACATAAGAGATTCTGAGATAAGGGAGGAGAGGTGGGAGAAAGAGGAGAGTTGGTTTGAAAGCCTTCCTGGGCAGTTCTGCCGTTTGGGAGGGGTTTTGCATTTCTGCATTACTTATAACTTGTATACAGTTGTAAATATCTGTACATATATTGTGCATATATGCTTGTAAATTGTGCCATGCTATAAGCATAGCTTCATTCCTTAGCTTCCAGCCAGCTGATAGTCTGCCGAATTTGTGGAGGGGGGGTGGGCACAGGAAACTCCTAAACTACCACATCCTTTCAGAACAGTGGAAGTAGAAATACATTGCAGATTTTCTGTGTTACGGATAGAAAAGTGAGACTCTGGAAGAGGTTGTGGATGCCTCCTTCTTGGGGACGTTTGAAGCCAGGATGGGTGAGGCCTTGAGCAGCTGAATCTAGTTGAAAGACATCCCTTGGAGGGGAGGTTGGAGTAGATGATCTCTAAGGTCCCTTCCAACCTAAGCCATTCTGCGATTTGTTTAGGACATTCAATAGTACAGCAAAGTAATAACACCAGTGAGAATGTAAAGGTCCTCATGTGTGGAAGAGAGAAAGTTTAGGTATATGGCTGACGTGGCAGAAGGGAAGAATAGATCTGGTGAAGAGGGCCAATATGGCAAACAGAGCTCATGGAGCTATGCCTTGCTGCAGTGTGGGGAAAAGTACTGACACAGAAGACTTTCACATACTTATTACCAGCCTCTTTAGTTTAAGATTTGCCATGTTTTTTCTGTATGTGGTTTTATTACATAGTTAGCATAGAAGATGGAAGAGGAAAGGTTATTTTAAAAAATTACATAAGGGTAATACCTTAATAGCAGAGAAGGCAAAAATCTCAGGATCACATGCTGAAAAGTAAATGCTTCAGGATGTTGCAGTGAGTTCAAATAGGCATCATCTCTGTATTAGGAGAGTCAGAGAAACATATTACCAGTACTAGTTAAAGTGAGGCTCTCTAAGTCTATGTTTCCTGATTTGCATAAGAACTGATTGCAGGAAACTGCAATTAGGCAAATATGTGCAGCCATTAATACCTGTAGATAAATGTACTGTTGAACTCATTATCTCAGTACAGTGATAAGCCAGCTCTTTACAAAGACAGGTATGTAATACATGTTGTCACTTTGAATGGATTATTGCCCTATGTAGGCACCTCCTTCTTTTTCTTGGACAGTGGTACTTCAAATGATGTAACAAATGAGATGAAACTTGTGGAGACCTGGTTTAATAACACTACTTATGCTTCCTCCCAGGCAGTAGAGATTCTGTGGAAGGAGTGATGTATGAATCTGCATACAAGTGTATATGTTCATACACATACACATGTATACATAGTTCTGTCTGCACTAGCTCCACTGAACAACCTATTTAAGGCGGTGAAGGTGTCCTGCACTGCGGTGTGAATTAACTGCAGTCTAGAAAAAGAGAAACAGGACAGTGGCATAAAATGTGTTTTACCTTTTATTTTTAAGCATAAGTACAAAAAGTTGGGATCTTTCTATCATGAGATGCTTTTTTCTTGTAAAATTCTACTATCAGGTAGAGACAGGTTTGGTTTTACAAGGCCTTGTACAATGTAGCACAGACTTGATCCAGAGGACATTACAGACAAGGATTTGTATTGAAAGAATAATGGATCTTTACAGGATCTTCTTATTTATTAATTTCTTATTTAGTAATTTCTTTACTATGACAAGTTACATGGCTGGTTAGGATCTTCCTGGATGTCAGTTTGTCTTAATGCATGGTCAGAAATAATTACAAATACCCTATGGCTTTAAGTTTATATGTCCATGTTGCAACAAATACCAGAGAGAGACTTGAACTGCAGAATCTTATATTCAGTTACTAATCTTTGTCCCTGAACTGCCAGGCCTTGCAGGGAGAAGGTACATGGAGTAAGTACTCTGCCTCAGGTTGTGCTGCTGGGTGTTGTTACAGTTCTGTTAGTTTTCGTGGTGGGTCAGAAGACCTCTTCGCTTGATACCACTGTTAGAGAGTGGTTATACTGCATAGAAATTTCTCATTTCTTTTTTTCTCTCATATAACTCTATCTTGTCTACAGTATGCCTAATTCAGGACCTGTTTTTCATTTCAAATGCCCAGCTTTCTAAGCTATAACTAAACTAAAGATAAACTTCAATGTTCGTGAAATCCTTTAGGTTTCATGGTTTCCTTACCATGACCTTGACAAAGAGCAGTTTGAGACTGATTCCTCCAACACACTTGAATGGACAGAAGCCACACATAATTGTTGGTCAGATGTCCTCATTTCAGAAAGTACCAAAAGCAAGGGTTGAGTTAAAGCTATGTTTTAAGGCACAGCTTAAAGAATTTGGGAGTTGTTTTAAGCGCACATGAGTTTGCAATTAGAAACCAGTATTAACACTTCAATTAGCCTTCAGCATAATCTTTTCTCTTTTTTTTAGATCATATATCAGCACCACTTGTTCATGTTGTACTTGTAAGTGATGTACATCAAGTCTATTCTACTGTTTAATTTTTCCATCTTAATGCCTATTTGACACCCTATTTAAAACATGTTTCATTTAACACAAAATAATTATTCATATATTAATTGTGCACTCATCTTTCCTCCAGTACTCTTTGTTATCTGATTATGTTGAATACAAGTCAGTATATTACTGACTTCCAATTCTGTTACATACTAAACAGAGCCATTATGAACCCTGTTTATAATGGTGCCATTAAAAATGATGTGCTGTCAAGAATATCTTATAATGATGGTAGAGAATGTGTGTTTTCAAGGATATTTAATGACTATATAGTTTTAAAACTGCAATGGAATACTTTTAATGGATTCCAGTATATTAAATCAATCATACCTTGCTTGACTTGCATTATATCTGTGCTAACTGTGTCTTATGAAAAACTGCACAGTTAGCTCAGGAATATTTTTCCCCCTCCAAGCCTTTGAACACTACTCAGGTTGGGATTTTGTACAAGTATTTATTTGGAAGATTGTTATTCTGGATGTTTGTTTCACCAGATTTGTTATGTCATTAAATATATGTGCAATACAAAACACTTATAATAAGTAATTTTAATTTGAAATAATAAATATTAGAAAGCTTACAAGCTTCCTTAACAGGAGACTTTAGCATATTCCTAATGGGTGAAATACTGCCGGTAGCAGTAAGTACACGAGATGATTCCCAATACAACAGAAGTGCTTCATTTGCACGGAACACAGAACAGCAACAAGGGGGAAATGTACCTTTTCTGCAACCTGCAAATAAACCATGACTCCAGAAGATAGTCTGGGGAGGAAGAAACCTACATGGGCCCATGATTCTAGAATTGTGAAGACAAGATATCCAATAGTGCTCTTCCATCCCAAAGATACTTCTGGAGTCTTTCTTACCTAATTGATTACTTTTGACATTTGCATAATAAGTTGGGGCGTGAAGAGTGTTCTTTCTTTTCCCCATTTCTTCCAACCACTGATGGTTGCAGAGAAGTGTGGCCTTCAGGCAACAGGACATACAATAAAATAACATCATTTTTATTGTTGGAGTGACTAGTGGGATATGTACATTTTCAAGTCTCACATTAGAATTATTTTTATTGTCAATAATAGTATCTGTTCTTCGACACTCTGGCTGCAAACTTGGAACTGGCCTGGGATTCTGCTTCAATTTGATATAACATTACAGGTCCTATGGGTTTGGATCCTTTCTTTTCCTATTTTCTTGGTAATCTCTAGACACAGAGACAATTCCTTTGGGTTTTATTATGTGCAAAGAACTTAAGAGTCTAATTAAAAATCATCTCAAGATGCTGGCTTTATTATTCCCTGAGGAAAAAAAATGCAAGTGATTCTTTTTTCTGTTCCCCAGCAAGTGAGTTGGAGGATAATCACTTATTTTCCTTAATAGATATATATATATATGGAACTTTCTTACCAAAGTATTTCAGCATTTGAGGGATATAAATGAATTTCCATAGAGCAGGAACAATATCAACGCCTTTCGTTAGTGGTGAACTAAGGTATATTAAGTTAAACTAAGCTGTGGGTACAGTGGACCTGAGAGTGGAATGATAATTTCTAATCATGACTCAGGCACTTCCTATAATTGGCATGAAAATATAATATGAACAAAATGTACCACTTTTTGTGTTCTTTTGCAAAAAATAGGAGGTGAATGAGCAGACACCTAGATTGTGTATGGACGGGAGATCTGATTCCTAGATATTTAGGTATGGTAGAAACGACCTACCAGAAGAAAACTCACTGCTGCTATATCTGCTGTGACCAGGCCCTGTATTTTCACTGTCACCTCTGCTATTTCAGGGGAAAAAAAGATGAAGTAATTAAATGTCCCATATCTATTCCACCAACAGTAGCATAGGGAAAATTATTTGAAAACTGAAGAATGCATAGGAGATTGATGCAGATTTCTTCTCAACAGCTGTCTGCTTCATGATGCATTGACAGAAAATCTTTTCAAATATATCAGGAGCTGGCAATAGTATATGCTCATGATACTCTAGAGCTCAATTCTGCAACACAGAATTCTGTACCATCAGACTATTTTTTTTTTGGTTACTGAGTGACAGCAACAGTATTGTTCTTTTCCGAGATGTGTTCTGACTGCCAGCATAATGTTGTTATGTGTTGTTCAGATAAGATTAGTTTCTTCCTCAAGGCAAAAAGCATGCAGAGGCCTAAGCAAGTGGTAAGAAAATGAACCTTGAAACAAGTCTGATTATTTAGTCCTTCAAAATGAAGAACAGAAAATTGTTGCTCCTGGTATCTACTGTTGTCGAGGTATCTTGTATATATTTAATTCAAAACCCATTTAACCAGACTTTTTTTACTCCAAGGTTCAGTTTATGTTTTTCAGTGGCATCAGTGCTGTTAAAATACTAAGGTATGGTTATGTCTCGTATGAAAACAAAACAGCTTTCAGAGCAACAAGCCCATAATTCTCAAAATGTTCTGGTAGGGTTTTATTTGGGTTTTGGTTTTGGGGGTTTTGTTTCTTGGTTTTGTTTCCTTCTTTTCTTAAAAAAGGTGCTTTTGGATCAAAAGTGAAGCTTTTTTATTTTCTATACTGTTAGCTCCATAAATTTTCAAGGTATTTCAGATTAGGCTGTGGTTTATCTCAGGGAGTCTAACTGAAATAACTCCACAGAAATTTTAGGACAGTCTACTGAATATTTGCTGGCAAGAACAAGATTTGGCCAAATAGATGAACAGGGAGGATAAAAATAAAGCCGTGTGTACATATTCCTCACTTAATGAAGGCCAAAGGAATGCTACTTCAGTTCTTGTTTCTCAGTTTATTTTCACTGTATTCTAAAGATACAAGTCTCCATCTGAATTGAAGAATTATTTTTATATTGTAAACTTCTCCTTGACATCATAGTAATTTACCATGCAGAGACCAATTTACAGCTTAGGGAAGTTTATGAAATTGAAGAATACTTTATTATTCTGTATCACCACTCTAAGATTACTGTAATTCTGTTGGGAATTTAGGAGGAAGTAGAGGAAAGGAGATGCATCTCTTATGGCCGTTCTTTCAATCTGTAACCTCTGATGCATGCTGTGTTCACCTATCCTCTCCTGGATATATTTTTGCCCCCCTCCCCCCTCTTTTTTTTTTTTTTTCTGGAGGTTACCATATCATCGCTTCCCCCAGAACAATTCATCATGTAATTGTTCTTAAACTCTCATTTGGAGTGAAGTGAGTTTATCAAGGATGTGTTAGTCTAATTCATCTTTGACTGAACAAGAGAAAGGGATGAATATGTGAATTAATATTCTGGACCAGCTAAGAGGGTAGGAACCTGTTAAATTGGAACAGTATGTGTGAACAGCTGCAGATATTTATCACTTGATTGTCATGTATTCTTTCCCATTTACAGGATGAGACAGAGGTTGTTGACTGGAGTGTAGTCTACACTATTTTACTGCAGAAGTTGTGTTATGATTATATGTGTCCCAGAAATGCACTGCTCTTAATGACAGTCATGCACTCTGACCCATATGTTTTTTTCTTGCTTTGTCTAAAAAAAAAAAAATCTAATTAAAAAAACACATTAAGTATCATGCAAAATAATAGATTAGAATCCAAATTAACATTAGGCTATTAGCCTGGAGCTACTAATACAGTGCCTGAACTTTGCAAAAGGATTTTAATAGAGCTTTGATTGCCTCTATCGTGGATCTTTTACATTAAATTTACATTAAACACATTATTAAGCAAAGCAATAATCCTGTGACATAATTCTGATTAATAATGTGAAGTATTGTGCAATGAACTTGGAGGGAAAGTTCATTCTTTTTGTTTTGATTATCATTTAACAAGACAAATCAGGTTCATGTATTTGTGACATTCTCCACTTAGCTGCATCTACGACCCTGACTTGAGATGCACAAATTGCTTTGGTCGGCATGTTTGAAAAAATAAATTAAAAAGTCATTATATAATCATACTGCATTTAAAATTATATCATTAAGAATCTTACATTGTCAGTTCTTGCAATAATATTATATTCAGAATACCACCTTGTATCATTTCTTGTTGATGCATCTTCCCCAACAGCAGGAGACACCCACACATGAAAAAGGCCAGATTTTGGAAGGAGCTCAGCACCTGATAGTTTCTGTAAATGAGCCTTGAGAAGGATTTTAACACACATAGCAAATACGTGGCAGACCTTTTTCCATACAACCTTTCATTCCAGGTACACACAATATCCATTTGTAAGAGAGCATTGCTCATTAGTCTCATGATAGGAACAATGGACTAATGTCTTCAAGTGTGGTAGGTTAGGATTGGAGATTTATATTCTTTAGTAGGGATAAATGAATATTAAAAATGAACCTGGTCTTACATGCTTGTAGGTAAAAGCCATCATGGTACAAGAATTTTGCCTCAGGAATTTTCTTGAAAGAAGTTTACAGCATAATGGATTTTCAAATGTTGAGAAACACTGAGCTCTACAGTAATAGTGTGGTAGTTTGATGCCTCCTAATGAGATACACAAATAGGCAGTAATGTTGCAGGAAACCATCTGCTGGAAAAGGGTTCATAAATTTCAGCCTTCTGGGATTAAGATGACTCCCTGCAACTCAGATACAATCACCTAGAGACAGATTTATGGTGTAAAACACTTGTTTGATAGTAGATACTGAAGTCTTTCAAAGAAAGCATGGCTGAGATGGTCAGTGCTCCTGTAGATGTATGTTAGGAAGCTGAGAATCCACTTCTGTGGAAGGGATTCCTGAAGGAGATGACAGGACAAATCCACAAAACAGCAGAACCACCTCAACACTACCAAGAAGGAATTAATTCTGCCTATACACATAGAAAGCTTCAGGCTTAGTGGAAATATTTATCTTTGAGTTGTTAGCAGCCAAAGTAGTTAAACAAGCCTTTTTGCTTTTTTAGAGTCTCTGTCTTAGATTTAAATGCCTGCATTTAGTTTGATTTCTTGTCCTGCTAGATAGACTAATGAAGTGGGTCACATACACATCCAAGATACGTATCACCAGAGGGCAGTGCTAAACTGGGAACCAAATTTTTATTTTGATGTGTAATTTCTGTGTATGGGAGAAAGCTGGTTTTGTTCTGCTTCAAATACTACCATTTACAAATATATTTAATTGCAAGTAGTGAATGTCTGGTTTTAGAAGTAACGAGAAACGTGGTACTTTTAATTGGAGCAGGGAGAAGAAGTGTAAAACGTTACTTGGAGTTAAGAAAAGAGATTTTGCTCTCAGACCCTGAAAGACATTTTGGTACTGCTTCTCCTTAAGAACGTGGCAACGTTAAAAAAAATAAATGGACAAGTTATGTGACACGTGCTGTGCTTCCTCAGAACCCCAGGTTCTCCCTTTGGGGGGATGAGAAAGGGCATGCTCTGTACCCAGCCTGTGCTGCTCCTCCGGGGAAATAAGCTGTGTGGCCTGTGTCACGTATAGAGGCATGGCACACAAAGAGTTACTGTAATTTGCATAAAAATGCCAGTAAAGTGCAAACGCTGCTTCATTAATATGAATGAAGTTCACAGGATATTTACAAATTACACAAAGCCCCCCATTTAAAAATATATATATTTGATGCAAGTCACACACAGTGTGTATGTGAAGCAGTTTCTGATACTGGCATAACATGGCATGACAATAAGTAAATATAATTGTTGTCTTCATCTTCATTGACACAGGAACTTAGACTGGGTACTGACAGTAACAGATGTAGTGGTGGATATTGGTTGAAATGAACTCCAGTATAGTATATCATGGTAATAGGCTTTGTCAATATGAAGCATGATGTAAAATTAGGGACTTAAATCTGTATGAGGAAGTGAAAAAAGGGTCAGATTGTAAAGGATATGTCTGTAGTGGTAATATGAAGCTTGTGCCTTTCCAGGAAGCGAGATACACTGTACACAGGAAATAATGAGAGTATGAAGCATTAAAAATATTTTATTAACAACAGACTGGTTTCTCATTAGTCTGTGATAATGCATTTGTGGAAATAATAGGAAACAAAATTGTAGTCTAGCACACAGCAAAATCTCATGAAATCATGTTGGGCATTATGACTTACAATACAGCATACACAAGTAAATTTATAGAGGCTTATGTGCAAAAAAATATGCTTGTCTTTCTTTCACACTTGTGAATCACCCCCATGAGAGTGCATTTTGTCATGAGCTAAATGAAATATAAAATTCCTCTCTAGATATTATTCATTAATCATTAATTTTAATGTTATAAAAAATACAGTATCTACAGCTAAGTTGGAAAATGAATTACATCAACTTCACTTAAAGCTTAAAAGGCATTTATTTTAAAATACTGCAATCTAATTCATGAACACAGTGCTCTGGTATCATAGCTATTTAGCTTCACAGCAATGAGCTCATCTTTTCATGAAGAATTAAATTCCTAACCAGTCCCACAGATAAAAACAGTATCATGAGGACTGGATCACTTTTTTTTTTGTTTTTACACTTTAATTACTATCATAAACCTAAATATCAAACTATAATTTTATAACTGTTCAGATTGTTCAGTTATACTATGTGAAGAATGAGATTTTGAGAGTTGGGTGGTCTGTGTTTTATTTTAATAAGAGGCAAAGCTATATTTTTCCATGGATTAAGTCCAACACAGAGAGAACTGTCAGTGTGAAAACAATAGAATTTATCTCCACTGATGTAGCTTGACATATGAACAAGAGCCTGAATTGTTGCCATGGCAATAAATGTGTAGGACTTATGCATGCATTTTCTGCTATAGGATTTTGATTAATGGCATTGACTAAATAGTCTGAAGTAGAAGAAACACTGCAGCAGGCCTGAGAATAGAGATGGCCTGGAATGGGTATGCACACCCTACTGCACACTTTTACTAGTGAAATAAACTGCCGTTGAAATCGGAGTTGTCAAGTCTCCAGTAAAGTATGAATTGAAGATTTAGCACTTAGGCTTAGTGTGAGAATTTAAAATGAAAAGACAGTCCCTTGAAGAGGAACTGTACTGGAACACTTTTCTATTTTCATATATGGTGCTGCTTCTTTTGGGATGAATGATTTGAATAATACAAATAGCCCTTTTCAATCTATAGTGGCTGTGGGCTCAATACAGGTCTTGATTCAGAAGATGATCAAGTATCTAGCTTTGATTCATTCATTAAGGTGTTGAAGCAGTGGGAGAGGAGTGTGTCAGTATCCTACTGAGCCCATATTTTCACTGGGAATAGGGAAAAGTGGAAAATGCAAGCACCTCATGGGAGATGGTTTCACCAAGGGAATAGTCAGAACTTATCAGAAAAGATCCTAAATAATATGTCCTTGAAATTCATGTAGATGTGGGTGAAAAGAATAAATGCATATGATTCATCTGTATTTGTTTGGATGTATACATTTAGTATTTGTAACAGCAAATCTGGGAAACAAATAGGGAGCCTTAACTGATGTTCTACAAGCTCTAATCACACTGATTTTTCAGTGAATCCTGGAACACATATGATTACTAATTACATATATATGTAGGATTTGAAAATAAAATAGGGAACTTTGCAAACAAATTAAAATATTTTAAAACAGCAATAAAATGCAATTAATATTCCTCACCTACAATATCAAGATTCTCATTTTTTACATGATTTTAATCTATATTTTATTGCCATATTTGTTCATTATAAGAGCTATTTGTGTTTAATCAGGAGTTCAGCTTTCCTCCAGCTCATCATCTGTTCCTAATCAACCCTGTGGAGGAATCAGGCTGCTGAATTTGTGACATTGCTATCATTTCTATGGTAATAGGACTGTTGATGAGCACAATGTTATTGCCTCATTGTAGGATCAGGGAAAAGGAAGACTGGACTGTGTGGGAGGCAGAGTTAACAGGGACTCAAGTGTCTATAGCTGGAGACAACTGTTGCATGGCAAATGATGGCCAATTAAAGATGTTTTTGTGAAAGGGCTCCCTTCCAATTTGCCTCCATGGGAACTTTCCTATTATTTTATAAGCTCACCAGAGTCTGAAGAATACTCCTAGAAATACTAATTAATATGTATGTTTTAATGGTTTTGCCGTTACACATTACATTGCAGTTTCTTGATCTGTGCTTCAGTAATTGCTTGTTGCAAACTTTTAAGATAAGAAGATGCAAATTATTTTGAAGTTTTCAAAACCTCTGTTTACCTCATCCTTATGCTCCCAGTTTCCTAGTGGCATCATCTCCCTCACACTGGTGTAGTTGTCTACTCAGTGGGATGTGGCACTGGTGGTGAAACATGTTCTTTGTGGTCCAGGCAGTTTCTGGGCTTCTGAGACAGTAGTGAAGGTGTCTCGGGCTGATTTTTGTTCTCAAAAAGTGGGAAGTAGAGGGAAAGGTGTTTAAAGTGAGACAACCATATTGTTATGCCTCAGCTGTATACAGCTGCCAGTTTTGACCTCCATGCTGTCTGCTGCTGCGTAGTGTGCTTCACAGATCTAACTTTGTGTTTCTGTTTTTCTTCACACCTCTTCCAAAGCAAGTAACAAAGAAAGGCGTGCAAAGACAACCTGCACAGCTTATTTTAAAGAAAAGAAAGTTTTATTGACCTGTGTGCTGAATGTGTTACAATGTCCAGTCCATTACTGTGTAGTTCCTGTGTTTCTGGCACCTTTCATGACATCCAAAGCTCTTGCCTCCTTTCAGGACTGGCGTTTTGATGAACCACCAGCAGGGAATGCAAAGCCACACAGTTGTTGCTGGTGTTCAAACTCAAAACTTAACCAGGAAAGATTCTGGAGGTACTGCTTTGCTTTCATCTGATTGTGCATTGCTTCTGTCTTAGGCAAGAAAATCTCATTCAAATCCACTTGAACTTTGGTAATAAGCAAAATTCAGAGTAGCTATTCCATAGTCATTCATAGCTTGCTAGCAATGAAAGGATTCTTCATGGTGCTTACCAGTATCTGAATATGAATAATGGGTCATGTATAGAAAAGCCTCCGCCTCATTTCCTCTTTCATCTCCCTTGGACTTAGAAGGGCAAACTCTGATACAACCCCCACTGTAGGCCAAGGGGGATTGTCTGTCAAGACTGAGGATATCATAGCACATTCATGTGTTTGACAGGTTATCACCTTAATAAGAAGGCTATCAGAGACCTTCCAGCTCTCAGGCAAGAAGAGAGACCAGACCAATTATCTTGATTCACCCTAAAAAATAATGGACTTGAATGAAATTCCAAAGCCTGCTAAAGGACATGGCAAGTGATTGAGAAGCTGAGGAGTTAGTGAACCATTGTCCTTGTATGTTGGCCTTTGCATACACTACCCAGCACTAAGATGTATGATCAGCATTTGGGTTCCCAGATGAATATTCTCTCTTTGCAGCAATTTGCTCACCTCTCTTGCAAGATCAGAATCAAAGGTAGGAATTCAAAATGAGAAAAACCAAATGTTGTGAGGGTGAGTTCAAACGAAGTGTCCCCCAGAGGCAATTCTGAAGGTGCTTTACAACTTGACTATTACTTTGGCTTAAATCCTTTTTTTTTTTCCCCAGTAATCTTAGGGTCCAAAGTGTGGGGAATATACTTTCTTGCAATTTTTTAATGTAGTTTGTTACACCTTTCCCTAAGCCTCCTAACTGTAAAATCTATGAAAATCAGTCATGTATTTGGTCTTTTTCAGTACCTACTTGATATGTAATTCTGTGTTTGGACTGTTTTGAGTGGTCTAAAAGCAATTCTTAACAGAAAAGAACGGTGGGAAGGGATCACTGTTCTCCATGAGAACAAACTATCTCAAACCATATTTTGGTTTTAGATACTTCTCTGACACCAAACCCCTCTGCAAGCTCAGGAAACCTTGTCATCACTGGTTACCCAAATTCTGCTCTATCTTCGAATGCTAAAATCTTGCCTTGGTTAACAGCTTTGCCACCTTTCAGCTGACTTACATGGGAATATGAGTGAAATCTTCAATGCTATGTTTCTTTAATAGTTGGACTTCCCATAGTCAGGGTTAAAGCAGACAGTTGAAGATTGTATTTTCTCAATAGCTTTTCTGGACTGTGCTATGAACTCTCTTGAAGCAACAAAATAGCCCAACTGCCCTACCACCAACTCAGAATTTGACATTAATTCAATAATTAACACAGACCACAAGAAAAAAAGACTCAGCAAAAAAAGTGTGTTCTGTGATAAGTTTATGTTTTCATGTACAACTGTAGGATCCTCTGATAAAAGAACAAAAAAAAACCCCAGAAACAGATTTTCTTGATAAGATGATTCTGGTACTTGCTGAAACTTGCTTATCTTGCAACTTGGTTCTTTTCCTCTTTAAACAATTTAGGCTGAAATTCAACATACTGTTCAGGATTGTCTTAGATAAGAACCCAGAATCAAGGTCTTGAAAGCCTGATGTATGCATGTGTTTTCAGGCAAGAATTCTTATTCTATTATTTAAAAGGTAGATCTCTGTTCACAGTCATAGCCACTAATTTTTTACTGTTACCACATATAAAGTCCCTTATGAAAGCCAGATATCCATTACTTCTGCACCATCTAAAAATCATAGCTGTAAGGCTCACACACCTCGAACACCTAAATACAGAATAGGGAGTTAGGTCTCAGGTCAAACAAATCACTCATTGGAAATTTTTTTACTGTAAGTGGAATTTTTCATGGAGTACCTGTTTTTTAAAGGACTTTTAAGCAAAGAAAAGGTAGTTACACACATTAATATCTCAAAAAATGTCTGTGGGCAGAACGATATTAGACCAATGAAAAATACTTTATTCAAAGAGAGATCTACGTGATCAATGGCTTGCTTAAATGTTGTATCTGTATTTGCCTTTGGGCATTTCAGTGCTTTTTTAGGGGAGCTGTCTACTCACAGGCTTTGCATAAAAGGTTGGGTGGGGTGAGCAGAGCAGAGAAACTTTTGAGATGAGTCAGATAGTATCTTCCAGTATGACCCTGAATGTAGCAGCACCCAAATATGTTTGTAGTGTTCATAAAAAGGCACTGATGTATGAAAACCATAGATAGGATTGAATCAAAGAAAGACTTTTCATCTCAGGTCTGTTATCTGTAAAACCCAGCTTCATTTAAAGAAGAGACTTGTGGAACTCCATTCTCCCTTAAGGGCAATGTTTAGTGGTTCTAATGCAGTTTTCTCTAAGCAGATGTATTAACAGACCAGCACTTCAATTCAACTATTTGGCACTCTTATATGGGTCTGTAGGAATACACAGCTTTGTGGACAGAAAGAGAAACAGAAACATGATTAAAAAACAATGAGTAAAACAGACAGTATTTTTCAAACTATGGCAATTTATCCTTTGACACTATTTTTCTTAGGTGTATAGTCAAGAAAGCAGACCAAGAAAATAGGTAATCTCTAATATATAGGGTTATCTTCCCACTTTTTTTCATCAATAAAAAGGTTGCTGATAATCTGTGAATTTTCCGGAGAGCTTCCTGTGAAAGTATTTCCTTCCTGAAGCCAAGAAAATGCATGCTGGAAAATTATCCTGTTTATCTCTACTGATGATGTCTTCTTAGTGAAAATGTTTTTAATTGCCCTTGCCTTGTAGAGAGACAGTTCTTATCATCTCACGTTATCATGTAATTTTCCGGGGCCTGTAATATGGCAGATGGGTTTATTACTGGGTAACGTCTGAAGTGACACAGATTTAACTATACACAGAGCTAGTCAAGATGCTTGCAACCTCTAGAATCAACACGGATGATCAGTTCAAGAGCTAACGATTCCAATTTTTTTAAGTGAACACAGCTATCTTCTGCAATGTTTACACTTTATTGCAGTCTTTTAGCACTCTAAATAAAATTAAATGATAAATTGCATATAACAATCACATAGAGTTCAAAATTTTATACCTTAAAATTTAGGTTTTACAAGTAGATATTTCTCTTTAAGGAAGTATGTATCCTTCAATCTCACCAAAAGAGTCTGCCTTAAAAAAACAAGAAAGAAAGAAAAAAAAAAACCCACAAACCTGTTTCATTTTATATTGGAAAAATACAATGTGACATCTGGAGAATAAATTGTTCAGTCAGCCAGAAATACGCCTTGTAAAAATTGCTTAGGTTTCTGTAACAAGATTATTTACTGCGACTGTTCACCTATAATACAGCACACTTCTGAAATGGACCTTTTATGAAACACATCAAGCACTGTGGAAATGTATTCAGTGCATTAATCTACAACACTACACACTTTACAACACTTTTAGAAGAGATTTTGAAACTCAGATCATCTAATGAGACAGAAAGTTTTTTTTTCTTTTTCGATTCATTGCAGTCATGTTTTATGCTAAACCCTCAGGGTATTTAGCATAATGCAATAGGGTTTTTTTAGAAAATACAAACAAACAAAGTGCATTACTTTTCAGAGGACTCCTATACTCAGAACACTTTCTGCTCATAGTTCCATTGTCTGTATGTAAGACAAATACCGTGTGTGTATCTCTAGCTCTAGAGCTTTGGGAATGGTTAAGCAACTCAGAATATGTCAGTTTCTAATCCTAGTGTTGTATCATTAATGGCAACAAACCAATTATGATTGTAGTGAAGCCATTGTAAGGGTCTGGTTCTGAGAGGTTGGCTGTGACTCTACGTGTCTCCAGTGAAGCAACATTGAAAAGGGGAAGCAATAAAAAGGATGCATTTGTGCTTTATTTTTAGGTGCTAGGTCTACAGCAAGCTGCATATTTGCTGTAACAAGGTGGTTTCTATTGTAAGTTGAGACAGGATGAAAGCTGCATATCCAGATGTAACCTTAATTCTTTTAGTGGTACTTGTCAGTAGCTAATGTCTAAATCCCAATCAAGATGACAATGATGGTCATGTGTTGAATTAAAATTTGCTGCTGTTATTCAAAACCATCCTGCCTCATGCCACATTCTAAATGAGTGCCGGCTGGAGCAAAATATATTGTGGGGCTTGAAGTTCAGATTGTCACACGAGAGGCTTTCTGCTCTCATTACTGGTTAAGGGTTTTGGGCCTTGGCTCTTCTCTGTGGAGATGGCGATGATACAGGTGGGAGCTGGGGAGCTGTGGAGCTGTTTTCATTTTCTGTTTTATGCTGATCTCGGTTTTCTGGTTTGTGTTGGGTGGTTTGAGGGTTTTTGTTGTTGTTGTTTTTTGTTCCCCCTACCCCCATATTTTGCTGTGTTTTTTCTGCAAGTAGGCTGAGCTAAGGTAATTGTGCATTATGATTGTCTTATTTATTTTATATAAAACTCTTTCCTTATTGCAACCCTATTTTAACTCTTTATTGCAACCTGGAGTTCTTTTTTTGTGTAGTACTATCACAGTATCACAGTATACTTTCTCACTTCTGGGTGGGAAACAGGCAGGTTAACCCATTTATCCTGTGGTAACCCATTACAATAATGAGGCAGATTTATTTTTGCCTATGAGATAGGTTACAAAGAAGCTGCAAAAATATAGCAAGGATTTCTTGATATGCAATTCAGAAATCACTGCATCCAAATAGCGAAGTCGATACTGAGTTAGGTTTTTAATGTGACATAATAAATGATGGTCACAAAATAGGATTTCCTTCTGTTTCTAAACATAGAAGACAATCATCAGATGCTGTTTTGCCTGAAAGTATGAATATTTACTTGAATCATAATAATGATTGATTCACATGTTGGGAATGCTTGATTCAGGCATTGGGTCTACAATACTTTGGTAAGTGACATTGCCTCAAAACAACGTGTTTTCTCAGGAAGTGCATTATAAAAATGATAATCAAGATGATAAAATTCCTGGACTGTCAGTTGTCATTAAGGGATGTAGGTCATAAGACAAACCAGCTGGAGCATAAGAACGCAGTGTAAAAGCAAAAGCTATATAAAAATGCACTTATTTTTCAATTTAGCTTCTGCTGTGTTCCAGCAACATGGCTATAGGAAGATCTCAGTACAGGTAGGCTATAAGTCTGACTTAAGGCTTTTGAGTATGCATTCAAGCCTATTCAAATTTCCTGCCCATTTAAGTTGCTCATTTTGAATACCAGTCCAAAATGCTCATCAGTTTTACAGCATGGGATATTAACTTGGAGATTACAACTGTGGATTGCAATTACTTCCAATACTTTACACCAAGATATTATGTCTTTTTTGTTGCAAGATGATGGGACCATATGGAGAAGGCTAAAATTCACCAACTGGAGGAAATGCACTATCAGTTCTTGAATTTTTAGTTTCTGTTACTGACACAGTGGTTGGTCTGAGATAACTGCATATCATCTTGGTGGTCTGATATTAGTTCATCTTGACTGTAGATTGCATAGTATTTTGCATAAATTGCTGTACTATTAGTTTCTGCTTTTTTAAATATGAAACCAAATCTCTATTAGAAAATAGAAGTAATTGATGGCAGCATGTGGTAATTGAGAGATCAGATTATCAGCTAGAAATTGTCACCTGCCTTCTTGCTTTTAAAGATATTTCTTAATGTTTCTTCTGTGTCTTGCCACTTAAAATTAAATCATTCTAAGATTGTGAAGTATTTTTCTTTAGAAGCCTTCTGATGTTGTCATTTTTGTCAGTCTTCAGATGTTCAGTTTTTGCAGTGCTCCTGATTTCCTACAGATTTTATTCTTCACAGAATCATTCATGTCACTTTCTAGAAGCAGTGTCTGCTGTATATTTCCTTCTTCTGTCACCAGAATACCCATGCCATTAGAAATCATACTGTTGCCTGTAATAACCTTGGCTTTCTTTGTACTTAAAAATGTCATAATTTCTCTCAACTGCTGTAACAACATTTTTGTTTTCCACCTTATTTTGCCTGGTTGTGGTTATGTTCTGCTCCATTTTGCACTATTGATGCTTTATTTGTCTTCTGTGTTTTGGTTTGGGGTCAGATTTTTGTTGTTGCTTTGGTGGTGTGGGTTGGTTGTTTTTAGTTTAGATTATCTTTGTTTGCTGTCCTTGATTTTTCTATATACACAGTGCTTTTGAGTTGGTTGTCATCTGCTAACATATACTGCATTTAATTATGAATGGAGTTACATAGTCCAAGCTTTATAATGCACATCCTAACAGATTCAATAATAGTAAGTAAAAGACGTGGAACGAAGCACTTGCTTTACCTGCGCCTTTTTCTTTTGTGTCAAAGCAAGAAATAGAGAACTGAATCAAAATCAGCTCAAGGAGAAAAGTGCCACCTCTTCATGTAGAAATTCTATTATATCACTTAACTTCCCAACTCAAGTTTCCACCATAACTACTGGTTTCTCAGCTTTCATGCCTCAGTGGTTGGGCTAATGCTGTTGCTTGGGGCAGCTCTGAGAATTGTTTTGATAACGTTTGGTACAGGATTTAAAAAAAAACAAAAACAAACAAACACAGAAAAACCACCAAACCACCAAAAAACCACCCCCTATTATTTTTCTATTTAAATTTCCCCTGAATTGAGATTTGATTTTCTTCAATAACTGGAATTCCAACTCCATTACAAAACATTTCATAACAGCACCACTCTGTTTTGTCTCTGAGCCTCTGTGCCTGTGACTTGCTGCAAGAAAAAAGGCCCCAGCTACCAAATTGGGTACCAATTTTGCCTACATGAGGGCAGAGGAACCTCAACAGCCAACCCTGGCCTATTACCAATCCAAATCTTTTTCTGCTGCTCTTCATACTCAATTAAATCAGATGTCTAAACATGCAATCAGCAAATTAAATATGAAGTTCAATAACACTAGGCACAGAGACCACAGGGAGTTAAGTAGAACCTCAGATATTATTGATTTATCACTGTATTAAACTGAATTGAACTAAAACTAAACTGGCTTGTTGAATACATGCATGTATCACAATAAGAAACAGGAACCCAAAGAAAGTTAAGCTAACTTCTTGTGCTACTAAAACTTGAAAGCCTTTTTTTTTTTCCCTGTACACTTCCTCCAGATGGAGTACAGCAAGATGATTTTGGTTATAGTGTTAGTTTTAACAGAGATTTTTCCTGTTCAGTTGGCATCCTGTACTGGACTGATAATATTATTTCTGTGCTCAGTAATCTTTGGTCAGCTACTTAGGCTTACAAGATCATTAATATTTTTTAAAGCAAATCTCAGTATTAAAAATCCACAGTGAAAGGATATGAAATAATAAAGCTTCTGCATTGTCAAACTTCATATAAAACACGTACAGCAAGCTGGCACTATCGTAGTAACTATATTATAAAGTATAGTGCAAGTCAGTTCCTACACAGCAAAATGAAAAGGCTACAGAAATGGAAAAAAAACAAGTATAATACTTGAAAATATATTTATCTTGGTATTAAAATTAGTATTTGTATGCAATGGCCATTCTTCAAGTGTACACAAACGCTCTCAACAGTACTTGCATATAACCTATCGCTGGCTCTGGAGGAATTTAGTCTTTGGCTCTAGCAGCACTGTTAAATATTTAAATGCTTCATAACTACTGTATTATCATCCTCCTTCCCTACATTCTTCAGTAGTTTCTTAAATAATTATGGGTGCAGATGTCAAGAAGAGATGCAAGTTTTGCTGATCTCATGTTCCCATGCTGTAACACTTCGATTTCATGCAGCCCTTTGGCTCTTTTTGCCTTATAAGCATGGGTTTGCTCTTCTCGGTATATATGACATTTGAAAGGGAAGAGGCTGCACTGCCGTGAAGTAACTTCTTTGTGTGTTTTCTCTGTTTCAGACTTCTTCGGACTCCTTTCCTTTACTGTATGGGTGAACAGAGGAGAGTCATGTAAATCTTGTATTATCTTCTGTAGTCACATCCTCCCTCCTTTCTCGCCTCATTATGTGAACTGGTAAGTGAGGTCTTACGTTTTAGGGAAGGCAGGAGAGGAACAGTAGAAAGGAGTTACCTTACACGACCTAAGAGGTCTTTGTGGTCTGCCTTTATAAGCTGTGTGTTAGGTCCATGAAATATCTCACAGAGGCTGTACCAACTCAGAAGGCACATTGAGATAAATAACAATAGGAAAGACTTGAAAGAATAGAAAATGAAGATTTTGACTTGGAATAATGAATCTGTCTTAGGAGAATATAGGGTAGAACTCTATATTATCAGGAAGTGCACTTGTCCAGTAAGTGGGGAACTACTCAAGTTGTGCTGGGGGAAGTATAGGCTGGATGTTAGGAGGAAGTTCTTCACAGAGGGAGTGATTTGCCTTTGGAATGGGCTGCCCAGGGAGGTGGTGGAGTCACCGTCCCTGGGGGTGTTCAGGAAAAGACTGGATGAGGCACTTAGTGCCATGGTCTAGTTGACTGGGTAGGGCTGGGTGTAGGTTGGATTGGATGAGCTTGGAGGTCTCTTCCAACCTGGTGGATTCTATTCTATTCTACCCAGCTGATGATTTTATTAATGAGTGTTAACTGCAGACACTATACTTAGGGTGGTGAAAGGAGGAATGTATAGGTCTGTTGGTGTTTGGTGGTTTTGTTTTTTTTGTTTGTTTTTAAAAAGGCTTTCTCCAAGTAGCTGCATATCAATTCACTTCTGCAGTAGTTCATCTGGGCCATTGTAAAAGACAAGTCTGAAAGGACTTGGGGAAAACTTTTTGATTGAAAACTATGCAACACGTGTATTATTCTCTGCTAAAGTTTAGGTCTCCTTAAAAATTTGCAATACACATTCCTGAAATGGGTTTCCTCATGTTAAATAATCTTAAATATATTTTAAAAATTTGCCTATTTAGCTATGCAAATGCATACAATTATTCCATTAGTGTCTGGCAAATAATCTTGCTTAAATACGTAAAAAGTTAACTTTCTCATTACATTTTCTCAGCTAGTAAGGAACTTAAAAGCCTGGTTAGAAGTTGTAATTTTCCCTGATATAACTGAGACAGTTTCTTTCCCTCTCACACTTTGTAGCATGAGTTTTGACTGCATAGGGCTTATTAGCCTGATGTGTGAGTATCATAGAATCAGCCAGGTTGGAAGAGACCTCCAAGATCATCCAGTCCAGCCTATCACCCAGCCCTGTCTAATCAACTAGACCATGGCACTTATTTCTGATAAATCAAATACAATCCACTATATTAAAGAAATACAATGAGCATCCAAGAATTAATACTATACCTTGTTTTACAGTCGTACAAAAGAAAGTCCAGTCAGGAATTCTGCCTATTAAAAAATGGACTAACAGTAAATAATATGATTCATATAATAGTGAAATAGGGTAAATCATTTCCCTACCTGTAGGAAGGTGTGCTTGCAGAAGTAGGAGGTGGGAGTGACACTCCAAGCCCTCAAATACCCTCAATTTTCAATGTATTTCAAAGTATTCATTAAGATCTTTTTTCAGAATTTCATAAGGTTTGTTCTCCTTCAGTGTAGCATTTGCACATATGTTTCTTAGACATATTTAACTTGATCTAAAATCACACAACTCTTTCTTCTACCCTGCTTCCCCTCTCTTTGAGACACTTGTAATGCATTCAGCTCTAGACATTTTGGTAATTATCATCTACAGAATAATTTGCAACATTATGTTCTAGTTTAAATAGTGTTCCCTTGAAACAAAAAGCACCAATCCAATCATTTACTGATTGACTGGTACTGAAATACTATAGATCTCTAGCACAATGTAAATTAGTATTTTATATCTGATGCTACATTGTAAAATATTAGCATTCAGATTAAAAACAAGTGCACCCTGCCAAGAAAAACTAGATTTGGGGCCAAAGCAGTTGGCTTTTGAAATACATTTATGCTTATTTTTTAAAGCACTTTAATTTTTGGAAAATCAAATGGAGGGTAAGCTTTTTGCCTGGTACTGTGTACGTCAGGGGTTTACCCACAGGGATGAAAAACAAGCCATGAAGTTAATTCAGCTTCAATACTAGACAAAAAAATGTCTTGGCTCATATAAGCAATGCTTAAGCTTGAGAACAGCTGCAGATCTCTTACAATCAGGCTTTTCTGCAAAATCAGGTTTTGTATTTCTATATGCACCATCTATTTATAAATATTTCAATGGCTATGTAGCTTCCTCTTATAAATAGGTTATTTTAGTAACCATTAGATCCACATAGAATTTATTCAGTTTATCTCAAGGACAGGATTAAATTTAAAGAGAAAAATACCTAAGGAGTGAGATTTTTTTTCTTGGATGTTATTTCACAAAGTGATCTCTCATGGGAAAATCAAAGTGGTTTGAAGTACTATCTGTACATAACTTTCTATTAAATAGCTTGTATTTTTGCTCCAAAAGGAAAGATAGCTGTGCTAATAGATCTCCTTTTGATGATGGAAAAGCTAAGAGCTGATGAAACCCAAAATTCAACATGCAGATTTGCAAAGCTGCTGAGCAAAATCTGCTTCTGTTGTATAGAATTAAATTAACAGAACACACACACACACACAAACGTTGCCATCTACTTAGTTTGCTATTTGTTTTATTAGAAATGAACACAATAGGTGCTGAGTGCGGAAAAGAGAACTTTTCTAGAGAGGTCATTGTTCTTGCCAAGCAGAAATCTGAAACTCCCATTGAAAGGTGCTGTTGTTATTATTTGAAAATGCTATTTTCAAATTAAATTTTTGACTAAGGAATATCATGTAAGTCAATACATATTTATCAGTAGAAGGCTTTGTAATCATTTGGAAATGACCATTTTTTCAGAACTACTGTCTTATGTATGTATAATTCGATGCATGAGCTCAGGTTGCTTTTGCTGTTCAGTTCAAATCTGCCCTGTACTTTCAGGCCTATACCTGAAATACATTCTGTGTATGAAATTTGTGTATGAAATTAATTACACTACCTTGATGTCACATTGCAGGACACGAAAATGAAACAGAGCAAGATATTCCGATNCATTACACTACCTTGATGTCACATTGCAGGAGGCAATTTGTCTTCTGAAAATTTTCAAGTGTTATTTATGCTGAATACTGTTAGCTTCACACAAGCTGCGGTTACCACGAAAATGAAACAGAGCAAGATATTCCGATTTGCTGACCCTTACAGATTTGGTTTTGTGTGCCTTTGTAGTCTTACTTTTGCCACCTCAAATGCTTTTAGTTTTATTTTTGCCACCTTAAACGCATTTAGTTTGTTTCTGTTCTGTTTGGGGTGTTTTTTAGTCTGTGTAGTAGTCAAAAGTGAGGCTGTGAGTTTGGGGCTTCAGGTTTTACAGATTACATTACTGATTGATGCCTGTAGTTAGTCTGCAGGATTGCCCAGTTTTTAGGGCAACAGGGTTGTTTCTGAATATTCTATCCTAATGGGCAAACACTAGTAATACAAAAGTGTTAATGGCTCTGACCTCACAGTTAGACGCAGTTACAGTGACATGCTCCCTAGATCGTTAAAAGGATTGACCTGCTCCAGCATTGTATTGAAAAATGCTCTTCTTTTTAAGCTGAGTGATGCTACAATGATCTACAGTGTTCGGAGGCCAAAGCAGCAGACCAAAATAATAGCAGCAAAAATAAATTAAGAGTGTTCATTTGGAAAATCATGATTTTACTCGCTAATTCACCTTGTACAATGGATACAATGATACATTTTTAAATGCTGCAGGAAAAGAGAGATATTTAAAACTTCCTGATGCTGCCATGAATGATACCTAAGGAAAAACTATAGAAGAGATATTCTCCAGACTATGCCACTTTCTCAAAATCCACCAAGAATATCACTGCTAGAATGGAAAATTAATATTTATTTCAGGAAATTGCTTGCTTTTTTAATAAGTCATGTTGCACAGAGAAGAATGGAATAAAGCACATCATACATTAATGCTGCTAAAATGAATACTTTATATGAATCCTGGGAAATGTTCTTTGCCATCAGTGTTTGAAAAAAGTAGGAGCTGTGCAGAAGCCAAACCAATTTGCATTGCTTGAAAACACATAGGTTTCCCACTACTGATGAATTAGCAAGCACTCTGGATGAGCTCCATCTTGTAGTGTTGTTAGTGTTTACTTAAAAAGCAATAATGCAAGAAGGTACAGCATGTGATTTGGAAGTAAATCAATACTGAAGTTCAATAAACAATTGTAAGCTAGAAGAGCAAAAAGCAATGAAATTCTGTCTACCTAAACTCCTGCCATACATCTTACCACAGAGCATAGCCAACAAAGACTGTCTAATATGCAGCTTCTATACAGTTGTGAAGGAGTGTTTCTTTTATTTTGTAAGTTCTGTACTCCTGGTAGGCCAAACCATTGATTGTAGGATCTTCATGGTAGTTTTTGATCTGCATTTGCAACTGACAACTCTTTTCCTTTTTCTTCTTCCTGTGATTCCGTTCTAGTTAGCTCTCATGCTATTTTCTTGACATTGCCTCCATATATGTCTGAAATACTTTGATTTAAATATTTTTATATTTCATGATTAATTGATCAAGCAGCTACTTCCTGACTTTCCTCTATGAATTAGATTTTCATTAAAACAGATGAACTTCTTTCTTGAGCACCACTGCCACTGAAAAAGGGAGACATTCACTTTCGTTCCTGGACCTTCTGACTTCAAAGCATAGGGAAGAAATGTAATAGACTTTTGCTCTTTATGCATAGGGTCACATTTTCCAACACTTCAACCAGTTGCTACTTTTTCTACTATGACAATTGCTGTATTGTAATGTTTCATGATCAACAGTTAAAAAATGATCTTATGACTCTATGAGTATCTAGTGAAGATGGAGGAGACCAAAACCATCTCTGCATGTTTTTTCCATGTGGAATCTCTCCTCAGCTGTGGTATCTATGGCTGTAGACCTCAAAGATGAGTAACTGGAAAGTCATTTAGTTTGATCCCTTAGTTACTCCTTTCCCTTCAACTCCCTGACCCCAAACTTATCTGCCTGGCAGTGTGGACTCATTCCTGCATCTTTATAGTCATGAGAAGAGAGGTTTGAAACATAAGTACCTGGGAGTCACTACACTGAAGGAGAGCTCTAGTATGGCTTAGTCCAATGTTCTGACTAATCGGGGTCAGCTGTGAAGCACTCATTAAGTTTGTCTTAGTATCTGAAACACGGAGATTTAAATCACCTCAAGTAATTCTTTGTCAACACGAAGTAAAATTCCTGGTTTCAACTACAGTCTATCTCAAGAATTTATCTATGTGAAATCTCATCCCTCTGTGATCTTGTTAAATTTATGGCCTTAGCATAATTCCATGGCAAGGAGTTCCAAAATCTAATTATGTGTTGTGTGAGAAAAATTATTTTCCTTTTATCAGTTCCTAATTTGCCCCATTTCAATTTAATAACTACTTCATTTTATTGTATTATGGAAGAGAAGAAGAAAAGCTCCCAGTTGACCTTCTTTATAGCTTTCATTACTTCTTAATACACTTTTTGCCATGCCTGTTCCTATTTGTCTTCTTTTCAAGAAAATAAACAAAAGAGTTTAAAAAGCTGTTTATCCTCACCTAAGAGTTGTTCTTAGCTTCCATCATATTTGTCTGCTGCTGTGAACACTTTTTCTTCAGTACCCCTTATGAGAAGCTGAAAATCTATAGGGTTTTTATAGTCCATGCTATTTCCTTACATTGTAAAACTACTTTTTTTTTTTTTTTTTTTTTTTTTTAATGAGCTCTTGTTCCTTCTACAGGCCCCCCTTCAGATCTTCACAATATTGCTTAGGTACACTTCCCATAATATATCATCTCAGAACTTGCTAAGGTGAATGACTAATTCCCATTGACTCCACAATGTACAATAGTTTTCTTTTATCAATATTGAATTTTTTATGTGGTGGCTTTGACCTAGATTATTAAGCCACATGAAAGATACTCAAAGTAATTTTAGGACTCAAGAATCCAGCATAACTTTATTCTCTGTAAATTTTACTGCTTTGTATATTTTGTCATCCTTGGGCAAACTAAGAAGTCTAAAGATTTGAGGCTTAATAGAATTATGACCAACAGACAAACAAAAATGTCCATTCTTTCATAACTGAAACACAGAATGTAATCTTTTGTGGTGTGTGGACACATGCATTTTGGGGCTGTATGAAAGAACTTGCTCTGGCATTCTATTGATGAGATCCCAAGAACTTTACAGTCTAGTTTGGCTAACTTAGAGCGAACTTGATATTTGTAAGCAGCACCCACTGCCGTGATATCTTGTACCAAGATTTCACTGAAACGATGTCACAGTGGCCTTCCAAACTATTTCTAGCATAAATAAGCCATAATAACATAGTGATTAACTGCGCATTCTGACATTTTCTCCCCCTCCCTCCATCTGACTGGCAAGTTTTATTCAAAAACCCTAGGAAACAGCTGGAAAATCTGTGTTGAGCTTTGAAATGTATCCTGCTTCAAGGTCTTTTCTGAGTTCAGTTGTTTCTATACTCTGCTTTTGAAATGCCAGGGAAAAGATGCCAGAGTGTCTTCATCATCATGATAGTAGAAATTCACTATAGCTCAGCAAGAAGGCACTAAACTGCTTACAAGAAGACAGAGAGAGCCTTTTCCTTGTTCATATTTCATGTGACACAGAGATTACCTTCTTTTATTTCCTAACTTTAAATGCAGTGCTATTTGTCCAATGTGCATCTTAGGATTCAGCATAATTCTTATCAATTGATTTAGCAATCTTTGTCATCTGTTTATTGGACTTAAGGGGTCTAAATCTATCTGTCACTGAGCTGCACTGTTCCTTATCACTTAGCACTGCTTTCTAGCCTGACTGCTGCATTTTTGGCACTAAATCTGGCCCTGCTGCTCCCTCGACAGCCTCATTAACTTTATCCTGAGGTGGGGATTTTTATCAGTAGCCTTTTCTGAACCCAATCTCATCAGTAGATCAATTGTAATTGTGCTCTAAAATGGTCCTTGTTGCTATTATTAAAGTCAGAGTATTTATCCATTTGGTTTTAGGGTCTTAGGTGCAAGTAGTACTTGTTCCTCCTGCTTTACAACCTCCTGCCATAAGCAGTTATTTTTAGGTGAGTAACTTAGGTTGTGAGCATCTGATGTATAAAAACTGCTTACAGAGCAGGAGTATGTCGTTACAGAGTGTGTACCTACAGTATATGAGTGT
This sequence comes from Tricholaema leucomelas, assembly GCA_013400475.1. Classification (NCBI taxonomy): domain Eukaryota; kingdom Metazoa; phylum Chordata; class Aves; order Piciformes; family Lybiidae; genus Tricholaema lacrymosa; species Tricholaema leucomelas. The sequence goes on from WAAF01019521.1 coordinate 3,147,589, forward strand.
TCCCATGAATTCCTCATTTTATTCTTCAACTAACACTGTATCTGCTTAGTTTCAAGGGCATTTCAGTGGCAGTGGGGGTGGGATGTAGAAGGCAGCTTGCTGGTGACAACTCTGGCATAACCATCCTTTGTAACATACATAATTTGGATACCAGGCTGAATTTCAATGGCAATTAACAGGATGAGTAACCTCAGCAGTTGTTCGTAAAGTACCTGCAGAAGTTGTTCTCTAGAGGGAGGATATTTTAGTATTGAACAATTTCTACTTGGGCAAATACTCTGTAAGCAGCATTTTACCTAGATTCAAATCCATTTTAAACAAAAAATGGTTAGGTACAAACAGGTCCCCATGAAAACAGTAGAATTATTACAAGAGAGAGCTTTCTGATAAATTTAGTACAAGATGAAAACTCTAAAAATAGCATGGTTAATATTTCACATATGCATTTTTCTGTGGGGAAAAAAAGAAAGGTAAAAATATTTCTAATGAATACTCTTATGTTCCAGCAAAACACAACCCATTGCAGAAGAGAAGGACACAGAAAATGTATTTTTAATCCTATACTAGGTCCACTGAGCTTTAAAATGTGCCAGTGTTTGGTGTGTTTTGAAGAGCATTGCATGAGCATTTGTACATATAAGGTCATGTAAAATCCCTACTACAATAATGCTTTCTCTTACTTCTTAGGAACTCTTAAATAGCTTCGGTAGAATTAGTGGCAAATTAATGTGTTGGTGCACAAAATGGTCCAAAATTTGTTAGTATCTTTAAGGTAGAATGTCAGTTACAGTCAGAGTCAGTTTATGAAATCTTGTGCCTTGAAATGGTGATGGGAATCACCTCCTAACACAGGGACCAGGACTCATGAACTGTATATGGCAAGTCACAGTCTCAAAGGCATCTTGTTCAAACAGGCTGAATAGATGCAAGGTTTGGGTTCTATTGTTGGCTTGGAGGAGTAGTCTGAGTGTTCCAGAATATTTATTGTAACATAATTTTACTTCTCTGGCTGACATGGCTGTTTGGAAGACTCTGGAAGCAGAGGGAAAGTATCCCTACACTGAAAGGGCAGAAACATAAAACATAAGAGTGGCTGGACGTGTTGCTATTGACACTTGTATCTGGCCTCTGTGAATGGTTTGTTCAGATTTGAAGCTGAAAGAGCTAAACCAACTGCCAGTTTTAACATGAGAGAAACCAGCTAGGTACCACTGTATTTTGAAATGCTAATAACAACCTTTAATAGTTGTCAACTAAAAAAATGGTATAATTTAGACACAGTGCTGCTGCAGAGGTAAGAAGAACTGACCATGTTACGGCAAATCAGGCACCATGATGTGTTTCAAAAGTGCTTCCATTAAACCACCTTGATTCAAGCAGATATCGCTATTGATTATCACTTATTCTACTGTGGTTACTAAAGGAGATAGCAAAATGCTCCAGCATATACCACAAAGAATCAAAGATTTTCTCTTTCATGTTTTTGTGACTGGGAATAAAATGTGCTTCAGTGTATTTGTATGGTGAAAGAAGCGTAGGAGCTGAAACCTAATAATCTCTCTTAAAATATCTTAAGGTGTAATAGAGAGAGTTTGAAAAAAGTCAGAGGCATTAAGACAAAGAGTTTTCATATGTGTCAATTCAAGAGTACAGAAGTAATAATGGGAGTATACAGTGAGTCTATAAATCCAGTGGTATTATTGGAGAAATTACTACGGGAGTGAAAAAAAAAAGTTTAGATTTTCAGTTTGATCTGTTGTGTGTGCCAGTGCCCAGTGGTAACTACACTGACAAAAAGATGTCCCTTTTGTACATTAAAAATGCTTTGCTGGCTGAGGTTGTTGAATTTTTATTAGTATCAAATACTAAGCATTTAGATTTAGAGCAGTTATCCATTTCTTGTTCTTGGCAATAAAGGGGAACTGCCTTAGGTGTCTAGTGCTGTACCTGTGAGAAGTATTCTAAATCCCTGTGGAAGTATGAAAACAGGTAGATTATACATATGTCTCTTTTTTTATCCTTTGGTTACTAATGAAAAAAAAGGACTGTGGTTAAGAGAGTAATTAGCAATGAGTTAGGAATATAAATGGATGCTTTAAAGAAATGTTGGTATGAGATGGACTGACAGAGAAAGGTGTAGTGTCTGGTGAGAAATACACATTCTTGAGTGTCAGTATAACTGATACTCTACTATTGCACTTTAGAGCTTCATGAAGCATGTGTTGTAAGGACTGTAGAATAGAGTTTTATACCGAAGTACAGGATGGTATTATTTGGTGTGATCTGTTCTTTTCTTGTGATTCAAGCCCATTTAAAGAAGACATGTAATACTGCCAAGCTTGAATTGCATGGAATCACTCATGCATATTTATCATGCCACTGATTTGGTTTCTTCTATTGTATTCCACATAATATTGCTGCTGGCTGGATTAGCTATGGTGGTGGTGGTGTTTGGAGGACAAAAGTAAATAAAGACCAAATTCCAGTCAAAACAAGATTTCAGACCAGATCTTAAAATTGGACTGTACTTTTTTCCAGTTTAGGAAATCTGGGAAGTCTGAAATCATAGCTCTGAAATACAAACATAACTTAGTGCAGCAAAGAACTATTGTAGAAGTCCATATATTCACAGTGTAGAAAAGAGAAACAAGGAGCAGTTGTTTCTAACAACGTAACTGTGCTGCTACCCTGTAAAACTGATCAAGTGGTAAGTGTAATGGAAATCATAGGCAGCAGTCACCCATTTTATGCTGACTAATCACTTACAGAACTTGTTAAGATAACACACTGTATAAGTCAAAAGTACAAATGGACTCATAAAGGTGTAACACAAAATCATGAAATTAAGTCCAGCTGTTATTAACTGTGATGGGTCACTTGGAAAACAGCTCAGAAAGTTTTATTTGGGACTTAACATCTTAGAGAGAACACCTCCAGAGAGCTCAGGGATCCTGGGCTTCAGTTATCCACTCTTGGTCAAAGTCATAGCCAGAATATCCAGTATCCTAGTTTGCAACTACGAAGAGAGAGTCTTTGGGTTTTACATGCCTCTTTTTCTTTCATGCAGTTACAAACACGATCGTTCCTTCTGTGGTCACTGGGTTCTAAACTTGCAGGTTCCTTTCTCTTGTATCAGAGCAGTGTTGCCCACGCATCCATTGTAAAGATGGAACACTGTACGTTAGCTCTCTTAAACATAGGTGCAGAGGCTTATAAACTGCCATTCTGATATTCCTGACTGGAAAACTTGCCCTCCAATACACACATTTGGTACTCATACATTATCTCTTGGCTTCCTATCCACATGCCCATCTGTTATGATGGCATTGTGCCTGCTGACAAGATGGTGTGCCAGCTTCACTAGACAATGATGCCAATCAAATCAGAGTTGCTGAAAGTGCTTTCTTTTCTAAAAGTAGCCCCCTCAAGTGAAAGCAATGATATAATGGTGCCACTTATCTCCTTTTGCCTGTTTACACCTGCTGACACTTACCCTCTAAGACTGTGTTAGAATAGTAAAGGGGAGGAAGAGATGCAACATGGGGTGATTCTGGATTGTCAGAAAATGCAAACAGAATGACAAGAGCAACTTTAGAAAGCTGTTTTAAACATAGGGCACGTTGACCACATTGACTAGGATGCTGATCCATGAGAAGGCAGAAAGAAATACTTGAGAATAAGTGTATAGCTGGCAAAGAAAGAGAAGTGCTTTGTGTAAATATTACTTCTATGTACAACTTTGGAACACTAACCTATACAACTGAAAGGTCCAAGAGCAGGTAAACCTCTTCATTCTGTTGCTTTTCAGTGAAAGGTACCTGCTCATCTTAGAGGAAACTGAGAACTATACATACACAAAATCTAACATAAGTCAAGTTGTCTGACAGTTTATTATAAGATATATAGCTAGATAGAACTGGATGAATTAAAAAAAAAAATCCACTTCCTTTGTTTCCTTTTGTTAGATGAACAAAAATTAGTTCAATATTTCACATCTCAATGTCTCATGCCACTTCCCATGTTTTCTGCTTTCTTTTGAAAGGATATCATCTCTGAGATCATATTCTTAGGGAGAATGTAGAGCATTTTTGTTGTCTGGAGAATTCTCAGTGGTGTTACCATTCAGAAATTCACAAGATAACAAAGCAATGATAAAAGAAATCTTGAGGTCACAACTGTTTTGTGCATTTGTGTAGTTTAAAAATGTTTATGGGCTATAAGTGAATATAAGTTGAAGTAATTCTGAAAACTCTGATGAAATCGAGATCCTTTTTAAGTGTGTTGTCCAAATGTTTCCTCCAGAATGCTTGCTTAATTTGGTGTTTTCCTTATCCTTAAATGGAGTTAGTAGTACCTTATTTTTAATTTGTGAACTCAAGAGCTAATTATTGAATTTTCATAGCATATGGTAAGAAACTGTGAAGCAGTTCCTGAAGTGCACAAACCCTGCATTATTAATCCATGGAATTACTAGGGGGAAATTAATCTTACACAGAAATAAAGAATGGTTCTCAGTTCTTACTTACTATGATCATCTTGAAACTTGAAAGCCCCTTAATAGCCCATTAGCAACCCATTATAGTGATCTTTCTGCTAAGGTGACCATCTCCTGTAATGACAGATATGATTAAGAAGAATACAGCTTCATAGCTTTCAAATTGGTTAGCAGTTGATACAGAGAAGAAACTGGGATTGTTGTTTCTAAGAACCATCTGAGAAAGAAAATGAAAGATGACTAAAGGGTGACTAACTTCTCATTATTGATGTATAACACAACCCACAGAGAAATGTGTTCAGTTTCTCAAATATAAAAGTAAAATACTGCAACTGAAGAATGATTGTTAATACCAATAAGCAGCAACTGAAGAAACCAGATTCTACACAGGCTTCTCCTGACTTCTAATATTATGTTAGTTATTATATCTTTTCTACTGGAGCTTTGATGCTTCAGACTAAAGCAGGAGAAGCATCTATACGGAAAAAGTGTATGTTTGACCCAACTTCCAGTGGACACAGACAGTAAGAAAGGCTGCAGATTAAGCAGGCACAGGAGGTGAGGTGAGCTGCCTGAAGTGTCCAGAAAATTAAATATCAGAAATATAATCTGGCTTCTGAATTCCATTCATAGAGCTTGTCTGAGTGAAACCATTACCTTTTGAGGGCAGTAGGTTGGATAATGTCTAATTTGCTAATAGTTTGACGTGATTGGACATGGGTAAGTAGTGATAGGACCTAAAACCCATACAGAGATAAAAAGGTAATAGCTCATGAACTCTTAGTGGCTCTGCTAAGAGAAATACCAAGTTTTACATTCATGAAAATCATCTAGGATAGTATCTGATGTTATACAAACACACTCTCTGTTCATGCCTAAAGATGCTTCACGATGTAAAAGTCCTCTCTAGTCGAAGAAAATTCATAAAATCTCTATTATATGAAAAAAAGGCAAACTGAAATTTTACAATAAAAGTAAATATCTGACCCAGAAAAGCTCAAATAAAGCTTTAACTGTAATGTACATCTAAACAATTTACATCAAACGCTTCCCAAAGAAGAGAGATGTGAATAACGCATTGGAAAGGGTAACCTAGAATCACCTTTGACCTGCACTTTCATTCAGGCTTCTCATGTAATGCAGAGGCAGCTCCATTCTTCTAAGGAAGACTTGAATCCATTGCATAGTAGCATTATTTGGACATGGGATTAACACACTGTAAACAAGATTTATCTTATCACAACTCAGAGCAAGAGACTGTGATGTACAACTCTAAATTGTCATGGAACTGTCTCCTTAATCCTTTCTGCTTTCATTTTATTAGATTTCTTACTGCTTCCTTCAATCATGTTTGCAGATTATTACAAGTAAGAGTTTGGGAAAGTGCAGTCTTTTGAGCTGTCAACCCTGGCACTGCTGCATAGACAGAATGCATATAAATAGACCCCTTCCCAATATTTGCTTTAGTGTTCTCTGGCACAGGATCAGGTGTAATTGTGCTGTCCCCAAGTGAGATTGGAAGGGATTTTGTCTCCCTTATTATGGTTTGATGACTTTTATAATACTAAAGGAACACTCATTTATTATAATGTCAGGCTGGGAGAACTACGAGGTTAATACAAAAATCACTTTGGTTTGTGAAATTCTTATTTTCATTTCCATTTTAACACTTCAGATTTTGTGAGTTTGTCAGCAATGAAGCACCTGCAACAACAGAAACAAAACATTGGAAAGAACATGGGAATTCATTTCAAGGCAGGGAAGATGCAGAAGTCTGTTCATTTCGTAGAGCATTAAGTGAGAGACACATGGGTTCCCATGCTATAGTCAGAGCTCCTATATAACTGCATGGCAGCTTTGAGAAGTCACAAATTCACTCAAGAATGGAGGCAGCCAGAGCACACCCCTCTCTCTGGTGCAGCCTTCTCTGAAGTTCAAAACAATTGCTTCAGCATGTTGCTCTTTTCATGTTTGTTTGCCATAGTTGGCTATGACCTTGTAAGAAATCTCCCTGTCCTGCTCTGGAAGAACACTTCCCCATCCCTTGCACCCCTCCAGCTTGTCCTTTATAATCTTCTTTCTATTATTTTTGTAGGACAAGATAGTAACCCTTTATCACTCCAATTTATCTGTCACTTATGCTAGGAATTCCTCTTTAGATTATATGATTCTTTCATCAGATGGTCGAGTACCTTTGTAGCACCCATTTCCCCCAGCAGGCAGCTGACAAAGCTTCTTTTATTGACAACAAAAAATATTTTTTCTAGCTCCCTCATAGCTTTTTTTCTCTAGAACACAACAGCACACCTAGCCTTTCTTTACAGAAACCCGAAAATAAAAGTAGTTTTGCTTGCTGGCTGTGTGTCTATGTTTCCACTAGTCTCACAGCTGTCCTTTCTCAAGGGTAGAAGAGAACCCTTGTAAGCACCTTCGCCTCCTGTGACTTCTCAGGCAATTGTTACAGGCTGGATTTCTTTGGAGCCACATCAATGGGCTTAAACAAACCTCCTTACTCTGCAAGTAGTTGGTATATAATTTCTAATAAGCTGTTAGAAATAATGCATTACTGCTTCAACCCAAAATCTAAGTAATCACAGAAGGGAGTACAAGTAAGTAATTAAGTGGACATAAAAAGTATTATTTACACAAATGCTTAATTATTGTTTGATTATTACAGATTTCAAAATCCTTATGTTTCTATGTCACTTTGGAAAGTGGGAATGCAGTTCCTTTGTCACTTAAATACTTTTGACAATGCTACATACCAGTTCTCATTTTTTTCATTGCATCTCTTTTGTCTTCACATTCAGTAGTTTGTAGCTGCCTGCAACAGTATAGCCTAGCAGAGTGTTGGATCATTAAGTATTAAGCCAGTGCTAAACTGGACCAAGTGAAATGTATGTCGTTGCATGAGAAGGGAGAAAAGAAGGTTTTGTTGTGCTTTGCAGATGTAGATTTTATGGTACATGATACTCACCTGATTTACACTCATTTATGAGAGACCAAGTGTGTCTAGTGGTATAAGGATAATTAGAGAGAAATCTTTTTCAATTTACAATGAACAGGTTCTGTTTTCTTTCAGGAGTGAGGCCTTGATATGAGAAGATAAGTGACTCTGGTACTATAACATGTTTGATCAGATTCATTATATGTGGCTTTACACATCTTTGAGTTTGCAAAATGGAAAGGGCAGCATCATGTCCTGGAGTGCACTTGAATAAGCAAGCCTTTTGAAATGTGCATCTTTACCTGCATCAGGGAGCTTTAAGCAGCAGAGGAACTAGAGGAATGTCTAGTTTTCCTCAAGGGGGCTTTTTTCCAATGGTGCACTAATTTCATTTTCACTTGTGATTTGGTGTAGGTTTGAGATGCAAGATTGTGTTATTGCCTGATTACCCTGCAAGTGGATCATTCCAAGGAGGTTAACACAAACAGTAGGTTTGCAACAGCGTTGCTTGCCCCTGGGATTGAAGGCAGGTGCCATCCAGGATGGCAGAGTGTAGCTGAAGAACCGGGCAGGAACTGGAACTTGATGTTTTCATAAAGTAGTTAGTCTATGCTTCTGTGAAACCTTGCAGGGGTCTTGGGCAAAAGAGCAGATCCTAGAGCAGATACTAGAGCAGAATAGGCCCTTGGAAGAGAGGAAGCACAGATTTGTCTCATTCTGTTTATGCCTGCACTAGCACTGCAGTCTGTAGCTCAAATGCTCTGTGGTCTATATGCCAATGCCTTCTCAGTTACATCGCATGGAGCACATTTGTGAAACAAATCTTAACAGAAGCTGCTTTTTTTTTCTTTTTTAATGTACATGTAATATTTGAAGTTTGCAAAGTTCCTTACTGGTTTATGTTTGCCGTTACACTCGGGCACACTGGGCTGGATATACTGTGGGCAGTTTGCTGTATCATTAATTCTGCCATTAAAGAGGAATTAAAGCAAAAATTAAGGCAAAAAGACTAGCAGTTGGGATAAATCAAATGCAGACTTTGTGCATTTGGTTCTTATACAATGTAAAAGATAATATTGAAGAACTGGAAAAGGATATAAAAAGAATGGAATGGTTCAGGGACTTGAGGAACTTAACTACAGAAAGGTAAATCAGGAAAACTAAACCCATGGAAGAAGAAACTAAAATATGACTCTATTGGTGTATTTCTGTATCCTGAAGGAAAAGAAAGCATTGATACTTCAAGAAATATTGTCCTTGTGGAAAATACAGGTAACTGGGGGTGTGAATTGCTGCTGGGAAAAGGACACCATGGAAGAATCGGGGACAAATGTATTTACGTGTAGAATACAATGAATAAAAAGAATAGAAGAATCTGATAATGACAAAAGATAGGTTGTACATGGAAGAGGAGTTAAGGAAGCGTAGAGAGGAAGACGTGTTGTGAGACAATGCTTGTTATATTAGGGGCTGGTTGAAGCTAAAGGAGGTTATGTATTGCCTAGTGTATCAGTGCTTCCTAAAGTAGTCTGAGCTGTAAAAAAATGCTCTGTGCAACTAATTGACTCCCCAGCATTCACCCTTGCACCTTGCTGCTGCCATTCCTTTTTTCTCCTGCATCCATGGGCTCTTTTCAAATTCTTTTCTTGGTTGAAACAGCAGTGAGGAGTGTGTAGCCCTGTGTGAGCCAAGAGAAGCCTTTTTGCCTCTAAAAGCAGTGTGAACATAGTTTGCTGTAATAACTGTAAAGCTTCACGTCTTTTTAAGACAAATGAAATTACAGTCTCAGCTGATTTGAAAAGGAGCATGTCTTTGTAAATGGACATAGTGATTGTTAGGAAAGTTAGGAAATGTGACATGCAGAGACCCATGATAATATAAGATCAAAACATCTTAGTAATTATTAGCTATTAAAACTCTACCCATTTTGAGCTTATTTATAGTTTATGTCTAAACACTGTGAAATGTCTCAACTGGATTCGTCCGTGTTTGATTGTTGTCGCCTGCAGTAAGCTAACTTGCATGGTAGAGAATTCTAGCTCCATGTCCCTGTTTTCACTAAAAAAACTGATACAGTATAGTTTTCTAGTTGTTGTCACTTAGCTACAAACACAAATCAATGGGGAAGTCTGACTCCATCTGACAGCAGCGTCATTAACCCCAGATATTCTAAAGCCTTGATGGCAGTTTTAGAAAATATCACACGTTCTTAGTGAAGAGCTGAATGCTAGCTTCTACTTCTTTGTCTTGGATTTCTAAGCACAATTTAGGGAATATTCCTCCTCTTTCAGCCTTTTTTCCCTGGCTAAGGAAATCACTGTGTTTAGTGGGTAGTGCATTCTTGTTTCTTACGTTATATTTCTGATCTGCCGTGGTATCTCAGAGTGATTTGGATTAGCAGTCTTCCTGTATGAGCATGCTTTGAAAAAATAGGTTGAAAGCTGTGGATGTGTAGTACTAAAGACCAATCATGTTACAGGGTTATCCAGATCCGGAAAATTTTCTTCTGTTTCAAATTCCTGATGGGTATGTACACCAAGAAGCCACAAGAAACACTGGGTAATTTTTGTCTCATCTCTCTTAATCCTTGGCATCGTTCCTTAGACAGTTTGTGTATCTACTGGTATAATGCAAGGTTTAATATTGATCCCTTTCATGTTTATATAATCATTGTCTTGGCTTTCAGTAGAAGTTTATGTGAGTGCTCAATTTGTTTGGAAACATTTTTCTTGGTTTTCTTCAGTTTGTCTTTAGAATAATTATTTTTTCAAGCGAAGTCCATATTTTATATTTGTTGGTCAGTTCTTTTTGCTCATGGCTGGAACATACACTTACGCTCACAGGAGTATATTTGAGTTTTCCTTTCTGTAGCCTGGGAAGAAATTTGGAATGGTATCCATTTCTCCAAGTGTTTTCTTTGAAGTTTTAGTTCTGATTTGGTCTATTCTTGGTTTGCCTTAAATGTAACAATAAGCACTTCTCACGAGAGAGATGTTCAAAGAATAGTGGCCGTGTCCCAGTAATATTACCTTTATATTTCATTCCTCACCCTTAGGAAAGAGTAGAGCTTCAATTTTTGTTATCAATCATGCAAGTTTCTTTAGATTACAAAGAACCTGTAAAACATTTTTGAACTTGCTCCTTTAAATCACTGATATTATTGGCAAAGGGAAGGCTCTGATTCTAAAAAGCGTTTGTTCTCCCTTTAAGTGAAATTGCTTATAAGAGTCTCTGCTAGCGTACAAGCTGTATTCCGAGATTTAAATATGCAAAATGACTAGGTCAGGCTGTCTCGAGGATAGAAAAAATACTGGCTGAAGAAAAATTTTGCCTGAAATTAAATTTGCAGAAAATCCACTATCTGTTGTTTAGTTCCAAGCAGATGTTGAAAAGGTTTTCCTGGATGCCATCCTTACTGATAGTATGTCTTTTGATCTGAAGCCAAATAAGAAATCTGGATGTTAGTCTGGATTTGGAAATTTTCTTTAAATAAACATATTAGTTAAGTATGTAAATCTGCTTATCATCACTTAAGGAACATTGCCAGAGTAAGAAACATCTGGAGCTCAATATCAGCTAACTTATTAATTCACATTTTTAGTATGTTTCATCCAGAGTGTTGTAGGATTCTGTTATCTCAATTGCCTAAGTCAGCTTTATCTAAAAGGCAATTAGTTGTAAGTTCTGTTGTTTACATTTAGACTCCTATGAAATCCACAGAGTATAGTTTTATAGGCCTAGTTACATCGCTTTCCAGATTCGTTCACAAGAAGGCCACTACACACTGTGGTATGAGTAAATCAGAGCTAAAATAATTGTGGCTTTGAAACATCAGTGCTTGCTTTATGGGAGACAGGCTCCAAAAATTAATTGCTGCTGTTTAGGATTATGAATTACATGATCTGGCTTACTTATCTGAACTCATCACCATGTAATTGCAAGAAAGGATTATTTGACCTGTCCACGATAAGGACATAAGTACAGATAGCAACACAGCCTGCTGCCATAAAGCTCCTGCCTCAGTTTTATGACCACACTTCCCTTTCATCTTAAAAAAGGTTCTCAATCGACTCCTACTTTTGAATCTATAGCAAACCATTTGTAAGGTAGCACTTTCAAAACTGATGGCTGCTCAAGCTATTACAGTGTACTATTGCTGGTATAGATGATAGGTCTTATTAACCCATGATGTGCTTTATTGTTAGTGAAGTAAGAATGGCTAGTGACTGAACCTTTATATGTGAAAAGCCTGGTAAATTAAAGAAAAATACTGTTTAAAGAAATACTGTTTATTGGTGGGGAGAAGTTAGCATAAATTTCTATGGAAAAAACCCAAACCAACAAACAATATATTGAAGCTGTGAGTGAAAGCCTTAGAGCTGCATGGGCATGCATGGAATTTCCACTTCTACATAACTGTTCTGGAGGCTGCCTAGCTCCCATACTGTGTGTGGCTGTGCAGTTAAGACAATTATAAAGAAAACGGTATATATTTATGTATGAATTGCATGCAAATAATTCTGAGACTCAGCAAGATGTATGTTAGGAATACAGATATTAATTTGTTTGGGTTTTTTTTTTTTTTTGAAGAGAGGTTTGATGATAAGAGTATTATTACAGTTAAACTTCGCAGACCTGCTTCCATTAATATCCTAAATAGATCCAGTCCTCTCTGGGGACTTGATAATAGTGTAAGGTAGTTCAGGTTTGTGTACCTTAGAATTAAGGTCTGTCTTTTCTGCCTGTTCTTGCAAGAGGTTATTCATGTTTTGCCTTTACTCCAACAAAAGAGGAGTTAGGCACATACCAAAGCGTTCTATGAGTTCACTTTTCTCAAGTGTTCAGTGAAGTGATTCTCTTAGCTGTGGATCAGGAGTGTTAGTCTTGTGTCCTTGAGCAGGTTATGTAACAATTAATGATTATGTAGTTCTTGATGTGGCATCTGCTGATTAATTCATATGCAGTCTTACAGACAGACCTTAATGATCGCTATTGCTATTTTTAATAGCTTGATTATATCTGACGGCTTTGGAGCAAGGATTGCTTTGCTGCTGTTTGTACTTGTCATTGTTGAAGAGAATATTGCTCCAGAGCTTCATTTCCTTGGTACTCTCATAAAGTAAAAGCTATTTAAAATACTCATAATAATTTGGAAATATGTCAGGTGATGACTTCAGTTTCTACAGGTGATTTTTTTGGTCTTGTTTTAACTGCTACTCTGCCTAGTGAAAAATAAAATTTAAAAAACCACCAGTGTTTGATAGATAGAAGGAAAGTCAGAAATGCCTTATGAATCCATGAAAAAAATGTCAATGTTAACTAAGCAAACAAATCTCATGAGTATGAGCATCTGTTACTGTTTAAATGATCATTATGTTTCAGAGTTTTAACAAGTGGAAGTTGCTTCACAATGTATCTACTGTGTGAGTTAAGCTGTTCCAAACCTTTTTCCTGACTCACATCTATTAATATAGTGTATCAGTGGGTATTATTGTCTGTGTACTCATAAGTACAGTTGCAGTCTTCCTCTAGAGAGTGTATACATTAAAAGATACATTTATTTTCTGAGGAAATAGACAAAAGAGAACTGGAGGGCAAGAAAGTACTAGCACAGTGTTGAAAAAGTGTTTCTTACATGAAACAAAGTGTATTAATTTGTATTGTATCCAGTAATTACACATTGCATTACTCAGCATGTCATGTACTTTCTTGTCTTGTTTCCTTATAATAGATTATATTTCTATAGAATAGATTATCATTTTCTATAGATCAAGATAGAAAAAAAGAAGAGTATAATAAATATAAACCAAAAGTAATATTTACTCATACAGAAATGCTTCAAATCACTTATTTTTTAAAAAGAAATCTCAGTGTTAGAGTGACAAAAACATATCTCATATTATTTTAAAATCTTTATGTGTATCTTTGTGTTGGAAAGAACAATAGAGTAAGTCATCTTCATATTGGTTCTCTTATATACAGGCAAAACTTATTTAACAGGGACCATTACTGCTATTACAGCATCACAGGATGTCAGGGGTTGGAAGGGACCCAAAGATGAGTGGGGGTGAGGCTGACTAGTCAGTAGTTCCCTGGAACCTCTTTCTTGCCCTTTTTGAAGACTGGAGTGACATGGGCTCTTCTCCAGTCCTCAGGCACCTCTCCTGTCAGCCATGACTTGGCAAAATGATGGAGAGTGGCAGAGCAATAATGTCAGGCAGTTCTCTCAGCACCCTTGGGTGCATCTCATCAGGACCCACAGACTTGTGAATGTTCAATTTGTGTAACTGCTCCCTAACCCAGACCAGTGGGGAGCATTCTCTCCTCCAGGCTTCCTCACCTTCATCTAGGATCTGGAGCACATAGGGGAGTTCAGCTTCAGGTGTAAAGACTGAAGCAAAGAAGGCATTCAGCAACTCTGCCTTCTCTGCATCCTCAGTTCTCAGGGCTGCCTCCTCGTTCAGCAGTGGCCCCACACCTTCCTTGTTCTTCCTTTTCCTACTGATAGATTTGAAGAAGTCCTTCTTGTTCTCTTTTACTTCCTTTGCCAGTTGTAGTTCTAAGAGGGCTTTGGCCTTTCTTGTTGCCTTCCTGCATACCCTGACAACTTCTCTATAGTTCTCCCAGTGACAAATCCCTTCTTCCATAAATAGTAAGTTTCTTCTCTGAGATTTCCTTCAGGAGTTCCTTGCTCAGCCGTGCAGGTCTCCTAGCATGTCTACCCGATTTTTTGCTCAGGGGAACACACCTAGCTTGGGCTTGGAGGAAGTGGTCTTTGAAAGTTAACCAACTTTCCTGGGCTCCTTTACCCTCTAGAGCAGGGGTCCTCAAACTTTTTAAACAGGGGGCAAGACTATAGTTTGGTTCCAGCCCAGTCCCGGCAGGTGCCTGCAGGCTGCAGAGGCTGGCGGGTGGATTAAGTGGCAGGAAGTGGCTGCTTGGTTTCCCCTCCAATCCCTGGCGGGGGGGGGGTTGGTTCTGTAAATATCGGCGGGCCGGATTGAGGACCCTGGGGAGCTGTATCTGGCCTGCAGGCCGCAGTTTGAGGACCCCTGCTCTAGAGCCTTAGCCAATGGAAATTCTGCAAGCATGTCTCTGAAGAGCACAAAGTTAGCTCTGCAGAAGTCCAGGGTTGTAATTCCAATTGTTGGTCTGCTTCTACCATGTATAATACTAAACTCCACTATGTCACAATTGCTGTCCCCAAAGCTGTTTTCCCAACGTTAATGGCCTCAACTCGTCCCTCTCTATTAATAGTTAAAACAAGATCCAGCAGTACACCTCTCCTTGTTGGTTCCTCCACTACCTGCATCAAGAAATTATCGTTGATACACTGCAAGTGTCTTTTGGACTGGCTATGCCTAGCTCTGTGAGCTTCCCAGCAAATATCAGGGTGATTGAAGTCACCCATGAGTACCAAGGAGTTAGCTCTAGAGGCTACCTCCAATTATCTGTAGAAGGCCTCATCAATATCTTTTGGTTTGCTGATCTATAGTACACATCTACAACAATTTCACCTCCTTTCCCACATCTCTTAATTCTCACCCACAAACTTTCAACCTGTTCTGCCTCCCCCCTCGGATAGAACTCAGGACATGTCAGTTGCTCCTGCACTCCCCCACCTTGTCTTTCCTGAACAGTACATAGCCATCCATTCCAGTCCCACCATATTTCAGTAATGGCAACTATATCACAGTTATTCAGCCTAATGCAGATCTGCAGCTCCTCCTGCTTATTCCCCATGCTCCGCACATTGGTACGTGAGCATTTCAGGGAGGGACTTAATCTATCGGCTTTCACTCTTGCAGTTCTGTTTTGACTTTATTTAATTAATGTTATTGAATGTGGGTACAGATGATATGCTGGGTTGGGTTCATAACCTGTCTCTTACTGTGAATCCATTCACTTCAGGTGAGATACAGCAGGGTGCACAAGCAAAGACCTGTTTTTTCAATCAGATTACACCCACTTGTAGGTAGGCTGACCTGTATTTATGTTAGTTTGGATTTGGATCCTCTCCTCTGTTCTCTGCTTTCACTTAAAAAAAGTGGGGAAGCTTAACCAAAACATAGTTGAAAGCTACTAAATGTTATGTAGAGAAAAGGTCATCTGGAAAGAAGGAAATTTTCATAGTTAATAGTTTTTAATGTACTTTGTGTGAAAGGCATGAACCAATTGCTACTCTCTTTGGCTTATTTGTTCTTCTGGAAACAGCATAATTGGAGGTGAGTCATGAGTATATTTCAGGAAAATGGAGCTCAATAGCAAGCTCTGTTTGTGGAGCAGACTCGCTTAAATGTTTACTGCTAGGAAAATACCATTGCATAGGCATGAAAGATCTAAGAATACTCTTCTAGCCCCTAAATGTTCACCATGTATGTGGATTGCTATCATATGATCCACCAATGTAGCTTTTAAACTGAAAAGTTTTGACAGAGGTGTTCTAACAACTTCTGTGGTCACTGCAAAGACAAATACTCTTTCTAATGTCATTGGGGGTTCCAGATTATTACTTATTGAATGAAAATCAACATGTTTTCACTCGCGCAGGACACACAATTTCATCACATTCGTGTATCTTCAATAAGGTGTTGAAAGGGAAAGATACCTACTGAATTTCAGAAAGAATTCTCTTGCATTCTGATGGTGATAATAGGCTCTCTTTCTCTGGTGCATTACTCAGCAGGTGCCAGCGCTGAAAATATGGGCCTAAATTTTTTCCATGGAGTGTTCACTGTTATGTTATTTTTTAAATAATAATAATTAGTGGGTTTTGTTGAAGGAAAGAACTTGTGACTGTAGAATGTGATTCTGTAGAGGAACAGTAGTAGCAAACAGCCAATGAATCATACTTTCTAAACAAAACCCAGTGTATGAAAAAGATCAAGGTTTATTATGCTTCACTTACTATCAAACAAAAATGTACCAGCAGATGCAGTGTTAGCAAATTCAGGGTGCGGTGTTCACTTTTCCACAACAGATGAATGACTGCCATTGACAGAGTGGTCAGACAGATTAGAACAATATAATATTTATCTTTATGGACTGACAATTTACCTGCCCCTTTTTTTTCTCTTTCCAGGAAAAACATGGAAGCTGAAATGAAATGTTATTGGAAGTGACGCACCTTCATTGTCAGTAGCAGGCAAACGAGTATTGGAGTGACAGAAGGTAAGCTCAATGTTCATATTTAATGTTTACTGCTAAAAGGCGTGGAATTCTTCTGAGTGATTCATACTTCTAAGAGCAAGATTGAACAAGATTGAGTGTTCAGTACCAAGATATGAGCAAAACAATATCTCAAAGTTTACTGTGTGGAGCCAACTCATTTAACTGCTCAGTATGGTTAAAATATTTTTGAAAGCAACAGGTTGTCTTGGTGCATTAAAGAAAAAGCCTATCCCCATTGGTAGAAAAGATCTTTGGTCCACACACTTCCTCTCCTACCCAGTGAGACTGTACCTTTTAAGTACAGGAGGAAAGCTATAGTAAACTGTTATTGTTAGGATAGTTTTTGTGGACTTCGGTTATTTGGTTTGATCACAGAAAAAAATGAATTAAATTGCATTTCTGCTGTGAAGACTAACTCATCTCCTTGTTCACATTAGTGACCTTTCTTTTAGAACCAAAAATCAGGAGAACTGAACCCAGTGATAGCTCCAATGTGCACTCACTATGTTTATATTAAGAAGAGTCAATCGCTTCAACCTATGTGAATGAACAGAAGATAAAGTTGGTTCTCTTATAAATCTAATTTCATCTGAACATTTTGATTGAAACAAGGACTTGTTAAAAAAAACACCATTTAAATAGATTAGCCTTAAAGAAAAAAAAGAACATTTACAAAATATAAGGGAAGAAGCTTTGTTTGGTGCCATGCTAAGTGCATGGAGTTTGTAATGAAGAAATACACTATGAAAAGCAACTTTTCTGATGAGCGCTAAATAAGCAGTAAGCTAATTTAGTCTCACTTGCAAACTATTACATTTGTGATAACCCTGTTTTAACACTGGGATTCTCTCTACTGTACTTATCTGATACAATTCTTGCATTGTAGTATAGCTATATCTTTTCAATACATGTTGTCCCAGCACTGATAAAATGGAGAAGAGAGGGATGACAAAACCAGAAACATTTGGGAAATGAGAAGAGAAAAGCTAAGTGTCAGATAGCAATCAATGCATCACTTAGGGCAATTATGCTTAGGAAGTGCAAGTAGCTCATATGATGTAATTTGCAGATGATCAGGCTGGTGAAGGGAGTCAGCGCTGCTTCCCTTAGGCTGTTGCAGAGATGTCTGTGCAGATGTCTGTCCCAGAAATGCCACACATTCAGGAGAAACTGTCAACTCCCTGAGGTACCACCCACTTCAGATGAGATAGAAGAGGGCATATGCCCTGTGGCAGTGCCATCCATTAGAACAATCTGTGTAAGCTGCACTGTAAAGAAATGAGAAAACTGGAACAGAATGAAACATGAATTGTAAAGCATGGAGAAGTTCTTCCAGTCAGCTTAAGCTTCCTGGCTGAGTCCAATCTCGACACCTCTCCAGTGACATGTAACTTACTCTGTTTTGCCAGGTCCATCCTCTCCCTTTTGCTCAAGTTTACCTTTTTTTGTCACCTCAACTTAGCTCATTTTCATTTTCCACATTTTCTAGTGCAATTAATTTAGTGATTGTGCTCCCTTCCTTTTCACATCATGTCAGCCAACCGCTTGCCTCAATTTCTCTTGCCTCATTCTGGCCAACATTTCTCCTATGCCACAATTAATCTTTCTGCTCCCCCTTCTTTTAGCACTCCCTCCCATTATTATTTATTAATGGATTGCACAACTCTTCACCAAAAACCTTCGTATATCTTAAAGACGTTCAATAATTAAGCCCCACAATGAGCCTATAAAGGATGCAATTATATTATCTATTTACCAGATGGCTAACCAGGAACAGACAGAAGTTAGGTAAATTGCCCTGGGTTAGAAGTGGGGGAAAGGCAGCACTGGGAATAGAATCCAGTCAGTTGAGTTTCTTTGCCAAAAGCTTGTAGTACTACAAAGTACATATAACAGCTGTTGGGGAATCACTGTGCTGGCCCAGAATTGTCCTGTTCTAGCTAAGAGCTTAAGATCTATTATTGAATAGGTTTTTCGAACTCAGTCCTTGGCCTTTTCTTTCCTAAGGGGACAACAGAAACATCTGAGCTTGTAAACTTAAAAGTCTGTCTATGTTTTCAGGTCTCTTCTGTACTAGTTCTGTAAGTTAGTGAGGACTATGCATAGATGGATTTTTCAAATTCCAGAATGTGTTTTAACAGCAAAACCATTTCAAGAAGAGAAGATCATTGTCTGTCTGTCTATCTATCAATCTATCTATCTGTCTGTCTTAGTGTGAGCCAGTCAGACCGTCTGTCCATAGCATCAAAAAAGCCAGGCTAGATTTGTTATCTGTGTGACCATCTGGAATACATACTGAATTCTCTGTCACCATTAAACAGATGACTCACACTTTGTAAATAGTGACTTGAAGGGATTTTTGCAAGAGCTACTTGTTTCAAGGCTGGAAAACTCTTAAGCAGTCCTTGTAAGACTAGATCTTGGTGTCTATGTTGATCTTATTATCACGTATATGATAGTCTTTGATAGGTAGTATAGTGAACAGAGTACAGCCTGTGGAATCTTCCAGAGGCAGAGTCTGCAGCACACTTAGGGAACCATTGACATGGCACTCTAATAGATCTCCACAAAATATTTTAGGATCATTTTAAACCAGGGGGGATGGGGGTAACAGTGCTACACTGAAGACTGATGGGCATTTCAGGATCAACTAATTCATGGTGATCTTGAAATCTCTTTTTAGAGTAGATATTCTTAATTTTTGTGCTGGGAATTAGTCTATGAAGGGTAGTTCTTGTGATGGACAAAACTACTGAGTCTCTGCTCTGATCAGTAGATGCAGGCCACAGCATAATCACTTCTGTAAGGCTGGTCCCATCACCAGGTGTTTTGCCCCTGCTCTCACTGTCCTAAACTGCACTGCCTGTGTAAGGAGAACTGGCATGCAAAATGATATCATGTGAACATGAAGAAATGCCTTTTGGTCAGTTGTCCTTTTGGTTTCTGGTGCCTGCCTCGAACTATCTGTGGTTTCCGGGAAGCTTGCAGACTGAGGGCAGTAGTCTCTCAGCATTTGATATTTTCAACACATTTCCAAATCTTCAGGAATTAGTAGGTTCCAGTGCCCAAGGAGGTGCTTTGCAGCAGGGCTAGTTTCAGTATATTGTATAAACTCAGTGGAGTTTCAGATCTTTAGGGCCCATTTGAGATTTTGGCACGAGAAAGATTGAATGTTGAAATATAGATTGCCTTTCTATTTTGTAGAGGAAAAAAAAGCCCATCCATATGAAATTGTGCTCATTACTGAGGGAAATAAATTCTTGTCTGTCAAGCAAATGGCCAGCCTTTAGAAGTGGTTAGACTTGCACATCAATTACTGAGGAAAAACAACACCTGTGTATGCTAATCATATTGTTAATGGAAAGTTTTCAGATATAAGGTCAAATTCTCCACTTGCATCATTGTTGACTGTGGAATAACTACTGATTTACACTGGTAGATATTAGAGTAAATTAGGTGAATAGTATGTTATGGCACACAACAGGAGTCTCATCATAATAGGCAACAACTTTAACTTTTAAATACATACTTCATATATTCTTATAAGATCAATGCCCTTTTAAATACTGTTTGAGTTAAATTGAGTACAGTTTTGTTTCTTGTCTTTGTGTCACATTTGTTGACTTCTTATTCCCCTTACTACTGTCAAAACCATTTTGATGCTATAAATAAGAGGATGGATTAAACACATTCTTTGTGACAAGCAGTGTATTCACTCCTTTCTTCCAGAAAATGTATTATCTTTTTCATTATTTTGAATCTGCACTCTTCCATTATTCTGAAGATCAGTAGAAGTACATCTGAGACCCAGTTATGAAAAAATGATGTCTCTCTGTGTATATATATATACACAGATATATGCTTTTGACAGATATATGCTTGCACTTGAAAAAACTACAGAATTGTGGTCACCCAAACTGGAATTTTAAGGAGGCTGCAGACTGTTGTTTTTATTTACT
Organism: Tricholaema leucomelas; assembly: GCA_013400475.1. Taxonomy (NCBI): domain Eukaryota; kingdom Metazoa; phylum Chordata; class Aves; order Piciformes; family Lybiidae; genus Tricholaema lacrymosa; species Tricholaema leucomelas. The sequence continues at coordinate 3,168,161 of WAAF01019521.1, forward strand.
AGAGGGGTTCAATGTGATGCTGTGGTACAAGATTCTGTGTTGTGATTATGCGTTGTGATTATGCATATCATTAATAGGATAAATCACTTAGATTTTAAGTATTAATTCTGGCTAAAGAGTTTGGTGCACAAAAGACCAAAATTGTAAAGGCCATTGGTTGTAAATATGTCAAGGGTGAGCGTCAGGAGGACGGAGCCAGGCTCTTCTCAGTGGTGTCCAATGATAGTACAAGCATCAGTAGGTGCAAGCTGGAGCACAGTGGGTTACGTGTGAACTTAAGGAAAAACTTTATCACTGTGAGGCTGACAAAACACCCTAACAGACTGCCTGGAGGGGTTGTCTCCTCCTCTGGAGACAGTAAAAACCTGCCTGGATGTGCTCCTGGGTGACCTGCTCTAGGAGATTCTACTCTGGCAGGGGGGGTTGGAGGAGATGATCTTTTGAGGTCTCTTCCAACACCTAATGTTCTGTGATTCTGTGCTTCCAGGGCACTTGAGGAGCTGTGTCCTAATTCCCACTGCAGCATTCTGCAACATGTCTGATGTTCTGGCAGGTACGCTTATTAACTATATGCATACGGCCAAACCTTGGTCAAACTTGAGTGAAACTGTTTACTTTACAGGAAAATTTAACACATGAGGTGCATTATGCCCATTGCACTGGAGACTGATGCTCTTGGGAAATCTAACCTTCTCCCTCCCTGTGCTGCTAAATACAGTAGGAATTCAGTTTAAATAAAACCAAGATACACACAGGAGGACACATCCAAGACCCCTAGGTATACATTTTAGGTGCCACAGCAGATGTTGTTGTATGTTTTCAAGTCATACATTTTCACCGAATATTGCATTAGGCCAGTGATTTGCAGGTAGGAGGATGACAAAAAAGAGAGTCTTTATCCTGTGTAACTATTCTAGGGCTTGCAAAGTGCCGTGACTATGAACTCCAGGCTCATCTCAGGCAATTCTATTTTGTATTTGTCTTCATTGTGGAGCACGCTTCACATTCTCTTCCTCATCTTGCTGCGGTTTCATCTCTTCTTTATGTATCTGGAAGGTGGACAAAGTCAGCTGAACTGCCAGCAGAACTTAAGCTTTTATTAAGTCAGATAAAAATCATCTCAGTCAGTAATCTGGAAAGACAGTGAGAATTTGTGGGTTTGGCACAGTGGTCTTTTTTAATTACTGTGGTTTTCTGATCATCTACACTTCCCTGCAGTTTATCATATACTTGTGAACTTGCGACGTGAGTGTCAAACTCCCCTCTAGTGGTTGCTCTAGACAGAAAATAAACATTGATTTAGCTTGATGACAAATATTTAACTCTGGACTAAAAGAGATGATAATTCATGTGAGATTCTGATGATTGTACATAGCGAAATCTATTTTTTTTGGGTCTGTCTTCATCTTTTAATGATTTAGTTACTTCACATGTTAAAATACTGTAATTAAAACATGAATTATTGTCAAAGCAAACAAACAAAACCACACAAACACAAAGAATGATGGCACTGTACTCTGCAAAATGCGAACGTGCCACCTATTGGTGATGGCTTTGCACTTCTTGAGCACTCTCCAACAGGTCAGCAGCAGTGGCACGACAATCTCATTCGTCCCACACAACACAATAAAGCCACGTACAACTCCCTGCACAGTTGTATTAATGCAGTGCTAGTGCTGAAATAATATAAAAGCAAGAATTGAGCAATAAGTGTGAAATAAAGAACTGAGTGCTAAAAATGTGCAAAGAGTAGAGTGACTCATTAAGTGTCATTAAGATTAAAGAGTTCCATTTCTTGCTAACACGAGTTCTCAGCAGCAGATTGTGAAACCAGAAATATACTCTACAAGGCAGAAGTTTTTTGCTATGTGTGAAGAGGAAAGATATGGTGAACTTGTATGTTTCTCAGCCATCTGAGCTGCAAATTTGCACCTCTACAGTCCTCTCAGAAAATCTGTTAATAACTTTTTGGAAGCTATTCTGCTCAATCTCATAAAGCAGTAAGATTGGACCCTGCCCGCATAGGGTCCGTGCATAGAAAGGAAAAAGCCTAGGGACATCTGACTTCACAGACTCTTTTGTGAGGGTTTTATTTCCCACTTCTCAGACGGAGTCTTCATTCATCCTTTATGTATATCCAGAATTATATTTCTGTTCTTTATACGTTTTTCACAGGTACCTCTGGTCTTCTGTGACTGCCAGTAATGTCAGTTCTGTGACATGCCACTAGTGCATGGAGAAGTAGATACCATATTTTCAAACTATGGTTCTTCTAATTTAATTCTAATGGCTTATTTAGTGCTTCCCAGTTTTCACTACTCTCCAGGATAATAGTTGATCACTGCTTAGGGTATGGCAAAGATACCACCTCTATTCCATTTTATTTAATAGAAGACTATTAATTTAATGTTATTAGTTTTCTCAGCCTAAAAAGGAGAAAATGCTATTTAGTAAAAAAGTTTGAAATGTGGTAATGTGGTTTTGTTGTTTCTGTTTACTCACAGCTTAGTTTTGGTGGAGGTTTGTGGTTTGGTTTTTGGTTGGGTTTTTTTTATGGTTGGAGTGTTTTTTGTTGTGAGTGGCTCAGCTTAGTGAAAGGACAGAGTCAACCCTGACTGGCTGCAATAAGCTGAGCACTGGTGTGTGACATTAAATGTACACACTAGAATGTTAAGATGTCAATGAAAACAAAACCAGTTCTGGAGATGTAAGGTAATAGCGATAGCTGGCATACAGCAAGTAGAGCTAAAATGCACTGCAGTATAATATTTGATTAATCGTCTAAAAATATTGCTTTGCCTTAAACTCGAGATTTGTCAGAATAACAAAATCCAGCAACCTAGATAAAACTTGGAATGAAGAATCAAAGAAAGCACATTTGGAAACATGGAGTATGTTGTTATACCGGTAAAGATTGTAAAGCAGTAGCTGTGTCAGGTCCTCTTAGAAAAAATATGCTTTCATCTTATGTCTTAATGTAAGATCGTCTTTTATAGCAGATGTTCTGGGAGTGCTCCCTCCCTTACGCAATGACAGAAGCATACCAATGCTCCTAGAGAGGTTTACCTTTCAGAACTGACAAGTGCTAAACGAAAAGAGGGGTGAGAACAGGTTTATAATCTACACCACACATATGTGGGAAAAGATTTTAAAATACACTGTGTAAGAGAGAGGAGAAAAATCAGGCACATTAAATAAAATCTGTATAAATAGCAACAATGAAGTCATACAATGATCTTTAGCAAAATAAGCCCCACTAAAGCAGGCCATGAGCAGTGAGAGCCTGCTATTTCTTATGGGATGCAGCGATAAAGAAATTACATACTTACTTGAGAGGAACATAAATAAAGATTAATAGGTTAATGAGTTATTTTCCTTTCATTACTATACTATTGTACTTTATTATAATTGCTTTGCACTCATTTAATTAAATTTGAACTAGGGCCAACACAAGATAATTTGTTTTCCCTGTACTAAACAATGAGTATGCAGATTTGAAGTACTGAAGCAGTAATCAGCCCTCTGTTTGCAACACTTTCCTACTCGGAGTAGACATTATAATTGATAATTTGATTGTTGCAGCACTCTGTGCAATATATTTTAAAGCTACATTAACATAATGGAAATTATGTTGTGTGCCTAATACGAGCTTTTCACTGTGTAAGTATACGGATCCTCTTCTGTAATAAATTAAGGCACTAGCCACCAAACATCCCTGCGACCTTTACGTACCTCATTTTGGAGTAGAGCTATCTGCTTCAAGTCTCCATTCAGTGTCTTCACTATTGAGTTATATCACTTAAGTCGTACACAAAAAGAGCAAGTCACAAGCTAAAATGGCTAACCTAAACATTTCACTAAAACCTGATTGATTTGTTCCTGCATAAATCTGTCCTCAAAAGTAAGTAGTTTTTGTACAGCCTCTGTACAACTCCACGTTGTTTCAAAGGAAGATCTTTACCCAGTCCATTAGAATTTATCTTTCCATTGTCTCTTTCCAGCTTTGAGAAACTGGGTAGCCTTTGGACTTCAGTAGCAAAACCAAGATGTAGCTCAGATATCAAGGTAGGACTTTTCAATGCCTGTAATACAAACAGCAACCTCGGGCTCTCTTTTTGGTTTTTTCAACCTTTATATGTATTTGACTTATTTAAGAAACAGAGTATTATTTGTGCATGTTGTACAAGAATGAAAAGAAAGACTGGGGTTCTCTGACCTCTTCTTTAACCTAAATGCATTACCAACATGCACTTTTGGTCTGTTGCGTCCTGTTGCCCCCGTGTCTCTTGAGGAGTTAGCCTCTCTCTGTCCTGAAGCCCTAAAGAGGGTGGGACAATTCCTGGGTAGTTGTGTGCAACCTCAGCAGTCACCAAGGTTACCTTGCCTTTCAAGTTTGGGCTGTGAAAAAGAAGTGGAAAAACAAAGTAAAGTGTGATTGCTTACAAACCTCTGCCAACACTGGACTTTATTTTTTTTTCTGACAAAATAAGAGTGGTTTCGCTTGCGTAAATGTTTGAGTCACCTCGCTTAGTATTTGCCTATTTACTTTTATGGCTTGAAGTGTCCCTGTACCAAGAAGGTGAGTTGTGGGTTTGCAAAATAAATCTAACTTGTTTGAGAAAAGTGTTGTAGAGGAGAGTATTTCACTTGCTGTCTTTGAGGACTGAGCTTGCAAAGCCTCCTATGATCTTTCTTATGCAAGGAATTCTGCAGAAGAATAATCATGATTAGTGTCTTAAAGAAGTCAAAATGAGGTGCAACTGAAGAGCACTGCTAGTGAGCGTGGAGTGGTCCGGGTTGCCTGCAGAGTCTGCTCCTGTTCTGTACCATGTTTCCAAAGGAAGTTTCCAAAGGAGACAGGAGGCCTGGCTGACAGGCTTGACTTAAAAAAAAAAAGTTGTTGTTTTATTGTGTCATTCTTTATTCTTTTGCTAATGATTATTTAACATAATTATAAAGCCATTAGGAGAAATGCCATTATAATAATTCTGTAGGTGAGGCAAATTAGAAGCAGAATAGGTGAAAAGAACAGTGTTACATGCATTTAAAATGCATTAGAGCATAATCCCTGCGTAGCCATCCAGATCTAAAATGATTGACCCTCTAAGAAGCTCTCTCTGTACCTTGCTATGTTCTGAGACTACATGACATACTTTGATCCTTGTGGGAATTCTGCAGTTTTCCAGCTATGTAATAGGTACTTGAGGAATTCTGCCCTCGGATAGTCTCTCTGTCTCTCACATACTGAGTTTTCACCAATTTTTCTCCTCAAGATCTATTTTAAGTCCAGAAGTGATGGGGAGCATTTTATGTCACTAAAATGAGATGGAGCTGACTGCCAGTGGTATGGCACTCTGCATTGGGCAAAAGGGAGGAAACCAGGTGAGTTAGGAGAACTCCTGTCTTCTCCACTCAACACTTGAAGGCAGGTTTCTTCTGCACAAATAATAGCGTAGAACTCAGGAGATTTTTATAACTTGTCTGCTCTTAACTCTAAGCAAAAAGTTTTCCTGAGCCCTAATAAGGGTTGCAATCATCCTCAGCGTGGCTCAGTGTTATGATAAAGTCTGGTGCATTTCAGCAATGTTTGAGTTTCCCAGAGACAGGCTTTGCTAAAACAAGGAGACAAGGGGTCCATAGGAGGCAGGACTCCATCTCGTCTTCAGCTTGAGGAGTGGTGATTTCTTTCTACACCTTAAAATTTGTCACAGAGGGTTACACCTTCAGAAAAATTGATTTCTACATTTCAAGTAGAAAATAGATCATAAGTGCTTTCCCTTTTTATACAGAGCCACTCTTATCAGCCCACAAGGCAAATCCAGAGAAGTTTCTGTGTTCTATTTACCATACTTTTCCCAGTTTCTTTATGCCTTCTCTTTCGAGGAATATCATTGTCCAAAATCCTGAGGGAAGTATTATAGATTCCTTTTTCTTTCACACAGAGACTTTTAAACACAACAGCACACCTGAATTGCTCCTCCATCTAGCTTTAATTTAGCCTGGGTGTGTAGCCAGGCTGAAGACTATAATATTGTTTCCCTACACAATTTAAACTATTGGATTAAAAAGGGAAAATCTTTGTCATAAAGTGTCATAAATATAGCATGACTGGAGATACAAGAATGGCAGAATATCTTGATATTCTGTTACAACCAAGTTAAGCTTGTAATTAAATAATAATTCAAAAACCCAAGCCCAAAAACATGAAGAAAGGGAAGCTCTAAAAACCCTGAGGATCACAGAAGGGTACGGATGAAAAAATAAAATAGATTCCCAAAGATGAAGTTTGTGGCTAGAGAATTATAGCTGCCATCCATCCAGGGTGGATATTTATTTGGGATAAATAAACCAGCATTCGAGATTGCTAAAACGCATGTATCAATCATCTGGAAGATAAAGCTGGTGAAGAAGACTGAAAGTTGACAGAACAAAGAGAAGAGTGCAAGGAAAAAGAGCAAAATAAAAGAAGTTTGTGTGAAGGGATAACATAAATAAGAGATTTGCTGAATTCAAAGGAAATGAGGTCACTGAAGAAAGCAGTACTGAGTTTGAGACATTGTAGTTATAACCTGCCTTTGGTTGAGAAAAAAATATTTTTCAGTTTTCTCAATGGAGATAAGGATAATACAATAAGAAAATATGTGAGAGCACTTCTGAGGTGGGTACTTCCCAAGACCCTCCCTGGTTAACCAAAAGCTCCCCTTATGCTTCAGCCATGGTCCCCTTCTGTAGTACAACCCCTAAGGAAAAAGTGCTAACCATAATGTGAAACAAATAGGACATGTGAGGTTTTTTACCGTATAAACCCTTGTTTAAGTAACAAAACAGAGAATTCTGTTTGTAAATGCCACAGATTAATGTGTGCTATATTTGTTATACTTAGGAGTCACTCAAAAGCTTGGATGAAGCTGCAGCATCCTATCTGGAAATTGGAGCCTTTCTGCCAAAATGATGATGGATCATCAGATTCACCCTATTAGATAGAAGTCCTAATTTTGAATAACTAAAGTCTAGGTACCATTCAAGACCACTGCTATTCATCCAAGGATGACCATCTCTATAGAAGCCCTCAGCAGAGGTCTCTATGGTCTGCTGAAAACTGGATCTGCCATTTTCCTTCAAGGATATGAAGATGGACAAAAATGTAAGTTAACAGTACATCATGAAGCAAATAGAAGAGTGGAGAGTAGCAAATGATTGCAAATATGGTTGTGTATTGAACTGCAGTAGACAGAAGCAGTTTAGGAGCATTGATAAATGTGAATTTAAAATATTAGGGGTGGCATCCTCTATCTAGGACAAGTATTTCTATTATATGCCCTTGAGAAACTGAAATACGTTTGTATAGCCCTAAAAAAGCCTGTAGACTCGGAACCATTCCTTGGGCTCTAGATTAGTTTTTGCTTTGCTAAGCTCATAGAAAAAGATGGGATTCTCCCCTCTTCTCAGGCAAAATGAGTCCCACATGAGTTCAGATTCCAGCAATCCAGCCTGAAGAACAAAATACTCTTGAAAAGGAGGAGTGTGCTGTCTGCAGTGCAGATCTATGCTGGTGCTGCTGCTCATACAGGCACATCCAAACTGGCTTTCAATTAGGTTGCTCAGCTAGTAATGTAGCCCCAGCAGCGCAGAGCCAGTACAGGGCAAGCTGTTTACCCAGTTTTTCAGCCATGGAACAACATTCACATCAGTGAATGCAGTAGAGACATACCCAGAATAAGAATGTGATTTATTCTTTCAACGTGAGAAGCAGCTATATGTTCAACAAAGGCTGTCCTTAGACTAATGGCCAAAGTAGGCCCCAGTGCAGCTTCTCTATAGAACAAGAAGAAAGGATTGTTTGTTGAGGCCCAACTGTCCCTAAAACCAGTCTGCTGAGTGGATTCCGTCATGTATGAGTTCTCTGCTCACTTCATTGTCACGGGCGTTTCCACAAGCCTGCCATGCATAGCATAACTGGAGAATTTACTACAGCAGTTGCTGATAGAGCAAATAATTCAAAGTCCTGTCACAGTCTGAAAAGAAGAGAAGACTACTATAAACTAGTTTAATATATATAAGATATTGTTTACCGACGGAATGCAAGACAATGTGATTTTCTATAGAACCTCACTTTCTCAAGGAATGGCAAAGCATTTAATGAACAAATGAGTTAGAGATGTGGTTGCTCAGTCCAGAGCATGGCTAGTTTAGTGTTTCAATACAAAATCATTATGTGCTCAGCAGTAGCTTACAGGACTGTGGCCAGCAAGAGCTGTCATGCTGAGATGGGGGACAGTGGTCCTGACTCTGTCTTTGTCCTCTTGAAACTGCTTGCGGTATTGCTTACCCTTTCTTCAGATGGGAACCAGAGGAAGAAAGAAGGAAGCTTTTGTTGGTTCTTAGCATTTCTCCAATAATAGTGACAATAACTTTGACTGTGTGGCACCTTTATTAGTTAATTCCAAGTGCTGCAATTGAGTGAGCCCTAGTTTGTGTACAGGAATTTTCTTGGGCAGCATGTGCTTCCTGTATTCTAGTGAAACAAATACGTGCTCTCTTGTCCCAGCATGGGTAGCAACTCTTCCTGAACAGTTGAAACAGCCAAGGAGTGAAAACACACCATTTGCTTTCCAGGGGGACTTGACTTCAGCTGAATTTGAAAGCCATTCATGTATTTAATTAATGTAAACTTATGCTCCTGAAAAGTGTTGCTTTTGAAACACAATTTAAAATACCACCCATTTTGGACACTGCTCCTTCTCAGCCTTTTGGAATAGTTTTAATATGTGTATCTCTAACACTGATTCTTAGATGTAACACTGTTACCTTCTTTGCCTTTTGTAATATTTGGTTTAGGTTATTACAGAAAAGCAAGACCACTTTTCCCAGCAGTGAGGTGTGTCTCACCCTGTAATGCAGGACATTCAAGCATGTGATGCAGAGCAAACAGCTGTGCTTGCACAGCAAGCTTGCATGTTTCAACTGCACATTAGCATGGTTTTGATGCTTGCACAATTGGCAGTAAATCTTGCTGGAAATGCAGGATGAGAAAAATTGCTCTAAAATAGAGGTATTCAGCTAAGGAGACAGCGTAAGTCTGGGAAGCTTGCAGAAGAAGGGAAAAATGCATATATTGTCTCATGTGAAGGTTAGTTACAAAGCACATGGTAGAGCATAAACCAGTCCAAAAGGGGTTAAAACTGCTGAGCCAGAAGACCATACTGCTTACATGACATAGAGAATTACTTTGCTCTGTTCTACTACCTGCCACCTCTAAATAGTCCATGTAAGGTTTCCATTACTGTGGGGGAAACTTATTTAGTTAGACTAATATCATTATTCTTGTGTCTGTAGATTATAGCAAGGTGGCACTGAAACTGCAGCTTTCAGCCTTTGAGATCTCTATGGCCCAAAACGATGGAAATCACTTTTGTCATCAGTGACACCCAGTCTGCAGCACATAGTATAGTTTTTGTAACACTCCAGGAACCTGCACCAGAGCATGGGTTAAACAAAGCCTATCAAAGCTTGGTGAGCAGATGCACAGCCTTGGATGTTGCAGGCAGTGTGGCTCATCGCTGAACTGCAAGTGCATCTGGAGTTTGGCTCTGTGGGAAATGAGGCAGAACTCCAGGAGCGCTCTGTCTTCCCATGGGTGGCCACATGATACCCCTTTATTGGCACCTTGGCATTGTGGTAGCAGTGTGCTCTAGGTAGGTAATTGGTGCATTTCTGATGGACGTATCTGGAGGCAGAGTTTTTTTCCAGAATGCACTGCATTTTCTCTTTGTTTGTAGCTCTCAGCAGTGGCTGATGCCCAGTCTTTACGAGATTCTGACTTGGGTTTTGTCACATGCATGATATACTATGCAGGTACTGGCAATGTGCAGCTGGCAGGACACCAAAGTGTCATGGTACTATGGGCAGAAACGACTGGAATATGATGGCAAAGTGAAAAATGTTTGTAAAGGCCTGACAGGATGATTCCTCAAGAGGCAGTTGAGTTTATAGAAGTCACTAGCTACCAAGAGTAAGTGCTTTGGAGCTGCTGGGGTCTTAGAGTGTTATTCATGAGGGACACTGAGTGCCTCTCTTCAGTGTCAGTTTTCTGGTAGTTATTTTAATACCAATTTATTTCATTTTTTTTCAAAGATAAAATTGGCCATTCCAATTTTTCTAATATTTCCACTTACTGATTGTTCAGGCAGCTCACAGGTGTCTGGGAGCTTTGTCTTGAATAAATACATAACAATAGAATATTTGCAATACTATTTTTCCCACTTAAGACATCATGTATTAAGATTGTAATAAAGCAAATGTGGAGGAGCTGAGAGGCCTGAATTTGTTCTGCCTGGAATGATATGCTTTTTAAGCTGAATTACCACAAATCCTTCAATGAGTGACTTTCAGGACAAATATTAAATATGGTTTTGAAGTTACTTGTTGGAGAGTATTCATCTAGAATTTATTCTGAATGGATAAGAATGAGGTTTTGCAGAAGACGATCAATTATTTCCACTTATCCCTCACAAAGAGGAGGAACTATCCATGCTGACTGCTGAAGCCAGTAAAAGCCAACAAAAGAAACTTAGTCTAAGCATTATTTCACAATAGGTATTGACATAAATACTCGTAATTTATAGGCCAGTAAGATCTCATGCTGGGAGCGTAAGAAGTCTTACTGGAATTCTCAGATTTGCTCTCCCTGTTGCAGCCCTTGCATGTCATGCTCAGCATTCTCTCCAGCCTGGGTATTTGCTGGCCTGTCCATGGTGTGTGGAGATCATGACTTCATGCTCCACAAAAGCAGAATTTCTTCAAGTTAGGCTCACCTTTATGAAGGCCCTTGGCTGTGCAGGGCTTCCTCAGATGTGCTTTGTCATGCAGCGCTGAACAGACCAGTGCTTAGAAATGGGAATGGTCTGGTTTCAATCTGTGCCAACAAATGCAGATATATTGATAATACTCATGAGTTCTGACACAACCAAACACTTAATCATATCCCTACCTTCAGCTACGTGAGCCATTTAGTTTTGAATGATGCATACAGGTTGGACTCAATGATTTTAAGAATTCTTTTCCATGCAAAATAATTCTATGATTCTACTGGGAAAAACACAAGCTGTCCAAGACACTTCATGAACAGAAAGGGAGCTGTGCCAGGGCAGTTCTACGCTGGATGTTAGGGGGAAGTTGTTGGCAGAGAGAGTGATTGGCATTGGAATGGGCTGCCCAGGGAGGTGGTGGAGTCGCCGTCCTTGGAGGTGTTCAAGCAAAGCCTGTATGAGGCATTTAGTGCCGTGGTCTAGATGACTGGATAGGGCTGGGTGATAGGCTGGACTGGATGAACTTGGAGGTCTCTTCCAACCTGGCTGATTCTATGATTCTATGTTCATATTTTTTTTTCTCTGGAAATGATTCCTTCAGGTCACTCTTTTGTTGTAAAAACATGGGAGCAGGAGTGAGTCCTGCTGAGTCCTTAAGGAGGTGGAGTTGCTCCACAGTGTACAGAATATGGAAGAATGAGTGAGAGGATTGAGAGTAAAAGAGCTGCTGCAGCTTCATACTCCTAAAGTACTGCACCAGTCACAGGTCCTGCATGCTGTATGTGGCACCCGGGCTGTATTCATGTCGTCCTACTGCTAGACTGGCCCCATCAACTCCTGTGTAAGAGACTGACTTCACAGTCACCGTTTTGCCTGTCTTCCCTCTACATTTCCGTGGCATTGGTAGTCTTCAGTGTCACTGGGAACGTGGCCTCCACCTTGTGGGCACTGCAGGTAGCGCCACTCCCTCTGTCTCCTGTCCACACGATTCACTGCGAGTGGAAAAGAAGCTTGCAGAGCCGAGGACTTGATTGCTGTGGAAGGCCTTCCAGTTATCTCAGTAGCTAGATGGACGTCACTGAAAGTGAGAGGAGGAAAAAAAAAACCCCACCCCCAAAAACCAAACGCAACCAAACAACTAAAAAAAAATTGGGGAAAATCCTTGTGAAACAATCCATGATGTAGCAATTGCTACAAACATGTTACCTTTTTGTTTCTGGAGTGCTTCTCAGTTGCTTCATTAATAACAGACTTGTTTTGGAGAATGAAAAGATGGAAACCAGTACTGTAATATTACACACTGCTTTCTGGCCTTTTTTTTTTGGGGGGGGGGGGGGGGGGGGGNGGGGGGGGGGGAGGACTGCCATAAAAAAAAACAACTGTGTGCTCTCATTATCTCCAAAGACTAGCAGCAGAACAAGTTCCTAACACCTTGCCCTCTGTTATAGCTGGACATTGTTCCAGAATGACATGAATCGTTCAAAAGTGTAACCCCCAGAAACATTATTCAGTAGACTTTGTACAAAAGGAGGCATTTTTGGTTGCCTAATTAAAGGATAATAATTTTTTTTTTAAAAAAGTGTATTTTTGGCACTAGTCGTAGAAGTAATTTTTTTTTTCTCAAAAGTCAGGTCATAATAGCACAAACCGTTTACAAGAGAAAAATGTTTGCTTTTCCTGCAGTTAGGTAATTAACTTTCTCCCTGATGAATTCACTGAACACTGAAGGAGACATTCCATGGCTCTTTACTACCTGGAATGCCACTAGTTTTTTTCAGTTGAAAAAATGTATTGTAGTCAACTAACATCCATAGATTACCTGTGCTCTTTAAATAAAGCAATGATAATCTTCATCATTGCTCTCTTGACTTTGTTTCAACATGCTTTTTAATGCAAATTTCCTAATCTAACTTGTGAAACATTTAGTATTTAGAATACACTCCTTTAAGATCCATCAAAAGAGGCAAAGCTGCATAACAATGCCTGGTGCTGGAGCATTGTGAGCCTGCTACAAAGGAATGAGGTGATTCTTTCTTTCAGGTCAGAAGGTCAGGCTTCACTGCATTAATTTTGCTGAGTCTCTTTGTTATTTATAACAAACAAGGTCATTTATTTTCATTTCCTTGTTTCTAATTGCATGCATCTCCTTTGGAGTATGAACTCAGTAAACAGGTGGCTGAAATGCTGGGGAAAATGCTTGAAGCTGTTCCAGAAAAAAAGGCATGTCCCACACTGGTAAAGCAATTTGATGAGTTAGAGATTTAGTCATAGCAGGATGTGCACCTGCTTGAAAGCAAGCACGCTTCTCTTTGGCACACACAGATACATGCAAATTAAAAGAGATTATTTCACTCTTGAACGGTGGGTTGATATTTGATCAAATTTAACATTGTATGTTTTAAATAAAGCCTCGGTGTGTATTAGTGAAATATAATCTCAGCTGCTTTGATTTCCCTCCCCCCCCCTTGTCTTTGATGAGTATTACAAGTGAATAATTTTTTCACTAGCTCAGTCTACAAAAAGATTGTCTCTGGAGGAGAACTTTATCAGAGGATCTTTATGATGAGCACTACTTCTATGCCCTGAAAAACTGGAACAAGGCAAAGCTAGGATCTTTGACTGACAAGGAATAAACCAGATCTTAAAATTTCAGTTCTGAAATGAATTCCCACAAATTAAAGGGCATTTATTGGAGTGGTAGTAGTATATCTTTTTAATCCAGTAAGACCCATGTTTCCAGGCAGCCCAAACAAACCTCCTAAATATATTCATAGGCAGCTTTTGCATAGGTAGTTATTAAATTTGCATTTGAAATTACAATCACTACATGGCTAAATCTGTGGCTGTTTTGCCCTGAAAGATGAGATACACTATGGACTATCTTGATTTTAGGGGCAGTTCTGAAATATAGCAGGAAGCAGTAATTGTCTGGCATGACTGAGCTTTTGTTGCTGACAGTTGAGAATGGGTCCAGGGTTGAATCCACAAGAGAGAGGGAGCTTTTTTAGCAAGATCTTCCCTAAAGAACGGGAGGCACCATGTCCTATGTCCATGGGTTCTGCAGTGAGCTCTGGGGCTTAAGAAACTGTCTCTGAACAAGGGGGCAATGTGGGAGGAATACTGCAGAGAGGACGTGCCATTCCAAGGGACAATTGCTTTGTCCATTTTCTAAGATTGGGCATATGGGGGATATTTGCAGGAGGCTCTGCAAGGTCACATATCCCCCTGCTCTCCCTATCATTTGTCTGCAGATTATTATTTCCTAGGAGTAGGGTAGGGAAGGCAATTTGGTTGTAAGGATTATGCTACAGCTCACATTGTTTAAAATGCGTACTGTAGCCTTTCTATGAGAAGATTACTGTCCCAGGCTTCTCTTTCCATGTGTATGAAAATACCCTTTATAATTTTGGGGAGAAAATATCTTTAAATGGTGTGCTGGAGGAAAGAAAATATTATATATGTCTAAAAAAAGATAAAAATCCAAAACCTTCCTTTAGCAAAATATTTGTTTCTTGAATGTAATTATAAATGTCATTGTACATTCTTTCTGACTTCAATTGTTATCTTGAAGAGTTCAGTGAAAATAAATTGTTTTCATGAAAGCAGAGAAGCCATTTGATAAACACAGTCTCAGAAAATTGTTACTGAAGCAGAGGTCGTTCTCTCACTTTAAAAGAAAGAGAATATGTTTTAGAAAACAACCCATGCAGCAGAAATAAGCAGGTTTTTGTTGTTGTTTCAGTCAATCCATTTTAAAAAGCAATGTGTAAATCACATGGAAAATTCTGCATTGATTATTTTGACTGCTGTAGAACCCTAGAATAAATGGAGTTGAAATGGACTTCTATCAAAGAACATTGCATTTAGTAGCAAGCTGGAGTGTTATTTTAGTACTGATTTTTTTAGCTTGTTTTTTTTTTCTGATCAGATGTTTCATTAAATATTAGCCATTCATGGAAATGAGGGCTGATTCTTTAAGAACAGCTTGGCACATACTGTTTATGAGCTTGGGGAAATAGTCTGGAGAACTGGATAAAATCTGTCTGGAGCTTTTCAGTGTAGAAAACCAGGCTCCTTGAAGCATCAAAAAAGAGAGCTCAGCTCTATAAACTAAAGGTAAGTCTCCCGAATGAAAGTAAAGCAGTTCATTCTGGAGATGTTATTACAGTCCCTAAATTCACTCCTATAAATTTGTTTGTTAATTTTTTGTCGGATGAATTTAAATGTGTGTCTATCACTAAGTCTTAAACTCTATTGTACAGGTGCTTATAACATTGTGCCTTAATTTTTTTAATTCTTGGCTAGAATTATGCTGCCATTAATAACAGAGTTGTTAATATGCTCTCAGAAGACTACATCATTAATTAGGAGACCTAAAGGATAAGTAATGAGTCCTTTGGAAGACCACTCCCAGTTACTGTATGGCTCTGATCCATGCAAATAGAGCTGTATGTCTACAGTCTTTCCAAATATGGACAAATGGCTCTCTATCTTGACATATTCTCTAGCTTTGGTCACTAATTATTTTATGTTATAACCTGTGCTGGTAAAGGTAACACAATCACAGTTATTGTAACATTTGAAATGTCATGTAACATTTGAAATGAACATGCCAACAGCAGCGTTCTTAAATAGCGACTTTGATTTTTAAGGCATGACTGTAGAAATGCATGTGGCTTTTTACCTTAAGACTTGGCAGTGTCTTGTCGAGACTTTCAGTGTCTTCCAGGCAATAACCAAAAGCCCATCCCTTCCACACTCACCAAAAAAAGACATGCACTGTGGTCACCAAGATTACATGTCATCACTTCCATGGCTTCCAGGGACAGTCAGGGCACTGCTTCTAACTTCTGCTCAGGGCACTCATGCAGGCTCTCAAGGGTAAGTGTGCCCTCTTGTTGGAGAAGTGCATTATTATTGATTGAACCTCTCCAAGAACATCCTTGTTTAGATGCTTTATCATGAAAAATAACTACTTGAAATGTATTGGAGGCTGTATAGCTATATGTTCTATGTTTCAAATAATTACCTATTAGAACATGGGATGGATTTAAAACTGAAAAACATGTGTGAGTGGAGCTGGTGCAGATACAAGGACTGAATGTTACCTTTTTCACCTGGAGATATTCTTCACCATATTAAGCTAAGACTTTGCTGACATGATTCTAAAATAATTCTTTCAGTAATTAGACTTGGTGCCCTTGTAAAATGAAAGTGTGTGCCTGACAAATTCCTCTAGACTAATACAGGAATTTGAAGAAAATTTTGGATTGCTCATGATGAGTATGGTTCTGTAGATACTGTCCTTGGAAATTCCATTTATAAAGTAGATGCCAGAAGCCTTTTTCTTCTCTTTTAATAATACTTTTAACTTAAATTCAACAAATGTATGACTGTGTAGAGTTCTGGAGGGGGAAAACCAAACAAATTGAGGGAAAACATGTTAATACAGTTTCCACAGTTTTATATCAACAGATGATACAAATTTTATGCATATATGCACACGCAGAGTGAAGTAAGGAATACACTGCAAAAATTTCTCAGCTTCAGTTAAACCTTTTACTCTGTAATGCTGATCTAGAAACAAAACAAAAACAGTGTTCCGATCATTGTTCTCTTAAGCCAATTTTTATATTACTGGACGGTTCCTCTTCTGATTTCACTACTGCAATCAACTTGTTTTTCAACGTGGGCTTATCTCACAATAACTCTATACTAGTATGTCAGGATACTGTAACACTGCATTCAGTAGCAACAGGATATTCATTCTGCCAAAAAGTAATCCTATATAGTCCATCACACAGGTTATTTTGAAGGCTTGTGGAATACTTTCTTTAAAGTGGCAGGAACCTATTTGTAACAGTTCAACAGTATTAGTAGTTGTCTGCTCTGTAAACAACTTGCATATTTTTTTTTTCCCCTAGAATATGGTTAAAATTCTTGTATGTGAGTTAAGGTGGTAAAATACCTCAGGTAAGATAAGAGACTTCAGCAAGTCACAGAAACATCAAAGCAGGCATATGTAAATGTTTGAAAAGTTTAATAATGTTGTTTTTCCCAGGTTCACAAAATAATGCATTGGGCCTGAAAGAAAATGAATTTTCACAAACAAAGAGTTTTCAATTGTGATTTACTTTTTTCCTTGCAACACTCTGTACCTGTACTTCGAAATAATTACTTGTTTTGGTTGGTTGTTTTTTGTTTATTTCCTAATTCTTTGATTTACACTTTTCTAGATACAGCAGCTGAGACAAAGAGAAGGTAAATGATCATCTGGCAGACAAGCATTAGACTCCAACTCTCTCAATTATTTGGCTGCTCCCATCTGCTGGATGACATTCCCTCCTTTACTGCAGGAAACATGGTCAGTAACTAATAAGTGTTTATTGATCTCTGCTTGAGATACTTGCTGAGAAATGTAGATATCAATGAATATTTGATCTGAATTAATGCTAAGAACAAAAGTTTTTTGTTTACTGCCTCATTTGTATAGGATATTCATGCCTGCATGGCCACATATAAATGCCAGCTGATGAGAAGGGGACTTCAGTGAGATAAAGTCTAAAGAATTAATATGCTGTAAATCATACTTTTTCTTAGGTAGCATAGCTGTTGCTTTGAGGGGTAAGTCAAAATATTGTTGATTCTCAGCCGCTGTAGTTGATAAGAAAAATGCAAATCTAATTCAAAGCCCATTACAATCAATTAAAGGCTCTTATTGATTCTAGGAGGCTTTAGATTATTTTCTGAATCAGACCTAGTTGGTGTTCTGCCTGCCTTTTCTCCTCTTGTATTCCATCCTTTTTTCTTGTTTTGTGCCCTTTCATTTTCCACATGTGCTCTGAGGGGAAGGGGCTAAGACACCATTATTTAGCAGGTGACATAGGGCATGTTGTATACCTTCATCTCCTCTCGTTCCTCCCAGTTCTTATCACATGTCAGTAGATGTGGACCAGGCACAGTGAAAATGGATTTTGGCTATTTTTAAATGTTTGATTCTGCACTGTGAAACGAAAGGAAAGAGTCTCAATCTACCCTTGGTTGGTTCCCTTTTCCTCTTCTCATTTTCCTGCCCCTTCTCACATTTGCTCTATTAGCCAGGCAGAGGACTTTCAGGCCAGAGACGTGGGTGTTGCCAAGCTGCATTTGTGGAACTTGTTGTTCCTTATGTTGTTGGTTATACTTGGGGAAGACTTGCCTGTCTGAACATTCGGATATTTGGGAGCTGATGTATCTACTGTTATCTCAGAGGTTTCTTCCTGACTCGGCTATTTGTTCAAGCAAAACTTTTCCCAGTGCCTCTGACCTCTGTGTAGTTAAAGAAAATGTTACCGAGCCTCTGGTACTGCGTCCATGTTGTGTATTGGAAGACTGCTGAGGCTCTAAAGGTACCGGATGAAGTCATTAAAATGTATTCCCTTGCTATATCCTAGTACAAAGAAAAGGATTCACCTGCCTTATGGGGAACTCAAATAGGCCTGGAACATTAGCATTTCCATGTGCAAGTTTAAAGGTTTCAGGGCAGTGGTGAGAATTTGTGCATGCACACTTTCAGGTTTGTGTATGACTGATTTACTCCAATACAGTTTCTGCTCTTGCATCAGAAAAGTAGTTTTGGATGTTCTTAATAGCTTTTAAAATTGAATTGTGATGATGAGTCAGAAGAAAGTATAGTGGAAGATGGGATGAAGTCACAGTTTATATGTTGCTGCCTGAATCACAGATGTTGGCATCAGCAGGCATAAGTTCAAATCTCCGTGAAACAAATGAAACTTGAGAAAGTTTCTTGGAAATCAAGACTACCCAGGACCAGAGAAATGATTGGAGTGCTCCACTTACTGTAGTAGATACTTAATTGTATTAAATTAGCAGAAAAGAATACTTAATCAAAATTGCAAATACTTACATTTCTAACTAGAATTACAAAACTATAATTTTACTGAGGGACCTTAAAGAGAATAACTTGAGAGAAAAATCTGTTGGATTGCATCCAAGTCACACGTACAGAAAGAGATATGGAAATACTTTGGCTCATATTCCATCTTTAATGTACTCCTGAGATAAAATCTTTGTTACTAACAAACAGATTTGACATCGCATATATGGATTTAAAGTGCAGCAGAGATTACTCAAGTTTACTTATTTAATAAACTACACTGAATAGATGTTGAGAAAGGAAAACACACAGTTGCTTAATGTTTCAGTTTGTAGAATTCTCTCTGGCCCAATATCAGATAAAACCTAATATCTTGTTTAAAAAAGAAAACTAAATTAACATATATACTCAAGTTTTTCTTCTGTTTTTCTTTAACTCATTAATTTCACTGGAGTCTTAATAGTTCTGCAAAAGGCTTTCTCTGGACTCTTGGTATAGGTGTCAAAGCTAGATTATTGCCTGGCACTGGATTTTCTATTGTTGCAAATATCACCGCATTTCTATATTTTATTTTTGTAAGTGTGTAACTAGACAGTATTTCAGAACTTTTCACCAAGTGTTTTGGGGATAAATGTTTTGCCTAGATGGAATTTATTTATCTATTCTGACTGACTTAGTGTCAATTTTACATTAACTTCTTGTGCCAGTAATGTCAAGATGGAATATTTTGGGGTTTGTGCTCATTATTTTCAGAAGAAACTGTGCTGGAACCAGTATATTACCTCAGAATACTTACAATGATCATGATTTACATCATTTGATTTTTTCCTAAGTTATGACTCCTAAGGCAGAGATAATAGTTGCATGCCCACCACAGCACCTCCTGTCTTGAGTGAAGGCTGCTGCCACGGGACAGGAGAGATGAGCTGGGCGGGTCCGCTGGGGTTGTGCTCTGTCTGCTGGCTTCTCCCCCACAAAGACGAGCTGTGCAGCAGCTACAGTGCTTCACAGGGCACACTCTGCCCAGAAGCCACACACCACACATTATACAGGTCCCCAGCCTTTCAGAGGCTCCTTTCAGTGTGACAATGGGGCCAAAACCTAAACTTGGAATAATTTGCTGGTTGCTCCTCTCTGAAGCAGTCTCCCTCAGAATTCAATCAGAGTATGTTTTCCAATTTCACTAAAAGCATACAGAACCAGAGCAAGGCAGTTTGGAGATACCTGTGTTTACACAGCAGAGCACCTCAGAACTTGGTGACAGTGACCAGTTCCTATGCCTGATGATCAGCTGATGAACTTGTACACTTAGGTGTACAAACGTTTGTCACCCAATGAATAAAACAAAGCAGGTGTTACTTCATTAACCTTGGCTGAAATGTTGGGATGAGTTTGCTGTGCCTGTGCACTACCACCTTTCTGTCACTGCTTTGGAGGAATGCTTTTAATTCAGCATCACAGTCTGAAATATATTCAGTGTCTTTTTATTTCTGAACAATTTGTTTCTCTCAGGAGCACAAACAATTTTTGCCATAAGTGTGGTGTGTGATTGTGCAGCACTCTGCGCTCCTCAACCATTTCTCTTCTAGCAAGAGTAAATTTTTCATTTTTCCCCCTGAAAATGGTTGACACAATGAATATGAGAGTGGATTAGGTATTTGACAGAATATGTCTGCTTTCTTTTCTACTGAGGTATTTACCAGTTCATATACATTTTTCTAGAGAGTTAAATTCTAAATACTCCATATAAATAACTGACGCTTGCGTGTGCTGTTTAATTCTGCTCTTAGTGCAAAATACTACTTTAGAGATCTTTTTTTTGCTTCAAACTGTGACACTTAAGATCAGTACCTTGAATAATGGTGATGTGGTGTCTCCTGTGCTAGCAGGAGCTACTTGTGCCGCTGTGAGTGCTGAAAATAAGATTTCTAGGCACAGAGTTGGAAAGATGTTCACTTTCTACATGTACCTGTTGACTGTTTTACTGTTTGCTCCCAATCTACAGACAGTACAAAATCATGCCAAAACGTGAAGCAGTAAGCTCCGGTGGTAGGCTAGGGTCAGAAGTGGGATGGCAGCTCGGGTCCAGGAGATCTGTCATCAGCAGCCATGGCAGGGATGCAGGGGACCTTCAGAGAAGGTCTTGCTGCTGTTATTCAGTTAAATCCGGTATACTTGGCAACCAAATGGAGTAAACTTAAGAGATAGTCTGGGCTGCATTTCCAGTAGGGTTACAATGGCACAGGAATCATCCCTAGGCCTGAAAGGCAGTTCTCTCCTTCTCAAAGAAGCCTTGTGTCAAGGGCATATTTTCATCCTTCTTCCTTGCATATTGTCTGCAGGACACGAGTCCAGAGATTAACTGGCCTTTGTACTGCTTTAGTGGTTCCTCCAAAAGTTATGTACCAAGATTTTGGTTTAGGAAAGCTCCATGCAGGGTAGCAGCCTATGCAGCTGTGCAGCACCTCTGCCTGATTCAAAAAATTTGGATGACTAGTGGATTACGTCGAAGCAGCATCCACTGACTTTGAAACGTCAAGGTTTCTATGAGGCTGGCTACTGTTATTTTAAAGCCGTGCTCTTGGCAGTACGTCTTCTGCCACCAACCTGATGCAGCAAGGCAGCAGCATCAGTCCGTAAAGTGCATTACCAAAAGAAGCCCCCAAAGGCAGAAATACGGTGGAAGCGGTGAAAGTTACTCACCTAGACCTTCCCAGGAAGAGGACGGCCACAGGAAAGGCCCGCTGCCTCCCGCCCGCCCGCTGCTGCTCCCGGCCCGGGAGGGCGAGCAGCGGCGCGGGCCCCGCACCGGCCGCGGGGGGCGGCAGCGGGCGGGCGGCGGGAGGGGCGGGGAGGGGCGCGGGCCCCGGTCGCTCCTCCCGGGGAGCGGTGCCAGCGCGGCGCCGGCTGTTTCGGCACTTCGCCCCGCGCCCCTCAGCCCGCCCCGGCCGGCGCAGCCCTGTTGCACCAACTCCGGGGCAACTGCCCCATCCGTCGCCGGCAGCCGCGGGGAGGCGGTGACATCGCGGTGCCCGGCTGCCCCGGCGTGCGGGCAGGCACCGGCGTCCCCCGCCCCCGGCTTTGTCGGCGGCGCGGGTAGGCTGCGGCGAGCAGCGGCGGTCCGTCGGTCCGTCCGTTCGTCCACGGCGGGCGCGTGGCTCCTTTGTGTACAGCAGCTGCTCCTGAATGCGGAGGCAAAGCCCCTGGCTTGGCACTGAGCTTTTAAAAAACAACAGCCCTCCCTCCTTCCCTCCCCTCCTCCCGCCGAGGCGGACGGGCACCCACCTGGGCTCCGCCGCCCACCTCTCCACTCCTCCTCTACTCTCCTCCTTGTTTACCTGCACTTTTTCACTGCCTCTCTCCCTTCCTGTCCCCCGCCGCCTCCCGGCCCTCGTCCGTCCCCGCGCTTCGGGAAGGCTCTGTGCCCCGCAGCTTCGGTCCCTCGGCGGTTTGCCCGCGCCCCAGCCCCGGGGAAGGCACCTGAAGGTGGATCTATTAACCCTCCCGGCCGTCTCTCCAAGTGCACTTGGACCAAAGCACCAGCATGGATGTAAGATTTTACCCGGCTGCGGCGGGCACCTCGCTTCCCGGAGACCCCTCCAACCTGGACTTTGCCCAGTGTTTGGGTTACTACAACTACAACAAGGTGATTATTTCCGCGTCTGTTAATTGTCCGCGCTGCTGCCCAGGTCGGTTCCCCAAGAGCTCGAGTTCGGGCTCCGTCGGGGCGGGGAGGCTCGGGGCTAGGGGATGCCCAAAAGTCCGAAGCCGCAGGATTCCACGGGTCCGTGGGACACCCGTCCCCGGAAAGTTGGAGGCGGCGAGACTCCGGGGGGCCGGAGCCGCCGAGCCGGGCGCCCTGCGCCGCTCCCTTCTCCCGCCGGCGGTCGCCGTGGGGCTCGCTCCGGGGGTCCCGGCCCCTGAGGTCCCGCCTGCCAGGCCGCAGCTGGCTGCCTCGGCCCGGCGCTGAGGCGTTTCAGCCGAGTTCGAAAGCCGGCGGACCCGCCAGTAACTTAGAGACGCGAGTGGCTGTGCCCCGCGGGCAGGGAACAAAAGGCGGCTGAGGCGAGCGCAGCTCTCCGCGGTTCGGGCCGGCACCGGCTGGACCATCCCGGACTAGAGCCTAGGTGGCTTCCTGGTGGGTCGGGCAGAGCTTGATGGAGCTCAGGCGTCCGTGCCGGGGACGTAAGGGGAAGGGACGCTTCCCCCTACTTTGCTTTTTCGAGGGATCCCGGCTCTGTTCTGACTAGCACTGTTGAACCGAAGGGTTGTACTAAAGCCGAGCAGTATATAAGCGGCTAGCACAGGAAGATAAGCGTTTTGATATGACTACGTTTGTCAGAGAAGTTGCAGGACCACGTCTATCTATTCACATCTTCTTTCTGCCTTCTATAGCTCGTGCAGTAAATGATGCAGTCAAGAGCAATAGTCATTTTCCAGTGGCTACCTGCATGTTCTGAAATATATTTTAGTAATATGGGGATGATTTGTTTCGCAAATTACCCAAATCTGGGAAAGGCAAAGTTAAGAATGACACTGTGACTCATGTTATTTTGAAAAAGTCTTAGCTGTTTGCACTGCGATGTGTCAATAGCACATTGAGCTATTAGCGCCGGGCCCTCACACATGCACATAAAGATCCCTTTCACACTGTGTTTTTCCTGGTGCTGTGTTTGCCCAACCTCTGGGGCCTTTTGTGAGGCGCTGTATGAGATGCTGGGGAAAAGAAGGGTGCTGCATAAAGTCTAAACATATTAAAACCTGTGTTTTTCTAGAATCTTTTCCAAATGAGTAGATAAAGTTAGATGAAATACAGAGGTCACTTTGAGAGAGAGAAATAGTACGGGCTCACATACAGAGATTCAGTAGCCAAAGAAAACTTTCTCCTAGAGAAATTACTGTGAAACACAGCATACTTTTCTGTGGCTCTTTACGATAGTCTCCGTCATCAGCTACTGCGATGTTCAGGTTTGTTAGTGGTGGCTGCCTCCCTTGTCGAAAGGCACAGATCTGCTTCCACTGGAGATGCAGACCAGTGTTCCATGGCGTGCGCACAGCCCCTGCTTGGCGCATGCTCTCTGTGCTGAGGCTATTAGCATGCTGCTTTGTTAGTAGTTAATATGGAAAGACACAGGAGCATGAATTAAAGATGAAATGTCAGCCTTAACTTTGAATGCTGCTAAGGACTTGGAGAGCTCTAAAATGCATGATAAATGTTCACTGTTATCTGATTCTCCAACTAATTTTGGAAACTTGAAGCACTTGTTGACAAACAGCATGCTTACTGTAAATTTCACTTATTCAAGTGACTTTGTAGTGTTATGAATGGTATGCATTTTTTTTCAGGCTCTGGTAAAGGTTTTTTAATGTCCAAAGTCTTGAATGTCTTCCGAAAACCCAGTAGTTTATTGTGTCCATTAACTTGCTGCAAATGCACAGTTCTATGTAAGCTTCAGACTGTATTTCCCTTCATCACACAATGAAAACAGAGCATGCATTCAGAAAAAGTCAGAAGTAACTAACTTTTGACCTATTAAAAAACTCATTTCAGTTGCTGTGCTCCTGAACGTAATCTTGGCAAGTATCTTGTAGGCCAGGCTTCCAATCTGCAGCAGAAAATATTTTAATTAACAGAGTGCAGCTTATGATGCGTATGGCTTATAATAGTATCTTTGTATGCGCAAGGCCTGATCCGGAGCAGGCTGACAGAGGCAAAACTGTGTTGCTGTGCTGCTCTTCTTTGGCTCAGCTGGGAAAGCAGCAACATGGTGTACAGGTGTTTCAAGGACAGAAGAGGAATTTGTGAATGAGTTCCTAGAAAGGAAGATCTTCACTGAATTAATCTGATTTTCTGTATTGTTTATAATCTGTAATTAGAGAAATAATTTTGTGTTTTCTAAAGAAGTTTCTCTGCAAAACCAGTACATTTCTTTTGAAAATTTTCCCTCTCTTCCTTGTTTTCAATCCATTCTATCCTTTTTCTGTGTTCCTAAGGAAAATAAATGGTTACTCTGTTAGTCACTGAGATGACCACAAGGCATAGAAAAAGAGCTGAAATATTTACTCTGCTGAAGTAAATGGGAGAACTGATATTGATTTCACTAGGGACAGTATTTCACCTCAAGTCTTTCTGCAACTCATTTGAGTATCGTACCCACTCATCCGTGCCTGCTTCATTGTTAGGAGCTGAATCCATATTCTCTGTGTGACAGTGACATTGCCTGTGACAACTGCCAGGAAGCAGGCAGTGTGATGGCAAGAGTAAACATACCGCACAGGTGTATGTTTGTGCAAAAGCAGAATTACTTCTGTGAACATACTTTCAGCATCATGAGGACGTAGTGTTGGTGGTGTATGGCCTACCTATCTTGTGTCACAGTGTCTAAAAGTACTCAACACAAAGCCTGTGGTTTTAAACACAATGCACTTTCTGAGACAGTGCCGCCTTCTACCTTCCACCAAGGACTGTAGAGTGTTCCTCTTTTGTGGGTGCAGCAGTAGCAGCAGTGTGGCAGGCTGCACCTTGAATCCCTTGGCAGAACTTGGGGTTTCACATTGCCCTGTCAGCAAGGCACTAGGAGTGAGAGAGCTGCAGCATGAGTCCTAGCTTTATAACCACAGTTGCTTACAAGCTGTTCTGGCCTGTACCTGTGGGTATCATTCAGTTGGATTCTTTTTCCACAACTGCTTTTTAAGAACAATGTCCTGCTTTTGAAATTTGTTGTCAATACTGGATAAGTAGACCTAGCTGTGAGGGATGTTATCATGGTTCTTTCGGTGGGGCAGCCTTGGTTTTGAGTAGATGACAGACAAATGAAAACAGACTAACATACGTAAGTATCCCTGCCATAGTTTGTATTACAGCATTTTCTAGAAGGTTCCAGATTTGGGTTCTTTTTGTGGAGATGGCAGGCGACATGGCCAATGCCTGTAAAGGGCAAAAGGGGGAATTAAGAAAGAGAAATAGGATGGTTGTCCAAGGTTGCACAGTCGGTCACTGACATAATCAGGGCCACAACCAAGGTACTCTGAGATTCAGTCCAGTGGTTTGTGCTGAATCTTATTTAGTCTAATAGGATTACTTACATGTTTAAAGTAAAGCATGTGCTTAAGTGCTTTGCTGGATCAGGGCCATATTTGATAAGTTTTCAGTGCTGGTGTGAGAGTACATAACTTGACCCTGTGTGTGTCTGGCTGGTGGTGGTTTGGGATAATAGCGATCCACCTCTGCTTCAGGCAGTTGCACAAGTGACATCATGGTCTGCCTGTTTCTAGAAGAGTCCTGCTGTGGTGTGCTACAAAAAACCTCCACCAAAAAGTAGCTATAAAAATTACAGAAAGTTGAAAGAGACCAGCTGCACTAAAACATTCTGCTTCTGTTTTGAGCCCTTTTATTGTTCTGCAGATGGAGAATGATTTTGGACATTCAAAACAGTTGAGTTATGAATGTTTCCTAAACAAACTTTTTCACTCACTGAGTAAATTACATGTCTTGTACTAAAAATATGTAGAGGACTACTATTCATCATAGCAAATACACTTCTTTTATTAAAGGAACCATAATTCTTGTAATGCAGTTTGAAAAAAAATGGAAAACTCCAAAAACTGAATATGTATGACCCAGTGCTTGAGTTGTCATTATATCAAATTCCAGAATCCTTACTTCATTATTTAGCTGTCTATATTTTATAATGTTATCTCTTCTACAGAGATTGTCCTTGAAGGATACAAATTTCAAACATACATACTTTAATTTAGGCGCTGTCATACACGTGTGAATGTTGCTTCGTGGTTTTGGCTGAAAGATTTTGCATCTGACAAAGGAAGCTCAGGAGGGTTATCTTCTTCTAGAGGCAGGGGTTCAGCAGCATGCTGAACTGGCACTATAAGTCATTCCTATTAGTGGGTGTTGTCAGGAAAAAAATGGGATTACAGTTAGGCAAATGATTGAAAATTCTTGTGAATTTAATGTAGATTTTTCTTTCATGAGAGTTAATGGGTGCATGTGTGCTGGTAAAATGTGCAGCTCGATGCTCATGCATCATCTGCCCTGCATATATGCTGTTTTACATCTGGGCTGTGCTCTCATGTGGATGAGGTAGTCTGTGGTGCTTGGAAGCTGATCTGTGTTGTGGTCATGTGTGTACCTACAGTGTGACCGTGATGAGGTGGTCCCAGGTGATGAGAGAGTGCCGGAAGGCACCAAGGAGCTCCAAGGAGAATAGCTATGCATAAGCAGAGATACTAATATGTGTCTTATCAGAGACAGTTTGAATAAGGGATTGGGAACTTTCTATTGCGGTGTCAACTCAGTAAATGTCATTTTATCTTCAGTATTTTCCACTGCTCCTCTGCCATGTGTCAAGTGTGCCGAACTGCTGCTTTTCTAGAACGCTCTTGCCTCTAATCTCTCAAAAATCTCAGGGCTATTCAGGCAGCTGCCTCTGGGGAGACAAAAAAGTGCCAGAAGTATTTGGCTGTTCAGCTCTAGAAATGTTGGATATATGTTTCCCAAGGCTTGGAAGAGCATATGCAGTGATTGGGTGACTATGGTCATAGGAATGGCTTGCATTATGCTGGTTTTAGGAGCAATGATCCCTCAGGCCTTATGACATACTTGAAGAGCTATCTGTGAAAAGAAACTCCTGTGTGCCTGAGGCAGCAACTGTGTGAGAACCTGCATTGCTCAGAATGGTCTTAGATAGTTGTGATAATTGAATTGTGCAGTATACATTTTTTTCTGTTGCTTGAATAATGCAGCTCCCATACTGAATGTACCGCTAGTTATCAAGACACAAGATGCTGGCTGTAGGCAAAGTATTCTCAGTAGAATTAAGTTGTTAAACAATGCTTTTTTTAAGGTGTTTTCATTACAGTGGATTACCACTGTATCAGTAAGGTACTTGTAATAATGTGCAGTAACGTATGAAGAGTTCAACTTTAATGCTTAGGAGTGCTTATGGTATGTGTGGAAATGGCTAGTATGTTTTAAAATAATGGTCATTTAAGGCATCACAACTCTGATGTGTGCAGGCTTTGGCCATGGATACTGATTCCCATGTCTAGCTGTAGAGTGAGGAATTACCATAGCATTACAATAGAATGCGTTGGGTTCATAGAATCATAGAATGGTTTAGGTTGGAAGGGACCTCAAGGATCATCCAGCTCCAACCCCCTGCCATAGGCAGGGACACCTCCCACTAGAGCAGGCTGCTCAAGGCCTCATCCAGCCTGGCTTTAAATGCCTCCAGGGAGGAAGCATCCACAACCTCCCTGGGCAACCCGTTCCAGTGTCTCACCACCCTCACTGTAAAGAACTTCCTCCTAAAGGTTGGGAGCAACCTTTAAAGGTCATCTGGTTCAATAACCCCCGCAGGGACATCCCCAACTAGATCTAATTGTTCAGAGCTCCATCAAACCTCACCTTGAATGTCTTCAGGGATGGGGCCCCCCCACCACTTCCTTGAGCAGTGGTTCCAGAAATACTAAGTCTGCAGGGATGCCATTCATGTTTCATCCCCGTAACATCACCTGCATCAGATGTTGTACTTTGTACAGAAGTACCAACTCCAGCCTAACTATAGTGAGTTGTTATGAATTTTGAGTACAAACTAAAATAGAGCACAGGAAATAATGCTTTCTTTGTCAGATACTTAAGATGAGGGTAGCTTGCATTGACTGTAGGTTGTGTGACTCATTTGTTGCAGTGCTTGGCAAAGCAAGGCAAATCAAACTGTGACCTTTAGGTTATGCTGGAGGCTTTTTAGTAAATTTACAGTTAATGCATGCCTATATATTTGTTGTATTCTGACACTCCCTGAAAACCTAACTGGTGCTATTGAATGATGATAATCAAGTTTAAGAGCAGAAAAATTTGTGCAGCACTAATCCTACCTTTATATCTGTAATCACGTATCTACTGCTGTAAAATTGGGTAGTTACACAGACTTAATGGCAGGGATGAATTTTCAAATGCTTCAAACTCCTATCTGATAGCCATCCTCTGTGCTGTTACCTGTCTGTGTGATGTATTTATAGAGAGCCTGTCACCACTGTATCTTTGCGATGATTGCTACCAAAATTGAGAACTCTGAGGTGAAAATCTAATCAGGACTTTAGATAACAATGTCACACAAGAGCCTTCTGGTCTTTGCCACTATGTGCTGTTCAGATGAAGACTTGGATGAGATCATGCTTGCTGCTGGGCTATTAATTATTTATTTTTGTAACAAGATTTCTATTTCATGTCTTTTCAACTGGATGTTAGCACCTGTCAGACCAATTCACATTCTGTTTTGAATGTATTCTCTCCCTGTTTGTACCTGAAACAATGTATGGAAAAATACTGGCATTACAAAGCTGCTGAACTAGCAAAGCCAAGAGGGGAATATGTTACACAACTGCTTCTGCCACAGGTGCCTTGGACTTCTTCATACACTTCATGGTACTGGGCACGCAGGCTGAAAACACTGTTTTCATCACATTTAAAAGAACTGAGTTCATGAAAGATGAGGAAAAGGAGAGGTTTGGATTGAATGTTAGGAAAAAACTTTTTCACCAGAAGGATTCTCAAACACTGAAATAGTCTTCCCAGGGAAGCAGTTGAATCCTCATCCCTAGAAGTATTTAAAAGATGCAGAGATGTAGTGCTGAAGGACATGGGTTGGTGCCAGGCTTTGGTGGTTAGATAATGGTTGGACTCAATGATCTTAAAGGTCTTTTCCAACCAAAGTGACTCTATGATTATGCTGGAGTTACGGATGACCAGTGTTGCAGACTCAGTTATACTGGGAAAGGTGCACTACTAAAACTCTGCAATATTAGTTGATTATTGAAAATGAAAGCAAACAGTTCATCTAGTTTTGAGTTCGTTTGTGCAGTTCAAGTGCCAGCAGCTATTGACATTAGTGTTCTCTGTTTACTCCTGCATGGCCAGTTTGCCTACAAGTCCATGTTACATTGAAAAGCTCTGTTTAAGTACCAGAAGGGGAAAGAAATGCAGACTGTTTTCAAAAACTGGAAGCTGAAATTATCCCTTAAAGCTTGATTTTTAAAATAAAAAATAAAAAAGAAGTAATGGTTAGAAATTTATATTTTTTATTTTTTTTCTTGCCCTTGGCAGTTGTGTGTCAGCTTTTTAAAGAGCTGATTGAATGTGGTCATCTTCTAATTAATGTGGGCGGTAGAGCAGGTCTTCCCTTGTCATTTCATGGGTGAAACTGTTATCAAGTCAGTGGTTTATCTCTGCTACTGTAAGTTATAGCCCTTCTTACTGTCTGGGTCACTATGACCATATACTGGAGTTAAGGCTAAATCTTGCAGAAGAGAGTGGATTGTGATGTAATGAAGTTAAAAATGAAGGGTGTGTTGGGATGAAATGCCAGGATTTGGACTGGGAACCTCTCAAGTAAGAGATTTGTTTTTAATGACTGCTTTTAGTTGTGTTGGCATGACCTTCTCTGCTACTGGCTGAGGTGAAAACTGCAGAGGCAGTAGTTGGGGTATCTCCTCACTTTTCTCATCTGCTTTACAATGTATGTAGTTGGTTGTGTGAAATCATTATGTTGAAGCAGAGTAATGCTTGAACAGGCATATTTATGTCTGGATTTTCTTTCCTCTGTTTAATATTCTGAAAAATTCTGATTGGGCAACCTGACAAAAAGTTGCAAACACGTAAGATTTGTGAAAAATGAAGGCTGTATGCAAATGTTTTGGTCACCTGAAGTGAGTGCTCTTTCTCCTCTTGGGTTTTCTACCGGAGGTCTATCAAGAGGAAAAATGTTGTGTTTAGCACTCAAAGCAGGTGAAAGTCACATTACAATTCTGTAAACAGTTTATGAGAAATGAGGTAGGGATCTAAAACTAAAATAGTTTTGGATGTACAAATTAATAAAGCATCATTTTAGGGTTTTGAAGTAGCTTTTGGTTTGATTTTGGGTTGGCTTGGTTTCGTGGGGTTTGTTTGTTTGAGTTTTTTGTTTGTTTGGGTTTTTTTTGTTCTTTTTGAAAGGAATCTGTGCTTGGAAACGGCCTGAGTTTTATGACTCATCTTTTCTATCCCAACTGGACCACTCCTAGATTTGAAGTCACTGAATTAAATAAAGGTTTGTAGTTTCAGGACATATTTAAACAACTCAGTATTGATTAACTGTCTAATTTTGATATGAAAAGCTGTGTTAAAACCATGCAAAAATCAATTGCTGTGTAGTGAGGTACCTTATTTTCAGAGCACATCATACTTACGTGTTGCTCTTTTTAAGCAACTGACTTCATAGTCATGGCTTATTCAGATAGTTGCATTTTAAATGGCTTAGGAAATAGCATTCCAAAATTAATTCATTATTAAGAAGTGAGAAGTGCTTTGTTAAAATGTACTTCTATCAGTAAACTCTTACTGATAGAGAATTAACAGGCCTCTATTTTCAAAGCAGTTTGCTTTTTAGATAAAAATCTGATTAGACATGGGAGGAGAGTCATTTGTTTTTGTACGTTAATGCTGTTACTTCTGTGGGTTCTTGGTAAGCATGTGAGGAAGTGATGATGATAATAGGTGGTCTTGCAAATATGGGGCTATCATGTTAATGATTTGTTCTAGTGAAAAACCTGATAGCTGTGGTTTCCTACCACAACTCAACAGGATTATTTTTTTTCTGCTGTTGCTTTTCTTGGTATGGTTTGAAATACTGACTGTGTATATATATATATATAAAAAAATATAAAATCTACTCTATGCCTATGTCAAAACAAACACAATTTTAGGAGATGTTTTTTGTTCATTTTCACATCAGAACCCTAAGTAATAACATGACTAATTTCAGGAGTGTACACTGAACATACCGCAATACAAATATTTATACCTACATGACTTTCTATTTTTGGTTTTCTGAGGGCATCAATAACTATTCGAAATGATGGAATGAAGTAATTTGTATCAATATATTTTGTTCTGCTAAGTAATTTACAATTGCAAGACGTGGTCAAATAAAGGAATTCAGCAGATGCTTCTACTGTCCTTTGCTTTTGGCGGTTTTAAAACCAACTTAAAGTTACCGTTGTGCTCCTGTGGTGGTACAGCTGAGACCCAAGGAGTACATGTGAAGCTGTGAATCAGATGTGATGTCATACAAGGCAGGCCAGTTTCCTGAACAGTGGCTTGCATCGTTGCTTCCACGATAGAGATCTACCTGTTATGACAGCAGAAGTGCTGGTAAAGAAAGACACCTTTGTTTTGTTCTCATATCTTCATCTGAACCTTTTTAAACACTTTGTGCTGGAATATTGGATGATGTTTGTAAGGTGCATTGGGTATTGTATGGCTTGCTGAAAATAAGTACTTGTTTCAAAGGTCTGACAACCCATACACACATGCATTCTGATGGTTGCTTTACCTTGGTCTTTTTAGAGTAATGGATTAATTGGAGGTGTGCATTGGTGGCTTCAGTGAAGCATTTCAGTACCCTGTACTCTCCCAGTTGTTGTGCCTTATGGGGACGATGACTTATTTCTGAGGTTTTGCCTTTGTAGTATCAACTTCATAGGTGCCTTTTCTGCCAGAGGACCCTTAGAACATGCTTTGCATCAGCACATTCCTTGGGTAGCTTTCTCATGTCCCCTTTGCTGCTGCCTGCCTTGACTTGGGCTTGTTAACTGATTGCACACAGCAAAAACCTGAAGTTCTTGGTGCCACCCACAACTGGGACTGAATTTCAGTTGATGTGCAGCTCTGACTGAACGAGGTGAAAGTCAGGCAGTGTAATCTAGGGCTAAGTAAAACTCAAGATCTTGAGACTAATCCAAGATGATACAAAAGGAAAAAAACATAGTTCTGTTCTTTAAGTACCCCCTCAAATAGGCAAGCCAACAGCACTTCAGTATTTTGCAGGTTTGTGATGTGTCCAGTGTACATCTTAGGGATCAGTCTTGCTCTTTAAGCTGCAATTCTCAAAACCCAGCTTTAATACTGTATTGAAAACTTTTATGTTCTGCTTGCCTCAGTCTGCAACTGTAGCTTGCCCAGTTTAGGTTGCAAGCTGTTCTAAATTTAGCCAGCAAACAACCCGTGTTTTCTGTGGTAGAAAGTGTTTGAGTAAAGATGGCAAAGATTGGCCTTGACTTCTATCAGCACAAATACGTTGCTGGTGGTAACATGTAGTAGGAGTATGGTGCCTATCTGCCTGTATTCTTGTCTCTCGTAAAGAGCAGTTTTACAAGGGAGGTCTCCGAATTTGCCCTTTTGTTAATAGACTGGCTGAGAGGTTTGCATACCAGAAAAGAATTCTGATTCTTCACTTGATAATGTATTAAAGGGTTGAGGTGGTTTTGAGCTTCGTGGTGTTTTTTTCTGCACAGAAAATTGGTGGCTGTTATTTGTAATACAGTATTTATAACGAGTAAACATGGAATCAAAAACGTGACTCCTGTAGAGTCACACTTTTTTAAAACACAGACAGCATGTTCTGAGCTGCGTTAGTTGTAACAATCTTCCACAGCTTGGAAAATGTGGACAGAGGCTATTTGCTGCTGTACAGGATACGTACATCAGGGTATGTACATCTGGTTTGGACATTATAGGGGCATGATAAGTCATTGCTTCTGACTTAGGGTTTGTTAATTAACTCAATTCTACTAAACACTCTCTGCATTGTGTTCCTTGTTTTTGTGTGTGTATGCAGAATTAATGCTAAGCACAAGTTTTTAAGGTTATTCCATCATGAGGCAGAAGTAACAGGCATGATAAAGAGCTTGATTCATGTTATGACTAAATGCAGGTGATCGTTAGGTTGTTATGCCTCATTCTGAGTGTTTCTGTGACTCAGAAATGGTAATTAACTCCATTAAAATACCATGACATCAAGGGAGTATTTAAAATGCATAGCAAATCCTAAGAATACAATAGTTATCCATATAAATTTAGACTACACAAAGTATTTGTAGATCTTTTTGAGTTACATTTACCCTCTGCATGCAGGAAAACTGATACCAAACAAACACATTGCTCCCCAGATGTAAAGCTTTTCTTTTAAAATAAATGTGAAAGTAAACAGGAAGGAACAATTTCCATGGAAGAAAATCAATTCTGGTCCTTCAGAAACATGAACTGAGATTGATACTTTGCAGCTACAGTGAGTACAAGTAATGCACTGCAAGTCTGGCACAGAATTTTGACAGTGAGAAATCTTTCATCCTCTACTTCTTTTAAACTACTTTTTTGCCCCCATTTCTTCCCATTTTGTTGAGCCTTACTGTTTTACTTTGCCTTCCACACAGCTGTTGTAGGAAGCTGTCACTGCATTCTCTGCTGCCAAAGGAAATAGCCATTTGTTGATTCAGAGAAACATAGAAATGATTTTAAAACACCTTAATGAGAAAGAGGGAATGGTAGTCAGGGAATGCTGCTAAATATTCACATTTTGAGGATCACATATTTTCAGTCTGCCTGAGTTCCTAAGCTTCCTGCAGTTTCTTGGTGGTGCTTATTTTCACTTACAGGTTGTTTTATTGGTTTTTGTTTTTGTTTTTTTTTTCAAAGGGAAGAGAGGAAGAAGTTTAAGATACTTACTATTCACATTTAAATGTTGCCTATACATTTGGAGGACAGATCTTTGCTTCTCATTTGATCAAAAGAGAGAGACAGGTTTGTTGTTGCTTCTCCATTTGCTTGGCTTGTGGCACCCTAGGAGATCCACAGCCTTTTTCTGAAACTGTAGTTGTCATGGATCTTTGAATGTACAAATGAGAAATAACAAGGTTTTAGGTGATGAATCTTAGTCTGTATGCTGGAGCAAATCCAGTTGCTATATTGATCCCAACTACTGAAGCTTTCTCTGTGAAGATGATACATGTTTATCTTAAAAAAAACCCCTAAACCAAAAACCCAACAATCAATGACAGCAACGGAACTTCATGTGAGAGCTCATTTGAAACACGCTCAACACTTTCTTTCTCATCCTTACTTTCTAAAATCTTCTATGGATTCAAAAGAAATGGGTGTAATCTTGCTCTTGCACATAGGAATATACCCTCTTTGAAGAAGAGAGGTGTTTCTTCTTCTGAGTTGGGCTTCATAAACTTGCTGGAAAAAATTCAATGCAGAGGATGTATTTTCAAGTAGTGCTTTCTTGAGCACTGAACCGTTCATTTTCTAAAAGGATAAAGCCACTTCTTTGTACCTGCTGACAAAACAAAGGAATTGATGCTGATAATATGTTATGTAGGGACAGGCCATAATGTTGGTAACCGTTAATCTGGCTGCTGAAAGGCATCGTCTCTATCTGGCCTCTCTTCCTGATGAGAAGCAATACATCTACCTCACTGGGAACCATGAAAATGGTTTTGAATTAGTTTTGTCTGCACTTTTACTAAGTATATGAATCATTATTATGTTTTCTCTAGCTTAGATGCCGAATTAAAATAAGGCAAGATGCTACATTCAGCTGCCTCGAGATGGTGTAGATAATCTAGTGTGGAAAAAAAATGAGACGTAAAATTGCAGACCTGGCAGCAAAGATTTTTGTTTTTATTTGATTTGTTTTAATTAAATACAGTTGGAATAGTGTGTGGTTTGTTTTTTTAAGAAAAGAAGACATGAGAGACCTGAAGTATATACACTAACAGCAATACTGGAAAGAGCAGAGTGAGAGAGAACAGCCAGACACTGGCTGTGAGATTAAACTGGTAATGAGATATGAGTATCATGTAATATGGCTGACTGAAACAAGGGCCACTTACAATCTTGTTTGACATGGTTCTTTTAGACTTCATATTTACATCCCTCAGCATGATCCCAAGTGAGCCTCTGATTTGGGCAAGGCAGACATGGACGTGATAGTTACTGACTCAACAACAATTCTGGAGTTGTGCATAGCAGCTAGTAAAGGAAATTAATCTCAGGCCTAATTTTATAATGGAAAACTAATACAAGAGAGAGTGATTGATGGTGGAGAGTAATGTAGTATCTGTGAATAATATTGTGAGATTACTCAGGTCTTCCTTCAGGAATTGCATGCTCTTCCTGGGTGGTGGTGGGAGCAGAAGAGCCTTTAAGTGTCTGAAAGAAGTGATGGAAAAATCCACATCTGGAAGTTCAACAATCTGCAGAAGCATGCTATTAATTTATTAGGTTACTTGTCCCGATGTGTGCTTTGAGAGTGCACGTCAGGTAATCATCTGTTTCCTTCTGTGCTCCACTAGTTGCCTCTATTCCAAGTTTCTAAAAATATTCTGGTCTCACAGATCTGAATGAGAACTTAATTTTCAGAAAGCTTTTGAAGAGTGGAACTAACTAAGCAGCTCTGCAGACTCTTGTGTGATAAACTTGCAAAGCTTTTTGGTCCGACTTAGTATCCATTAGTGTTCTTGAGCAATGCAAGTCTGCTTTTTCTTCTCTAGAGGTCAAAAAACCTAAAAAATATGGTAGTGGCTATCTTTATTTCTCCTTTAATCCATGAAGACAGAGTGTGTAGCCACGTTTGTGTAAGAAGTTCCGTCTGCCAGCACCATTGTAAATAGAATGGAATCATAGAATCAGTCAGGGTTGGAAGGGACCACAAGGATCATCTAGTTCCAACCCCCCTGCCATGGGCAGGGGCACCTCACACTAGATAGGCTCCTTCCAGCCTAGGAAGGAGCGGCTACTACAACTGTGTGGTTCTTTGTATAGATATTCCTCCACCCCATGTCTGGATGCTTAACTACTCATAGACTGATTGGATTCATTTGCATGGCAAAGGGAAATCTGATTCCCTGATATGGCTGATACTTTATGTCATTGCAGAACACAGCCTTTTTATTTTTAAACCTAAGCAAGATTGTTGGCAGTACCAGTTGGCTTTATATCTATGATAAAAGTGGAATTACAGTAAAGTAAATTACGGATTAGAGTTAATTTATGGATTACTTGTTAATATCATAGCTACATAGGTAAGCATAATTCTGTTCTTTCAGTCTTTCCTTGAAAAGTCCAATTTATAATCCTATTTAGGTAGTAAATTGTTACCTTTTATACAACTCCTTAGATCATTTATAGGTTATTTGTACTTGCAGGTGTAGTGATGAAATCCAGATTTTTAGCTAAGTAAGGATACTCCTATCTTAACTTCACTAAATCAATAAAATAATCTAAAGTAATTTGGTACTAAAAGAGCACTTCTAGAAGCAAATTAGAAGTTTGGAGAATGCTGCATTTCCAGGAAATAAGCCTTGTGCTTTATCCTGTGATGTTCATTTCTATCTGTTTTCAGTCCAGTTTACAAAAAACACCCAACATAGTTTCTTACCTACTCATACAGGAATATTCGTACAGTCCTCTATGATGATGATCTCTTTCTAACTGCTTTTAAGATTTCTTTCTTTTGTCTGTGTTTCCTTTTCTTGAGTTATTATGTGACAGAAAAGTTGAGGAGGCAAGCTTGTTTAAGCAAAGGTGATCTGGTGACTTCCTCTGGTTGGAGTATATAAAATTTGAAGCTTATCCAGTTAACTGCCTTTAAAAGTTGCACTTCAGTGTAAGACTGAGCAGAAATTGTTGCCAGTAAACAGGATCTTGAGAGTTCTTCAGATGAGGTGGGGTCAATTTGTTTATTGTTTACAGAAGTGCTGGCCCAAACATGTGGTACCATAGTCAAAGATCTGTTAAGTTGTACATAGTTTTGACAGCCTCTTGTTTGTATCACTAAACAGGCACGTGTTTTGGGAAGAGACCTGGTTTCAATTCTTAGGCTCAGGAAATCTAGATTATTTTCAGAAGTCCAGAAAAAAGATGTATAAATTAGCCACTGTCTTCTAATTCAGAGATTTGAAGATGTGGATGGCTCTTTAAGGACAGCAGGAGCCTCATTTTGAGAGGTCTGATTATTTGCATTTGAGTCTGATTTCCTGGAAATTGCTGAACTGTGAATATATCCTGGTTGGTCACAAGGCAGTTCAAGTACAAAAATCTTCCTGTCAGGTTTTATTGCTGCTGTTTCTTAACATGTCCTGGGACAGGTATATATTTTTGTGCAATTCAAGAGTGATTAAAAAACCCTATGCCTTTTTTTCTGTTGTTATTGTTAGAGAGGACTACTGCTTTGTCTTTCTTTGAAGTGTGGGTTCATTTGGCGTTGGAATTAAACTTTGAAACAGGTGACTCTAGCAGATGTTGGTATTTTCCTCTCATCCTCAGTTATCCACAATGATGATTCTTCTTTCTTTAGCTATTTACTGATAGAGGTAGAATTTTATTTGTTTATGCATTAAATTGGGAATTTGGTATTTTGTTTGGAAGAAAATTGAAAAATAGATAGTGAAGTTTTTGTCTTGTGAAGTGGACTTGAAAAGAGGGGCGTCACAGAGCTCTGAAGCTCATCGTCAGTGTGTTCATCCTTGGGGTAATGTATCAGAAACCTTCTGTGGTGGACTGGTTTGAGAGTTACGGGCTGGGGTGTGAGCGGCTGGGAAGCAAATCTGTTGAAAAGGACCATCAGGTCCAGGTGCTTAGTAGCATAAATCAACAACCCAGAGTGAGCTCCTGAAGGACCAGCAAGTTAGTCCTTGGAGAGGTTCAGCTGCATATAAGGGGGAGGAAATCGCATTAAGGATAAACAGGGTATTGAACAGGCTGCTGTGTCTACATTTAATAGTTTTTAAGACCTGACTGAAGAAAAGCCCCATGCAAGCAATTCCTGAGTTGTGTGGCCTGTACTTTGAGCAGAGGCTGGATTAGAGATCTGATCTCCTTTCCAACCTGAATCATCTTATGATTGCACAAAGTGAACAGGTAGCAAAGATTAATTTGATCCTCCCTGTAGTGTTTTAGAAAAACATGGAAGAGTGGCACTGTTTCACTCTTTGCTTGGAAAGTGCCAGTGGTGGGAGAACTAAGCATTTGTTTCGTATTCAAGATAATAAACTTTGTTGCTGAGGAGTTTGCTTTCAAACTGATGACCTAGGATGGGAGTCCCAGTCCTGCAGGGTGTATATTTATATACTGGTGTGAGTGAGCAGATAGTTGTGACCTGTCTTGAGCATATGGATTTAATGCAGCTGGCTGGTTACCTTTACCTTTGTCACTGCATGTTAACTCATGAGACCCTGAAAAACATTGCTTAGCTCCATGTAATCTTGCTAGTTAGAGCCCATCAGTTTTGTTTGGCAGATGTAACAGTGTAGAAAACAGCAGTGTGCAGAGACTGTTTCTCTCACACTCTGGTGTATGTGTCAGTGGTACGTATTGGCTTTTTATATATGCTGCTGGGCTGTTGCTTGTGTAATTAAGTTTTAAGAATTACACTCACAGGATAGTTCTGTGTTCTCTAATAGTATTTGCCTAAAAAATTCATCCAGAGGAAGGTAGTTTAACGCTGACATTTCCTGTAAGATGTTATTTATGACACATAGAAGAACAGTTCTTGAAGGAAACTTCAAGTAAGCATTAGTTACTGCATTCTTCATTTCTTCTTCCTCCCTAGAGATACCAGTTTTTGGTTGTGTGGAGGCCAAAGTGCCCATGTGTTAGTGGAATGAAGAATATGGTGAACTGTAAAGTTATAGGTTGAATGATTTAATACTTTTAGAGTCCTGCTTCCAACCTAAGTCTTTGTGATAAGTAATAGTACCCAAAGCGTTGAAAAGACTGTAAAAAAGAAAGATCACTTTTACATCTCAGTACAGTTCAAACTAGCCTTTTAATTCTTATTTTATAATCACACCAATCTGTTGATTAGCCATAACTAGCTTTTCCAGCTTTAAAAAACCTTAGTCACAGAAGCTCTGGAGAATATGGACCAGGATTTTGTACATCTGGCAAAAACCTGGTGCTGTCTTTCTGGAAATGTAGTTTTCCCTGTGTTCTTTTGTATTGGTTAATAGAAACCCTCCTTGAAAAGGGATCCTTATCAAAGAAATATTTATGAAACAGAAAAACAGTTCTCATAAACCCTGTTGGATTCCGAGAGTTATTACATTTTACATCATATACAGTTTATTTTTCCAGATGCCACAGTTCAAAATAATGTATTTTTAATACTACTTGTGGAATTCTACAGATTCATAGCAGCACGTGACATCTTAATATCCTCTGTGACACCCTACTGGTCGTGTCCAACTGCGATAAACAGTTGTATGTGCTATAAAAGTCATCACTAGAATAAAAACAGAGATGATGCAAAAGAATACAAACAATCCCTTATATTTCTAAAGACTGTTACAAATCTTGGATGTTAATCTGAAGGAAAAAGTACATGCTAATGCTAAATTTATGCCTTCAGTTAATAGTCCTTTATTCCTTCAGGAAAAAAAAATAATCAAACAGCTATACTTTAAATGAATTTAATGAACTGCAAAGACTGACATTTTCACTATAAAAGTCACACTT
This sequence comes from Tricholaema leucomelas, assembly GCA_013400475.1. NCBI lineage: Eukaryota > Metazoa > Chordata > Aves > Piciformes > Lybiidae > Tricholaema lacrymosa > Tricholaema leucomelas. The sequence goes on from WAAF01019521.1 coordinate 3,208,197, forward strand.
CATTTAATGAAGTAGTTAAATATTGATGCTATATTAAAATACAGGCTGAATAAAAATGGCGGTATGATTTTCAAAACAGGAATTTGAGCTGGCTGTTTTTTTCTTGTTACATTGAAAATTTCATGAACTGAGAAAAGGGAAGTACAGCAGAGTAACTTCGTAATACACACAGAATGCTTTGCTGAAATAACATTGAAGTTGAAAGATACAAACCCTAAAAGCAAGGAAATTAAATCACTGCTCTCTTGACTGAGTCTCTTTGTATTTAAGCAGTGAATCTCTTCACTGAGTGGATCCAACATTATCACCATTCTTGTGCAATAATTTCTGAAATTCTTGAAGACCTGTGCTACAGGTGGCACATAAAAGACCTAGCCATGTGTTTGCCCAGGATGAACACTTACTTCATGATACGTTTGATCTTAATTCAAAGTAATTGTGCTTTAGCGCTATGATTTCAGTGGCAATATCCTGTCAAAGATATGTTGCCTATGTTTCGACTTCCACATAATTCCATTGATACAATCGGAATTTTCAACTTCATTTTCCTATCTGCACTTTTGCCATACCAGCATAATATTAACAATGGGTAAAGGAATTGCTGACAAACAGAGCAAAGACTTTCTTTTTCCCAACACCAAAGGGAAAAGGAGAATGACTCTTCCCATAGATGCGAGTGGGAACAATGACTGAGTGATGATATGATTGGCTTCACTTGGATGGATGGAATTATGTTGTACTGTACTTCAAAAAGCTGTGCTAATTCTGACATCAGGCTTCTGTGTATAGTAAAATACTGAGGATGACATCTTTGGCCTGTCGAAGTCAATGGCAAAATTCCCATTAATTTTAGCTGTCTGTGATTTCATTCTCAGTGGCTGACTTGTAAAACAATGGCAAACTGATTTAGTACATTTTTTTCTTCTCCCCTTGGGAAAGATCTCTGCTCCATATAAAATGATTTGTCTTTTTTTTTCTTTTTACGCTCCTACTCTGAAAATATGAATTCTAATTCAAGATAAATATAGTCTGATTTTTTCCCCTGTACCTATTATCATGTCAATATCAGAGGTGATGGAAGGAAGTTGAACTATTTTCAACGTGGTAGATTGCATACACAGTTACATAAGTATAATTACCAGCAATGAGAAATGCAGCTTTCCTGTGGAGGACTAACAAACAATTTCTGCAGCCAGCAGCTATCAGGTACATGTGTTTCTGGGTTTAGATGTTTGGCTCCCCCCCCCATATACTAACAGTTTTTCTTTAAAACAACAGCAAAAAAAGAAAACATTGGAGATATTTGCTGAAGAACTAGTTATATAAATGTATTTGTATTTGGAAGTCATGCAGATTTGTGTTTATGGTAATGATCCTCAAAATTCTTCATAAGACCAGCATCTCTTTGCATTTTTATGTCTTCTGGTATTTTGCCATGGAAAGCACTGAAACGAGCTACACAAAATTTTGCAGGGTATTAAGTAAAATTACCAAAAAATTCTGCAGAATTAATAGAGCATTGAAGAATTTCTTCTTTTTCTGGACACGCTTCCAGGAAAAAAAAAGGGAGGGCAGTGGGGGGAAAGGAAGAAAATGGATCTTAAATATATGAGTATGCTGTTCATTGTCCTAAAATGGTTCAGGTTCTGGAATAGTCATAGAATCATAGCATCAACCAGGTTGGAAGAGACCTCCAAGATCATCCAGTCCAACCTAGCACCCAGCCCTATCCAGTCAACCAGACCATGGCACTCAGTGCCTCATTGAGTCTTTTCTGAACACCTCCAGGGACGGTGACTCCACCACCTCCCTGGGAAGCCCATTCCAATGCCAATCACTCTCTCTGCCAACAACTTCCTCCTAACATCCAGCTTATACTTCCCCTGGCACAACTTGAGACTGTGTCCCCTTGTGCTATTGCTGGTTGTCTGGGAGAAGAGACCAACCCCCACCTGGCTACAACCTCCCTTCAGGTAGTTGTAGTCATGGCCCTTGGTTGCTGATGTGCTTTCTGTTCGAGGCAGTGGTCCCACTAAGTGGAGTAGAATAAGGCATAAGCAGAAGAAAAACGTTTGGTAACGTGCTTAGCAACATCTGTCTTTATGTAGGTAAATCTTTAAAGAAAGAGTTTCAATACCTGAAAAGGTATTTCAATACTGCAGGTATTCAATAGTTATTAGAATGCTAATATTCAAACTGTAGCGGCGCTGCTCTCTTTAACAGTAGTGTGGGGAAAAATGTTTTATTAAACACTAATTTCACTAGTTATTTAAAAAGTAGCTGGCTTTGCACACATTAATCTCTTTTTCTTTTTAACTCAAGGTTGATGGTCTAGGTCTTACACGTTGTATTTATGAATAGGGCACTCAATAACTATGCAAAATATCTATTTCTCCCTTGGGAATCTGTGCTTTGATATATTCTGATCCTTATTAAATTTAAACAGGATCAAATTTATACAGCTTTGGCAGAGATTTATTAAAATACACTTAGTGGACAGCTTGTGGGAGTGCAGTGTGCTGTAATAACATATGCCTCTTACCAGAGAATAGTAATTATTGAGAATCAAATAAATCTGTAGGAGGTTAAGTATATATGGAAAGGATATCAATTGTAGTTTTCTACAGCCAGACAGAAGTACTGTCTGAAGATTTGTTGCTGTATAAAGAAATGAACCATCCTTATAGAACACTAAATATTAAAAATGTCATTTACCAACAAGGCTAATGTTCACCCAGCCTTCACACAACGTTAATGACATTTGCTCAATAGCATTAAATTAATTATTTGCTGCTCTTCATCTCCATAAGCAGCTATTCACGTTTCTACCAAAGATTTAGTGAATGTAATTGAAAACTATGTTACAAAGTTTTGTAACTTTCTTACTCAGAATCAGCATGTCCTTGGAAAGGAAAATCCAAAATAAGGGTTGCAGATTAACCAAAGAATTTATTTTTTAAGCTAAAAATACATAATGTCCATCACTCACCCAGAGCTCAGCAATGGTCCATTTAAGATACTGTAAGCTTTTAGGTTATTGTATGTAGTGACCAGTGTAAGAGGAGAAAAATTAATAGGTGGGTCTGTAAAAGCAGTAAGGTCTGGCATGGTTGGCTATTCAGGTGAGGATTCCCTGTTTTGTGATACAATTGTCTAGTATTTCAAAGTCTGAGAGGTAAGAAGGATGCTTTCTTTCACTAAGCAATGAAAAAAGACAAATCATCAATGTGGTGGTGGGAAGGCAGCAACATGTCTTCCCTTCTCGTGGTAAAAACATTGGTGATAATGTCTTAAGACAGGATTTGGAGAACTGCATTCAAATGTATGAATCATGAAACCCTGTGCTTTCAAGGGTGGTTCTGAATGTTTCATGGTTTGCATCTTCTAAATAAACTTTCTTTGGGAGGCCAAAAAAGACCCCAGATCTCTTCAGATACCACACTGTACAAATCCTTTGTTTGCATATGGAGTACATTATTAACTTGTTTTCCATCAGCTTTTGCTACTAATCATTTCAATCTAAAATAGATTTGGTTTTGAAGCAGTAGTTAAAAAATACATTTTTGGTTTGTAGCAATTTGTAATAAGTTACTGTCATTATAGTTTAGAGGTGTTTGAGAATTAGTGTCCAAAGAGACTGTTATATATGTGTGTGAGTGTGATTCAACACTAAAGTGACCTTCAGACTCTGGGCTTTCCTAGAGATTGTCTTAGGCGAGTAGGATTTCATTCAGACTATTCTTCTTGGGTTTCTCCCTGTGGCATGAAAGGAATGGAGTAATTTCAGCAGGAAGTATATTTCTTGGGGCTTATTGTATTAAACAAAGTGACTTTTAAAAGAAAATGCATTTAGATAGATACTATATTTGATTTAAAACTAGTACCATCAGGATTCCGCTGCATTTCATTATGCACAACTAGTGAAAGCTGTTGAGTTTCTTGGCAAGAAATGTAAAAGATGTTAATTTTGGTAAAAGTCTTTGTGTTTGAACAGTTGTCTCCTTTTAAAAAAAAATAGCAGCTGATTCCCATGGATGTGGATGTGATACAAATCTAGTTCACTCCTTATCATTCTGGTGGCAGTTCTTTTGCCCTGTTCTTCTTTTTCCTTTGACTCCAAACACAGTTCAAGATTTTTCTAAATAAACTTAATGAAACCTGTTTACTTCAAGCTAGCAAGTGTGTTCTCTTAGAATAACATATGTTCTGTTTCCGCCCTTTATTATAACAGCAGAAACACTGTGTATTTGTTAAAATAAAAGGGCATTTGGATTTCAATTCCATTTCAGTTATTACACTGCTCCATGACCCTGGGCAAGCTTTTTATTGTGCTTGTCCCTCACTGACATTTTTTATGAAAATGGAGATTGTAATATATGGGGGCCTGCTTGTAGTGCTCTGAAGCACAGGGAGACTTGCTTTGATGCTACTGCAGGTATTTCTAGCCATTTATGCATGTTAGGACTAATATATGTTGTTATATGTTAAGTATATATATATATATAAGTATATATATATATAAGTATATATATAATGTGTGTTTGACTACCTACCATCCTGTGTAATTATAGCTTATGTTAACGAGTCATCTTGTGCCACCACTGATATTTTTGTTTCCATTTAATATTATAGTCGAATAAAGAAGTAACAAGTTGGAGCAAATTAATTTTCTTCAATCCACAGGTGTTTTGATTTGGAATGTCTGTTTTTATTGGTTCCAGGATCATTTTCTTAAAGCAGATATACTGTAACAATATGTACATGGGTTGAAATGTATATAGGATGGATACAACCTGAATAATTAGGTTAAAAAGAGGAATTGCAAAGTTAAATCACTAAACTAGCAGTCTGCTTACATCATTATGCAGGTAACAATACCATAGGGTATTGTTGTTGTTGTAAATGTTCACACTGAAGGCTGTGATTGTGAAATAAAACTTGCAGTTCGCTGCAGTCAGATGAAAACCTTTTGTCATCTGTTATGTATTTCTAGGTCATGGTTTTTCATTTCTAAGCCAGTTAAAGAAAACAGTCTTTTGCAGCTGATTCCTTTTGTGTTTTCTTGGAAATATACTAATTTCCTTTGGTGCAATATAGATTAAGAAGTCCTTTGCTTATAAACAGATATGAGACAGTTTCTAGTTTAAGCACAGGAAATTTACTGTTAAGAGAGATAGCTTTATTTGTTGATGGAGACTAGGCATCTTATGCTGGTTTGTGTTTACTTTTATTAAATCTGATATGAGTTAGAAAAACTGTAAATCTTCCAGGATTTATAAGTATTTTATAAGGAGAATCATCTTTTGAAATTATTTCCTCTTCTGCTGTCTCAAATCAAACATATTGTGGCAAGCTATTAGGCTATGAATTTATTCATCACAGTAAGTCAAGTTGGCACAGTGGCTTAAAAAAGATCATCATCTATATTGGTATCTTCAGGGTCAAACAATCACATTGCTTCTTGCTTGCAACTGGTGCTCTTATCTATATGCCTTACTACACAGAGGAAGATTCTTGACTGTGTTAAGGATTTTAAAAAACCCTATTTTTTTTCCCTTTTTAAACTGAGATTTTCACTTGACCGCCATAGGTGGATGTTTCATATAAAGCAGCAATTTAATTTGTAGAAGTAACAATTATGCCATGAGTTTGGTGTATGCTTTACAAAGGCAGCATGATCTAGAGGTAGTGGCCTTCTATTTGGAGACAGCTGAGTAATTGTTCTAAAATGTCAGTGGCTGTAACATGCTGAAAAGACTGAATTTCTATTGAATGATGTCTATTTCCTCATAGAATCACACTGATTAATTAATAATGCTTGGACAGTAAAAGTTTTAATTTGAAGATAACATATGAAGTGCAAGATATTAATTGCGGCATAGATAACATGCTAATTAAAAGGTTCATGCACAGTTGTCTAAGGTTAACAGTATGCATTGAAATACTTGGAATAGAACCTAATTATAGTCCAGTATCTGCTGTGTTTTTGCAAAGGTAGCATCTTTTGTGCTTGCTTATTTTGTTTTTCTGGAGGAGAATTATTTGTGCAATACTTGTTTTGCAGTGAGGGTAGTTGGGTAAGAAAACAGGTATGGTAAGCCGGTGATTTAGAGCAATGTAAGTAGTTCTGCATCGAGTATTAGCTCCAAATGAAGTTACAAAGATTGTGTCAAAACAAATACATTTGAAGTCACGGTTCAGAGGAAAAAACAATGCAAACTTCTCACATCTTTAAGGAAGCTGTGTTTGTTAAACTCTTTGTTTGTGGATAAAGTCGTAATGATGCCAGGTATAAAGAAGATAATTGAAAAAAATCTTAAATATTAGTGCCTATATCTTATGTGGTGGTTTGGAGTCTCTTTTCTGGGCCACCCTCCATCTCATTCTCTTAGTAAAAATGGAAATAAGAAAAATACAACTCTTGTGGCTTTCCAATGATTTATTCTACTGCAGTGCAATTTTCCAGCACAGCAGTTTCTACTGTTTCTTCCTCTGTCCTCAGCAACCTTTTGGATATTTCAGTGTCACCTTATCTAGCTCACAGGAGTGAAGCAAAAACTTCTATCTCTGGAAAGCCTTGGCTTTCATCTAGATGAAAACTGCCTGCCAGTGCTGGCTTCAGGCTCAGCAAGATCAGTTGCCACTTGTGCCGTGAGCAATATAAATAAATAGCATCTATAATGCAGGTGTCGTAGTTTAATGTACAAAGATTATCTCACATTGAACTTCCTTGACTTCTTCTGTGCTATCTATGCAGGGGTATGCAGTGGAAACATGTTTTAATGCACTTTGTAGACTAAAATAACAGCTTCACTACCATTTAATCTAGTTTTATTCTGGTGTGGAGTGGGCTCTGAATTCTTACCCATATGAGAAAATGGCTCTGGACATTGGCTGTGATCTTACACCAGTGTTAACATTCATTATTTGTTGGCTTGGAGAGAGCAGCCGTAGCCATCCCTGAGCTCTATAAACTGCTTACAAAATTCTCTCATTGTGCAGAGGGAGTATCACTTCTATTTTAAATCATCAAGGTGAGCAATGGAAAAAGTGTCTGTGCAAGAGTATCAAGCAAATGTGTAGACAATATAAATCTTCAGTCTTGGCCTTCTGCAGTGTGACTGTAGGCAGCAGCAGCAGGTGCTGCTCTGTGGACTGAGATGCCTGTGTAGGGGGAGGTCTAGAGATGCATGTGAATAGGACATGTACAGCTGAATTAGCTTTCTATCACTAACATTCTGCATTGTACAGTCATCCTTGTACAAATGTGTGTGGGGGGAAAGTCTTAAATTATTTGAGTCAGCCAGATGAGTTATCAGAATAAAATAAATCAGTCACTACTTAGAAATGATTTTCATCTTCTGATTCTGTGATGCCAAGAAATAATACACCAAATAATATTTCTGTCATTTAACAGTCTGTTTTCTAAACCCTAAATGGTTTAGAAGCTTATACCCTAGGTTGAGATCTACATAGAAAGTTTCTAAGTCCAGAAGTATGAGCTTTAAAAATCTCTGCTTCGGGGTTCTTTTCCCTAAAGGCCGTGGGAACTTGGGAATTTTCTAAGTGTTTATACCTCAGAAAGTTCCTGTTTCTGCAAGTGGCCAACAGTGCCATCATTTTGCAGAAAGCCTGGTAAGAAGTAGACAACAGCATGGCAAGATCTAAATCAAAGAGAAACTTGGCAGTTGTGAGTCTTGCTTTCTTGCTGGACTGTAGCCTCTCCTGTAGAACTCTGGTGCCTACAAGTTCTGTGCAGACAGGAATCATAGGACAGTGTTTTGCAGATCTAGCCAACAAGAGGGAACTTTGTTTTAAATGTGGCATTCCTACACTTCAGGAGCAGACAAATGGCACGGTATCTCCAAAGAGACTACTACATCTTAACTGTTGTGGTAGTGTTTTTAGGTGTCTAACAATTGCCACATAACAGAAGTGGAAGAAAATAAAATGAATTCTTTTTCTAATTAAGTGTTATATAAATAGAGGCAGTATTAATATTGCCACTATTTTTAGTCTCATTGATTTGATACTCAGCTGAATATTAGCATATGATCTGGTCATTAAATTTTGGAGCCTGATTTAGCCTTTATACTTTTTTTTTTTTTTCCTTCTGGCTTATTTTTTTTGCCTTCAGAACAGCAGTCCTTTAAGTTTTCCACCATCATTCCTTTCCTAGGGACTGTTTTCTACTAAGATGCAGAAACCTTGCAGGTAACTCTCTTGAGACCATTACATGTGGCTTCCAGGGAAGAAATCTGAAAGCTGCATTGGCCTGTATTCAGTAAAAGTCTCCAGGATGGTTACCGTTCCCTGGGCTCAGGAGATTGCACTGTAGCATTAAAAGTATTTCCCCCTGCCCCTTGGCATGAGTTGGGTTTTCCTAAGTTACCCCATTTGTGTGTCTGAGGCCTCTCTTACTCTTCAGGGAATCATGTTCAAGAAATCAATAAAAGAATCTGTCTTCCAAGAGTAGTGATTCCAAATCAGCCTTAACAGATGTGAGAATGAGTTCTTGTGCCAGAAAAATAAAAAAATTCACAAGAATATGTTCCTGTTGGTTATTGCTCAGGGATAGAGACACTTACAGATTTGATTCTAACTTAAATGACACATACCATTGTTTAAAAAAAGCTCCAAATGAGCCTACATAGGCATACAGATTTCTTAGCAAAGTTATATAGAGTTTTTCATATTTTTACTGGACTGGAATGTTGTTTGGTGCTCTTAATTTCCTTTTTTGCTTTTAAGAACAAACCTTACCATACAATAAGATGCAAATTAATCTCCTCCCCCAAAAGATGTATAAACTACCAACTATTTGCTTAAATAGTGAGAGACAAACACATTACCCTTTGAAAACTTTGAGAACATTTTGTTATTGTGTAGACTTCAGAATATACTAAGCCCTATAAAAAAGAAACATTTTTGAAGTGTCTTCCTGACAAACCACTGAAATGTGTGTCCTTCAGCACATTACATTAAATTCTTTTATTGGCTTTTTTTTCAAGGCAGCTTATTTATAGCAACTGAGTTTTTGAAAACAAAGAATCCGTGTTTGGTGGTCAGTAACATCTCATGCCTTTCCAGCCTGTACATTTCTGGGTAACAAAAACCTGGTTATGGTTGGTGCCTCAGTTCAGTGAATGCTAGAGTTCTCCATTACTCATATTTTGGTTTTTCTTGGGTTTTTTTAACATGGTTCCATGTAAGAAGATGCTTTTCTGCAGACAGTACTTAGCATTTTCACTACAGAAATGAGTTTAATGTTCTTTGAAACAGAATTCTGAAAGCACTTGCTTAAGTAAAATGGGCTTATCACAGTGAGCAAGTGATGGTTAGTGCATTGCCTAGTGATATGACAGCTTTTGGGCTTTAAAAATACAGCCTTCAGGGCAGTTTGTCTGTGTTAACAGGAGAAGTTAGGATAGTTATCTAAAAACTCAGTCTTTCAGCATTTCCCTGAGGTTATTATTTTGGAGTCACTATTATGCCAGAGGTCATTATTTCATTGTAATAGAGGTTCATATCAGAAAATCTGGAAGATGGTGCTTCAAGGAGTTATTGTCTTGGCAAGTCACTAGCAGGCGTTTTGGGTCAAAACTGGTAAGTTCACTGGTCAAATTCCATGTTAATAGAATATTCAGAGGACAAAGAACCTTTTCTAGCACCTTTTCATGAGCTCCCTCTAAAGAGAAATGCTGCTGTAAGTGTTGTAGAAAATAACGTGTCAGTGGTACTGTTCTGGAAATGGTCAGCAGCAACTTCTAGAACAGCATGTTATGTTAGAAGTATTATAACCAGTGTAATAGGTGTTAGGTGGGGGGGATCTGAGAATAGTTTAAACAAGCTGTAACAAGAACTACAGCAGATAAAGCTACTACACTAAATGAGGAAGAGATGCTCAGTGAAATGATATCCTGAGGACAGCATGTGTCAGATGCAAATAGATTACTGCTGCTGAAGAGAAGCAGTGTGACTTGTTTGATTTCCTTTTATTTTAAGTGTAATAAGCAGTTGACCTAACTAACTGGTTTGACAATTCAGGCTTGAGTATTGGGGAGGGGAAAAAAAGGAACTTGAATTTTCAAGTGTCGTAGTTAGAACTCAGCTGTGTAGACCACAGTAGCTGTGGATGTGGAATATGTAGTCATTGTTATTGCTGGGGAGCACAACAGTGCCTGCCTGCAAGTAATTGAAAGAGCAGACAAACAGTTGTCAAAATCTGGGCTTCTCGAGGCCATGTCTGTGAATGAGAATGGAGTAGTCTATCTGAAACCACTCTTTGCCATAGCCCAAGTTGTTCGAAGCTTACTGAATTTTAACTTGGAAAGGATTCTTTCCTTTGCAGGAACTGGAAACATGCTAAATAAAGCTCTCATGAAAGTCAATGACTTCCTAGGCACGAGGCTATGAAGTGCTTAAATTTCGAACCTGTGCACTGAAGTCTTTTCTTGCAAGCTTTTTGTTGTATTGATGCACATTTCATAACTGAACAAGTTCAGTGTTAGAGTGCAGTATCACTGTGTTTGGTAAAAGAATCAACGTGTAAAAGTCCAGTTTTGAACCAGGGAAGGCAGCGTCTGTGCCTATGTAATGCTTTGAAAGTCCGAGCCTCCATTGTATGTGCAGTCTGTCCTGACAGCAAGCTTTATAGTTCCCTAGGTGATTAGTTGGCCTTCTACTTTGAATGTACTAAAATATTTTAGTTACTATTAAATGCAGTCCTAGTCAGTATTTCTGATCCCTGCTAGTATAGCAAGCAACTCTATAGTCTGCTTAAGATAAGAGTTTTCTGCCTTTTTTTTATTTTCCTCCCTGATGTCAGCTCCTGTATTGTAATGAAAAGGAGGGAGAGAAAAGCTGTGGCAGCTTCAGTTTTCTACTACTTTGTACTGAGCAGTGCTTAAAATGTTTTATGGAAAGGACAAGAAAACTTAAGGAAGACTTTCTGAAAATTTATTCCTTTGTTTGCGATTGTTTTTGTCCTACTGGAACAGCTATATTGGGAGGGGTGTTCAGGGGTCTTCATTTGTAATGTCTTCTCCAAAAAGGAAGAGCCTGCCTCTTTGAACTTTGTAGAATTATTGTAATAACTTCACATCTTGTGTGAAATTTCAGGTTTTTGCCATTGTTATAACCTCTGCTAATGAAAATGTCCATTAAAGTGTCACAGATATGTAAAATACATATTCATGCTATGCTTGAAATCCTGCACATCATTTTCTCAACTAAGCCATTAGCATTGATAGATCCTGTTATTCCACAAATCTCTGCTTCAGCAATTTGTACATGTCAAATTTAGCCGCTGCACAATACCTATAGAGAGTAATAAACCCATCTGAGTTTAGCGCTATCTGTTCACACAGCTCTCAGTATCTCTTTTGACGGCTGATAACAATCATGCTGCTAGATATGTTTTTCACTGTATAATGCAGGACACAGGTCACTATTGGTAAACCTATTCTAATCATGGCTTCTCAGAACACAAATCCATTAACCTGTAGTGATAACCCTGCTGCAAAGACTCGACACAAACAATGCTGCACTATAAATGATAGAGTTCATGGCTGAACTGCATTTGAAAGGGCATTCTGAGTAAAGTTAGGAAAGCAATGTAGGAGAAAAGTTAATGAAATTTAAGATGGGTTGCCTGCTGTCAAGGTACAACTGCTTACTGAAGTTTCTACTCAGAGACAGGTGAATTATAACTAGAATATTGCCCAGCTCAGGCAATGTAGAATATTTTTGCTTTTTTCCCCAAAGATCTTTAACAAATACAATTACAGGTTGCTTTTGTGTCACTCAATCTTGAAGAACTGAAGAGTCACTTCATCATTAAGAGCCATAGAATAATTCTGGGCTGACAGATGATGGTGATGGTAAAGATGACTTTATCATAACACATTGTCATGATTTGTGGTGCAGTGTACCACAGCTAACATCAGCTAGGTGAGGTGAAGATCTGCCTCATTTCTGATTTGACTCCACTTCTTGGAAAAGCTGTTGTTTCCTTGTTTGTTTTCCGCCCCCCCTGTCTTTAGCATAGAGATATTCTATCTCTATGTATGTATAGCAGCTTAGAATCAGATGGAATGATTGTTTTGTTGTGTGTTTTTAATCAGGCCACCTGAGACCTAAGGGTAGTTTCTCTGACACACCTTCTTAGATTGTCATTTAGCATTGTATCTCTTGCTATACATAGGATCATCTTGTGGGCTGTGCTGGAATCACTCCTGTTTTATTTCTGTTTGGGTTTTTGTTTGCTTTCTCCCCAGCAACTTCCTGGAAGACTGCCTTGGGCTTCTTTTATTCATTGGTTAGTGGCTTGGTTTTTCTTGCTCCCAAAAACCAAAACAACTGTTTTAATCTTGCTGGAATTAGGCTTCATTCGGGAACTGAATTCAGTAAAATATATTAAAAAAAAAAATCATTGCCATCCTGTACCTAGAGACTTGGTTTAGAGCTATTTGTTTCCTTGTGATACTAATCTTTTGGAAGAAGTCATTTCAGACAAGGAGAATTTGTAGATAGTGGACATGTGGCCAGTTCTGAGAACTACTGGATGTATGGAAGCTGATCTTTCCAAGTTGCTTGATGTTGAGAAGCAACTGCCTGCAGCAGCAGCAGCACATGTGAAGATCACTTGTGAAGTTTTTTTAAGCTCACTGTCATCGCATTCATTCGTTCTTGAGAAGAATCTTTCCTACAAAGAAAGTGGCTAAGGCTTATGTTGTCAGTGAAGAAAATGTGACGAAGTTTGAACTTGGAATCAGCACAGAGGCCCTGAAATCTTCAGCATCTCTAAGAGTGAATCCATTTTTTAGTTTTTTAAATAAGATGCAGTGTGTACTGGACAAGGTATTTGGAGTCTCAGATGCTAATTCAAGTATACAGATACCAATGTAGTTAATCTAATACGGTGTAATAGAATGGCTCAGGTGAAAACAAATGCTGCCGTTGGCTTTCTTGGGAATTGTCTCCTGTCCTGCAAACACCCCGTGAAAATGTTGTGAAGGCTTGTGGTGTCATTGCTCTAATGCTGATGTAAGAACATAGGATTTAAAAGGAGCTCAGATCAGTGTTCCAGCTCACAGACAAGCGTTTGCTATGTTGTGCAGAGATCACCTTATCAGTGATGACTCATTTACCTGCAATTATATAGTTGAGAAATTAATACAGCTCCCATAAATAGCACTCATGCTAGGTCTTAATTATAAATTGCACATCTATTAAAGGTCTTCTTGTCCACACTTCCAGAAATGTTATCAGTTTTTTCACCATTGTTTCTGTTACTTGTAGAAGTCTGTAAAATAATGACAGAAGAGAAAATACTCTGTTTTCCCTTCAAGTCAGATACAGGTTGAATGGTTTATAAAGAAAAGTAAAAATTGTAGTGCTATAAATCCAGCTTAGCATGACTGAAGTATCTGTTCATGAAAAGACTCAATTTTGTTCCTATAAAAGAAGCCTCTGGTCGTTTTCTGGCTATCAGTGAAATCCATCTTAACCTCTGTATCATACGTACGTAGTTTCTGTTTGATTCTGCAGTCTTTACTTGCATTCAGCAATGTTTTCCTGGATGAGTAAGTCCCTGGTGTGCTTAGCAGCTGTATGGAAGCACTCATGTAAGACCTGATCAGCATGAAAAAGGGTTGAAAAACTTACTGCCTAAAAGAAATCTATGTGGGTGTATTTTAATTGCTACATTACCATGACAGTCTACAATATTTATAATTCTAAAGACTTTGAAAAGAAGAAAAAAGACAGATAAGCAGCTTGTGTGCAGTAGAAAAAACAGAGTCAATACATCAGATGTTTGTCAGATAAACATTGTAGATCTACGCTGACAAAGGTACTGCAATTGCATGAGTGTCTGAGATAGTTTTAATGCCAAAAGCTTAATGCCTTTCGGTGCATTTAGCTGTTCTGATTTCCCTAAGTGATCATAAACTTCATAAACAGACTTTCTAGGAGGTCTCTCAGAATCCCGTTAGAAGCTTTTCATTATACTGGCAAATTTATATTGAATTGTTTTGGTTTTTTTTTTTTTTCCATTTTCACTGTTACAGAATCATCAAATCAGTGCTGCTATACTGTTGAAAAAGAAAATAATGGGAGTGTAATGTAAAAGCGCTGATGTGGTGAAGCGCTCTTATTATGTTAGGTGAAGAATGCTATGGCTGCTTGTTCCAGCTTGCTGCAAGCAGTGATTGAGGGAGGAAATGGAGGGCGTTTCATTTGTGGAAAGAGGTTACAGACACTCTCATTTGAATGTGTAATCGTCTTTTGATGGCCGACAGGGTGATTGCTTTGCCCACTTGAGCTTTCTGCCGTCCTGCGTTGTTGGTTCTGGACAGCAAGAGGGCTACTGTACCTACAGACACACGGGCTGTGCTGCCGTCTCCTTTTTCAAATCTTGACTAGCAGCTGATGGTTCTCCCTCCAGAGGAGATGGCTCCTATAGTCTTTTGTTGTTCTCCAAAAGGGGATAGAGCATGTAGAGTACGTTGTTAGAAGTACAAGCGGCACCCTGAAGGTTCAAACCTGACAGGGATGTTAGGAGGCAGGTCAAGTGACTGCCTAATGAAGATGAATGGAGAAAATTGCTGGTACAGAGATCACGTGGTGGGCGCTTAGCCCAGGTTGCTGAAAGTGTGATGGAATCTCACAGCTTCATTTATCAGTGTCATATTTGGGCTAAAAGTGAGCAGTATTGTTCGCATTTCTTCCAGATGGATAGGTCAACTTTAATATTTATTGCTCTTGTAGAACATTTGTTTGATGTATTTCCATTAGCTAGGCAATAATAGAAAAGCAGTGGAGAGAAACATAAAACAGCTCCCTTCCTCTTTGGCTGAAATATGGCATACACTAATGTGTAAATATTACCAGGACTGTCACTGATTGATGTTCTTTTTAATCTTTTTCTTTTATTTGATGACATGCTCATATATATTAAGAAGTTTTATAAAACAGTGGAAAAAAAAAATCAAGGAAATACAAACCATTTGACTTTTGGTGTGCGATTGTTCATCTTTCAACTTTCATGAGCTTATAGTGCCTTTTGCTTAAAAATGTCAGCTTTATGTAAAACAAAGACACAATTAACACTGTATTTGAATATTGTTAGAAGAATAGAAGTAGTTCAGCAAAATCAACATATAATTTTGTATTATTGGAGTGGAATATAAAGGTGTTTTTTTTCTGTCTTTTTTTTTCCCCCTGTTGGTTTCTGTTATTGCTAATTACCACTTTGTGGGTTGAGGTAAAATTTTAAATAAGGAATCTAACCGTTACAAAATGGTGCCCTGTAGCTAATAGTGGTAGACCTGGTTACTGTTCATTAAATGTTTTTTTTTTCCATTTATAAAAATCAGGTTCAAGGTGTTTGACAGGTATTATTTTATACTGTGGAAGGAAACTTAGCTGTTTGTGAAGCAGGTGTTGTGTTAAGTGCAGTGCAAACATCGTAGCCATATGTTTCTATAATTTAAATTAATTTGGTACAGTCATACTGTTAATCTTTAGTGACTTGTTGATTGGCATTTTGCAGACATATTTCTGGAAGGCACCCAATACCATTTTCTGTAGCCTTTTTGGCAGTAGCAGAGAGTAACATTTCCACAAATTGGAATCTTGTACAGCTCTGGGAAAGGAGCCAAGATTTAAATTAGACAATAACCTCTGCTCTGTATATAGCTTCTATTCTTCAGCTGTAGGGAAAATGATTTGTTTAATACAGTCAGCTCTGTAGCATATAATAGACTGATATATGAGTCACTCCTTGGCAATGTGTGTTTCTTAAATTTATATAGATTGAACAACTAGTTGGTAATGTACTTAGTTACAGTTGTGCAAACAATAACTATTAGCAGAGCTGAACAGACCTGGGAAAAAAATGCGTTTGGTTGGTGATTGCTAAGGACTCTGCAGAAATGTTGGGTTGTAGAACCGTCCTTCTCTTCAGGTGCAGAGGAAACCAATTCAGAAACATGAGTATTGCTTCAGCTTTGGGAAATGGATAATAAAGCTTTTTATATTATAGTTTAATGTTTCTTGCATTTTGTATACGTGTGTGTGTGAACAGCGTTCCTTAAAAATTAAACTTGGCACCAGGCTGTATTGTAGCTACATAATTAGGTTGCAGCTCTTTTTGTTTTGCCCTTGTATATTTTTTTTCTCACTTCGTGTTAAAATCTGTTGCTGTCAATTGATATCTGTGAATGCAAAGAATTCTTTTCTTTCCAAACAGCAAGGATCTTTTCTTAAAGGGAGAGCTCTTAATACCATTTGGTTCATGTTTATTTAAAAGCTTAAAATCATTAGACCAAATCTCACTTTTTGTCCAACAGAAAATTGATTTTGCTAACAAAAATGGTGTGGGCCTGAAAGAGAATATTCAGAAATATGCAAATAAGCAGAGATAGAAATCTGTTTGAGCAGCTGAACAAAGCAATCAGATTTTTCCCACTGAAAGTTTATTTAGCTTCACTGTGAACATTTCTGAAGAAAATTATAAGCTACCGTTAGTGAAATAGTTCTTTTTGTAAGGAAAAAGGGATCCTTTTAAAGCAGAACTATTTTTTAATACACTGCATTCTTCTGCCAGGTCATACATTTACAGAATAAAGCACACTGTAAATATTGAACAATGTACAGATATACTTCCTAACAGTTTATAGTACGCTACATGTTCTGGGTGGGTTCCAAGCAGTAGTTAGTATAAATGATATGCCAATCAAAATTATTTTTGCAACTGTAACCTGTTATAATGCAGTCTCTTATCTCAAGCGTCAACTTGATATAAGCCAGACCTCTTCTGTTAAGCTTTAACTCTTACATGTGTAATTTCCCTTGCTCTGAACTGATCCTGCTTCTGTCCCATAAGCTTCTCAGTAACGTACAACAGCAGAGCATAATTCATCTATTGGTTATATAAATCTAAATCATCACTGCTGCCAATAGGTCATGTGCAATTTATTCCTTAGTCACAAGTGAATTGTGCACAGAGTATCTGAGTTACTTTAATGAGTAAATAAGGTTTGTGAATGGTCAGCATGTCCCTTTCAAGCCAGTTTTGTAATAATTCAGCTCTCTGTAAAAGCTGACTTTTTTGAAGAGCTGCCCCCTGGAGCCAGTAAGGTGATTACTGAAAATTTGGCCATTTCTGTTGGTAAAGAAATGTGTGTTCTCATGATCTGCCAGATTTGTAGTTGTAGCTAGCTTAAGGAGCACCTTTCTCCACAACTCATTCCTTCCCCAGATGAGAAAAAAACGTTTTAATTCTATCTACCTCTCCAAATCCTTTCAAGTTTCATGTTTGCTGTGCGTCCTTAAAACCAGTTGCATCAGTCTAAACTAAGCTGTACTGAATTATAGAGCAAATAACCAACCAATCAAGTGGGTGGAAGTTTGGAATGTGATGCAAGTGAGATCTTCTCTAGAATTTGAGGTCACTTAATGACATGGCTGTAGGTGGGAGTGCTGACCTCATGATTTTGAGTTGCTGGACTGTCCTTTGCTTTAGCTCCAGCTGCTAAGAGCTGGAATCAAGTCCTTCGTATAACCTTTTTATGGAACCTAGAGATGCTGTACATCTCCTTAATTGTTGTTGATGACCATTCTAAATGTTGATGACCCTACTTAGATGACCCTGGGAACTTCTGGCATGAAGGGAATATGTGAAATTGCCATTTTTAGATACTGATAATAAAAAAATCCGTTATTGAAGTTGGAGTGCTGTGATATAAGCTGACCACTGTTCTGTGTTTCTGAAGGAGATAGGTTACTGAGCCAGCTCAGAGCAGAATCTTGCCAATTTTGTGAACAATGGATGTGGAATTCCTGTGATTTGTTCTTTAACTATATAAAGCAATTTTTACGTTTCTTGCTTCCCTGTATAGTTTTGCATCATTTCACTTGCTCGCCAGAAGTGGGCATGGAATTAGGAGTTCTTAACTGGTGTAGAACTTTGCTGTCACAGAAACATCATCTCTCTGTGCCATAAAACTTCTCTAAAGGTATTATGTCATCCAAAATACTATATAATAATGAGGCAGCTTTAGCCCTGGGTATTTGGACAAAACTCTCAAATATATAGGAATTATTGAAAGTGCAGTGAGTCCAAGTCTCACTTGTACTATGGAAAGATTTCTGATATGGGGAATTTTCTATTCTAAATGTGGGATGGAATAATAAAAGGTTCAAGATATAAAAATGAGAGAACTCCCAGTAGTTTGCAGCTAGTTCTAGAAGCCAGCTGCCTTGCCAGAAGCATGCAGTTACGGTACAGAAAATGATTTGGTTCTGTCAGAATGGTTTCTCTATGAAAAATATTGTCTTGGAGACACATGAAAAAATGTTTCTGTAGAGCTCAGAACATCATTGTGCCCTCAGATGATAAGGGAAACTTGAAGATTGCTATATGAATACAAGCTTATGACTTCTCCCATTTGACCTCCAGTTATAAATTTGGCTTGTAATTAACAGGTATTTCTAGGAATGTCTTACATAGTGTCTGAACCTTCAGACAAATAATTAAGAAATTACTGCTAATTCACATATCTAGTTTGAATTCACATGAAAGCTAAATCTGCTCATTTTAAAGTAAACTAAGAAGTATTCAGCTTCTTGCATATCTTTGGTGTGAATAGCATAAGACCGTGGATTGTCTCAGTCCACTAAATGAGGAGAATATTTTCAGAGTTGTGGAACAGCTTGGCAGCTGAAATGCCACCAAAAGCCGATATCTCCTATGTTTCAAGGCAAGAAACTTAAGAATTTGCATGAATTGGAACTCAGGCTTGCTTACATCAAGACAAGAAGGGTAATACTGAACTATTCAAGGAGGCTTTTATTACCATTTTTATCCCTGTCTTAAAAAACATTGTTTTTTTCCATGTCATCTGAAAATTATGAGAAGCAATTACATTACTGAGATGCCCGGCATGCGTTTCAACATGCACTTAATTCTAATGCTAATTAGTTATTAGTATTTCAAAACACTTGTGCTCAAGATCACCTGAAGACTTGAGAGGCTTGGCTTTCCTGGTGCTAGGCAGTTGCAGCTCTGCATGTGTGAAGCAATTGGTCAGGTTGCATTTGAAATAAGATTGTAGACAGAGCAACCTGATTTTTTTGTAATTTGCATTAGCTTGCTTAACAGAAAATGTCAGTGGTTTAACATTAGGATTTTTGTGGGGTTTTATTACTGGGAGCAAAGGGCTTGAATGAGACTTCTATTCATTTCACTTGTCATAAATGGAATTTGCTGTGTAGCTTTGTGTGTCCTCAACTCTCAGTAGAACCTCAGGGGCTGCAATCAATATCAGAAGTAATTTCTGTGCCCACTTACAAGAAGAAATACAGTGACCCAATTAAGAGAAGAAAATGCTAGACTGTAGTAATGGATGAAAATGCAATTAAAGTAGGTTACTCACCTACAAAATAGAGTTTCTTCTGCCCAAAATGTTGCCCTTAGGTTGGAATGAAGCGGTGGGAAGCTAAAGATAGATAAATTAAGCTTGATTAGTCTCAGTGGCATAAATTAGGAATACAAGATAACATGAGGGATTATTCCACTCTAAAATTTAATTCTGCTCTACTGTTATTGCAGAGCATTGCATCCAATTCAATCTTGCATGTTTAAATAAAGTTAGTTGTTGCTGAAGACCCTCCAGAGGCCTCCCTGCTGTGGGATTTGTAATCCAGCCTCAGATAAAGATAGTAGAGAAATCCTTCAGGTTTAAGGTTGATGCAAGATAAAGAAACAGGAGGGATTGGTGTTTTGTGCCTGTGACCAAAATGCAGCATCTGTAATCATATAATCTGTATTGAGAAACTAAAATTTTACAGACTGGAAAACATCTTTGCCTGAAGGAAATTCCTGAGTCTTGTGCCTGTCAGTCTTTTTCTTCTACAGCTCTTATTCCTATAAGTTTACCATATGAAATCGTTGAACATCATCTGTGCTTCCAAATGCAGAAGGTCATTCCCTATTGCATGCTTCATCTTAGAGCTGTGGTTGAAAGTAACTGTCACTGACTGTGGCACTGGAGTTGGTGGATTTGTGGGTGGATTTTCTCTGTTTCTCATTCCAGAAGCGTGTAATGAGAGCAGAGCTGCATCCTACAAACTGGTTTTGACTTGCCTTGTACAACAGCCTGCTTATATTGAAGTAGAGTTGAATAAGACTTAGGAAAAAAATGGTATTTTTCAGCATTATTATGATTTGTATTTCTGAAGTGGATCATGTTTAATTTCAGAAATAATCACAGGAACCCATGGTATCAACTTGACTAAGAGCTGAGATACTGAAGGTTTTATGCATGTACTGATTTTAGCCTGAAAATATCTCATCTGATCCTCCTTTATGATTATTCTAAAGTGTCAGCATTTGCTTCACCGTTTCTTTATCAACTTTACATTTAAAACTTGATATAACTTGCTAGTGTAGTAGAGCTGAATCACAGTCTGTAATGGAATTTGCAATTTTTACTGGAGCGAGTTAAATTTGATGTAAGATTGTAAGAAAAGCTACTTACAGCCCAATTGCTGTATAATCACATCACTTGAAATTTGTGTGAGAAAATGTTATGGTTATCTTGAATATAATGATACAAAAGTATTTCTTGGGATTCTAAATATAAAATGCTGTCATTATGTTAAGAAATGCTTGGAATCAATGCTGAAGTTTATATAAAATAAGTAGGGGGAGGAAGGGAGAGGCATTGACATGATTAACACCTTGGTTGCATGGACTTAATGCCTTGAAGACAAAGGTGAAGCAGGAATTTTCATATGGTGAAAACAGTTCTGTATCCTATAAAAGTGTACCTTAAAGCAGTTAAATCGTTGAGTGTAAAAGGATACTCAAAGAAGTGTAGAGTTGTCTTATTTCCCTGCTGAGGGGATGTTAAAGAAGGACCCTCAGGATCTTGCTGGCTTCCATTGTCCTGCAGATGCTGAAGGACTCTGGTCTCCCAGCAAAGCACAAGCTGCAGCCTCCAGTCATGGCACCAGATGCCAGCATTGGAGCTCCTGTCGCCACCCAGAGGGACATGAGAAGGTAGCTTGGAGGGGCAGCCCCAGAATCAGGTCCACATACTTGGCTTGAGGCCACTCTGAGGGGCTCTTGATCTTCTCCCATTTGGTAAATGTGATGGAGAATAGAGATGTTTTCACACTCTGGCAAGGCTGTACATAGAAAGACAGCAAGAGTGCTTTACCTTTGCTTCAGTTCTTCAGAGCAGTTGTGAAAAAAAAACACAGTTTAATGACCATCTGTCCTCTGATGTCATCAGAAGTAAGGTCTATGCATAATTTGAGCTGCTTAGAAAAAAGCAACTTGTGAAATGTGTATGTTGAATGGATGCTACCAAATTGCATATTTGAGAAGACCTTTCTCATGTGAAATATAAAGTGCCAGAGTTGCAGAGGAATACATATAAACGGGAGACCTAGCCATATGAGTAAGTTCTTTTTGTATGTTAGCAATATATTCCCTCCATGACATTCATGTCTAATCTGGTTTACTCCAGCAACAAGTATATGCTTATGAGAATGATCACCAGAGTAATTTTTTAGTTCATTACCACAAAAATCTGTAGGTTAGAAAATGAAGAAAGCAAATCTGTTCTTTAAATATTCTCATTTTGAAACAAATACTTAAACTATAGTGGCCTCTCCATGGATTTGTTAATGAATGTATTTATCTTTTCCAGTATTTTAAGCTTCAGGCAACAACAGGCTGTGATGATAGTAAAGGTACTTCAGAGAGGCCTGAAGTACCTTTGCTAACATCTGTAGGTCTTTTGGAGTATTTTTTTATGTGAAACTTAGTGGGTTGGCATAAGTTTATTAAGTGTATTGGCCTTGTATCAGAGAAAATTAGTCATAGTATATGTAAGTGAATGGAGAGTCCAGTGTCCCATGTTTGATTTCTCCCCTTTACTACCTTTGAAGGCAGGCTGGGCAGAATGGAAAATCCATTCTTGTCAACAAAGAGCCAAAATGGTAAATTGAAACTTTTTGAACATGGGACAGCAAAATATTTGGTATGTTTGTTTTGAAAAGAACTTTCAAGATTCAGACTAATTTTATAATGCTTTAATCTTGTATAAATATTAAAACTGGGACTGCACTTTGGACCACCTTTTAATATTTATACATTTGAATGTGGAATAAGTAGCATTAAAAATCTGGCATGTGTTGAATTGCCTTGACTGTCAGTCAACAAAATTATAACACTGTGCATATTTATACAAAGTTATTTCTCGCATATAAAAACTTCTATAGACTGTATCCTTCTTAGGAGATCTGAAAATGTCTAACATGAGATCATTAAATATTCCTTTCATTACTCTTCCTAAGACTTGCACAGTATCACACTTTGAAAAATATCATTCAGTTACTGCTTTTGGCCGTGGAATTCACTGAAGGAGCTGATATTAAAGAGTTTGGCTGGAATTACAGAGATTAAGTCAGTGCTTGTTATTGTTATTGCTGAAGTTTTGATTTGCTGGCTGAAAGCTTTCTTAAAGTAGCTTCAAATGTTTTCATTCTAATTGCTTTTCTGAAACTTTTAAATCTGTGCTGTCTGCAAAGAGTGTGTCTGATGGAGATTTGAGGATATAGGAATAAAATAGAAATGTCTGTTTTTCTTTAGAATCATGCTCAAGTATTTTATCCCACGGAGGTGGTTATTTTTGCGCGTTCTCACTCTATGTATACAGACACATGCATAGCCACATGTACATCAACACATATAAAACAGTTAATGTGGCAGATGTTTAAGACTCAGAAATTGAAATCTAAATTGTCCCTTGAATTAAAGGCTTTAAAGAGTTCAAGTATCAAAAGACTGTCGAATGTGTGGTTATACAGATACTTGCCTACAAATTCAATAATGAATGAACCACCAGTGAGATTATTCATTTCCCGAAAATTCAGCATTGGGGATGTGACTGCAAAACTGGAGACTTAGGTACATTTAACTGAAGACTTTGTACTCCTGTCTTCTGTTGGCTGGTTGCTCACTAGCTGGGTGTTCTTAAGCAAATTAAGCTTTTTGGTGGGAAATCCTGTATAGTAACTGCTTTTGTTTTCAAGAGGGCCTGCCATTTCCTCCTAATGATTGCAGGATCCTGCTACTGTGTCAGAGAATCCTGAGGTGGAAGACATCAAGAGGAATAACTGTCACATAGTAAGTTCTAATGGTCAAAGTCACCAAGGCTTCTCAGGTAGTTTTTCACACATACTTGGAGGTCTTTCCTAAAAAGAATTTATGAAAGGAACCTAGCAGGAAGAGAGCCTACTTCCAGAAGATGTCCTCTACTGAAAATAAAATAATCTGTCTCAGAAAGCTGATTCTGTTGTACTGTCCTACAGTAATCATAGAATTTTGGTTGGAAAAGACTAAGATCATTGAGTCCAACCATTATCTTATTCTCCCAAGTCTGATGCTAAACCATGTCTCTCAGCACCGTATCTCATGATGTTTTCTTCACATCTTTTCATAGAATCAGAATCATAGAATGGTTTAGATTGGAAGGGACTTCAAAGATAGCCAGTTCTGACCTCCTGCCATAGGCAGGGACACCTCCCACTAGAACCGGTTGCTCAAGGCCTCATCCGGCCTGGCCTTGAACACCTTCAGTGAGGGAGCACCCACAGCCTCCCTGGGCAACCCTTTCCAGTGTCTCACCACCCTCACTGTAAAGAACTTCCTCCTAACATTTAGTTTGAATCTCCCCTCTTCCAGCTTAAACCCATTACTTCTCGTCCTGTCATTGCAAGACCTTGTCAGTAGTCCCTCCCCAGCCTTCCTGTAGGCTCCCTTCAGATACTGGAAAGCCACTCTAAGGTCTCCTCGAAGCCTTCTCTTCTCCAGGCTGAAAAGGCCCAACTCTCTCAGCCTGTCCTCACAGCAGAGGTACTCCAGCCCTCTGATCATCTTCATGGTCCTCCTCTGGACAGTTCCATGTCTTTCTTGTGTTGGGGGCTCCCAGAACTGCACACAGTAGTCCATTTGGGGTCTGAGGAGAGCAGAGTAAAGGGGGAGAATCCCCTCCCTTGCCCTGCTGGCCACACTTCTTTTGATGCGGCCCAGCACAGGGTTGCTGTCTGGGCTGCATGTGCACACTGCCGGCTCATGTTGAGCTTTTCATCAACCCAGACCCCCAGGTCCTTTTCCTCAGGGCTGCTCTCCAGCCATTCACCACCCAGCCTGTATCTGTGCTTGGGATTGTGCTGACCCAGGTGCAGGACCTTATGCTTGGCCTTGTTGAATTTCATGAGGTTGGTCTGGGCCCACCTTGCCCAGGTCCCTCTGGATGGATCCCTGCCCTCTAGCAAGTCGACTGTGCCACACAGCTTGGTGTCATCTGCAAACCTGCTAAGGGTGCACTCGATTCCTTTGGCCATATCACTAACAAAGATGCTAAACAGCACTCGCCCCTGAGGGATGCCACTTGTCACTGGTCTCCAGGTGGACATTGTGCCCTTGATCACCACTCTCTGCATGCGGCCATCTGGCTGATTCCTTGTCACTAATTCTAAATTTGCTGTAAGTGGCACTGACAAGGCTCAAGTGAAGACTTGGCCTACATAGTAGTGTGTGTTACCTGGTGGTCCTGTTCTTCATCACCACCTTCAAAAATGGCACCTTTTGCTGGGGAAAGCTTTGTCTCAGTCAATGTGTTCATAACCTTGTGCACACATGGACATAGTGATTCGATCTTTGGTGTAACTGGGCTATCTGTCTGCTAGCTAACATTTGGGCAGTGGCTGGCCCAAATAGCCTTTTAACTGCATCTGGTCCAAGTCCCTCTCTCCTTATACTCTGTGACTCAATCCTTAACCAACAATGGCTGCATGTTGTCTGGGGTAAACAATGCTTCTTGAGTCTGGCAGTGTATGCTGGTTCTTCCAAAATGTTAACATCTTGCCAGAGGAGTCCAGGAAATTTCTGTGGGTAGCTATGTCGTGCCAAAATCAAGGATACCATTTTACATTCATCCTGAGACAAAATTACTTTATAATTTCCAAAGTTTAAATTGCTGGTTTTAAAAGATGCTTCCGTCACGACAATGCAAATCCCTAACACCTTTAGTGATGTTGTGTCTGTGAATCAGCTACTGTAATCTGCCTCATTGTTTCTAGTAGCAAAAATCATATAGAATACTTAGATTTTTATAAAAGTATTTGAATACCACCTGCTGCTTCTGAAGTATTGAAAGTGTCATCAAGGACTTGCTCTTCCAGAAAAGAACACTCTGCTCCTGCAATGAGCACATCATACTTAAAAGTAAAGCCTCTATAGAGATCAGCTGGATATACATCTGGAACAGGCATGATTGCAGAATTCTCAGCTGTTATTTTTGCTTTCACTGAGAAAATAAATTGTGTTTCCTGATGAGAAAAAAAATACTGAATTTAATACATCTGTTGAGGACACTGCTGTACATAGATGATGATAGTTGATAGTAATGAAAGAAAAAAAATTAATAAAGCCCCATCTCCCAACCGTCCTCCCACTCCATCTACTTCTGTTGCCAGAATAATTTTAGTGTATATTGTTTTGTTTGGAGTAATCAGGCTGAAGTAGCATTAGTCCAGCTTCTCATCTTTTAATTACAGACAGTTTATTGTCTGTGCTGTCCCACTTTCTGCATGGTTCCCCACCAGCCAGCTAGACTTAGCAATCTCCATTAATTTAATTTGGCATTTCATTCAATCAGACAGGCTGTGAACATGATGAATATTTTTTTTTTTTAGATAACACAATGCTCATTCTTAATTGATGTCCTTATCAGACATTGTATTTGCCAGAGCTGTAATTATTGGTCAGGCAGCAAAATCAAATCTGCCCAAATGCAGTGAAGATGTTATTTGCTGAAATTATTAAGATACAGTACTTAGACCTGCAAAGTAATTTAGTTTTGGTCTGTAATTACATCTTTTGGGATCGTTATCTTTCTTTTTACTCATAAGGATAGTGTAACCTCAGAGGATTTAGTTTGCCAAATATGAGGATAGAACTGAGATCCTTGCCATAATATAGATAAGTAAATATTATGCTACATAAAGTTCCGAGCCTGCTCACACCATAAAGTAATTGTACCAATGGCCATAGTTTTAAAAAATATGGATTCTAGTTTTATTGCAGAAATACTGAGAGTGTGATCACTTGAGGCTGCCAGTTTCAGTAGACAGCAGTCTTCAGAAATGTTGGAATTTGGGTGTACACCTATCTAAAATACAGATGCAAGCAGATAGGTAGAGCTGTGGCAGAACTAGTTTAGAGCTAGTTTTGCAGGCAGTAGTTCAGCACGAGGCCGGCAGGAATTTTGTCTAGGGATACTACACCGAGAAACTCTCAAGTATGTGTTTTGACTAAATATTAACTAACAATTATAAAAGGACTGTTAATGTCATAAGTAAGCCTGAGTTTTGTTTTGCAGTAAAGGCTGGGATAGAGATTTCTTTAATTAAAATAAAGATACAGATATTCTCAGATACATGATATGTAGTCTTTGAGGAAAGAATTGCAATTATTCCTTTCAAGCAAAAGAGAAGTTTCTGGATTAGTTATGAGAAGATAAAATGTGTTTCACTCATATCCTGGATATACTTTGAATTTTTTGTGTGAGACTCAGGTTCTGTGGTTCTGGTGATAGTCTGTGCTGGAACAGTAACCCTTCCAGTGGTTTCTTCTTCCTTTGGTTACACTATTAAGTTAAGTAGCAATATTATAAAAGAAGATCCAATATATTTGCCTGATAAACCTAATTTTACTGTTGTACATGAAAGTATTAGTATTTTGTAAGTTAATATTCATTCCACAGAGATGCTCAGGTAAAAGTCTGGGCTTCTCTGTCTGCTTTTAAGTTTTTATGTATTCTCTATTTGCACTCCTTAGGAAAGGTATTGTGGGTGTGAGTTCCAACCCTTTTTGTGTTAGAGTTGCATCACAGCTAAGCTGACTTAAAGACAGGCGTGTAGAAAGTTGTAACAAATATTAATGACTACATGTTGTAAGAAAAATAATTCCTCCCTCAAAGCCAGTAGCAAAATTTCCATTAACTTGTGGATGATCAAAACATCATTTTGTGTGTCTGTAACAACTTCAGAACTAGTTATTTGCTTCTCACGGTGTTTGGTTTTTTGATTTTGTTTTCGTCCTACGGTTTTGTGGTGTAAACTTCTCTCTTGCTTGTTTCATGTCTTGCTGCTGAAGAAGAGCCCAGGCAGTGGTATGCTATTTAACCTTTTGAGATCTTTCAGAAGATTTTTTCCGGTAGGAATTCAGCCTCTAAACATGTAATCACCAATTTTTATCACAAACTGTCAAGGCTTTTTCCTTAGAACAGCTGTTCATTGGTCTCAGCTTTCATAGCCAACAGATTTCGAAGCTCTGGTGAGTGCAAAAGGTAGCTTGAAAACCAAAGCACTGCTTGTGCTCTGCTGATTCCAAGTGGCTGGTCCCTAGATGTGCTAACAGGTATAATATTTAGCTTAGGAGGTTTGATCTATGAAAATGTGTGGTTTGTACAGTGATACACAGTTGATTTGGCCTTCAACAGGGCATCTATTGGGGAAGAAATAGAGTGCATGAATTTTTCCTTAGCATTACAAATACACAGATTTCCTGGAAGATAGGAATAAAGCTAGATACTGGGCACTAAGTTTAGTAGTCATAGCTAAGAGAAGAGCTTCAGTGAGCTTTGGCAGCAAATTGTCATGCTTATGCTTACTATGGTTATGAAAACTGAAGATGGAGTTCATTGAACTCCTGGAATCAAAGGAAACAAATTGTAGTTGTATTGCAATGATATGCTGCTAAAGGAGGCAAATAAGATTTTATTTCACTGTACAGAGTGAGTGTGCCTTGAGATCTTTACATGCAAACGTTTATGTAAAACCCAGCTAATTGCTGTGTTTAAGCAAATTGCAAAGCACCTGAATGCCAGCACAAACCAAAAAGATTGGTGGACTCTTGTTCTTGTCCCAGGGAACCCCAATAGGTGGGTCCCTACAGCAGTATACCCAGGCAGACCAAATTGCTGCGTCTGCCCTTCATGCGAATGCCTGCTGTCGACTCTAGTGGTGCTCTGAGGTGTGTTTATGAGGGGTCTGAGGAAGGAATCCTTTAGAAAATAAATGCAACAAGACTCATTGCACCAAAAAAAAGCATCTTTCCCAAATTATTTGACTAAAATAGGCAAGAACCCCTTGTTCTATTTAGGATGATTTATAACTGTTCCCAGCTGATCACAAAGTGTTTCTAAATTAAAAGCCATTAATTATGGCCTTATATAGATACAAAGATATGCAAGAAGTGCTTTATAATTCCAGCTCTGCACTTCAGGTGAGAGCTTTTTAAATTACTTGGACCATTGGAGCCACCTGCTTGACTAAATGCTGAGGGCCCTGTGTTTCGGTACTCATCAGTGCATTGCAGTGTTAACATTGTTACTGATTTTTCTCATTTCTCCAGGGCAAATACTAATTAATGGATACAATTCACAGCTGATTAGCTGTAGTTTCTTCAGTAATTACATTCGCAGACTAACTGTTCAGAAGAGGATTTCTAACCCAGTTCTTATTTCACTCTAAGCTTAATTTGTTTTTTGAATTGTTTAGGCCCTTAAGATAATAACCATTTTATTTTCTTTTGTTGTTATAGGTACTGTTAGATAATAAGGAAGTTTAATCTTAGAAATACTCACTGATAATTGTTGTGTGCCTTTAATGGATTTCTAATTCAGTGACCAAAAAAATAGGTTAATAGTGTTAATTATGAGCCATACTAACAAAAAGCCTAAATATGCCAGGTTCTGCAACCTGTGTGTGAGTCATACACAATAGGGCCTTAAATATTGTAGCCCAAGAACAGAGTGGATCTAGGGTATGTACTAGTTACGTCGTTTACTTCCACTGTCTTAAATGGAATGTCACTTTCCCTTTTGCATTGTTTCAGTACAACAAACAAACAGAGATAAAAAGCAATCACAACAGCAGTAACTCTGCTTTGAAGAATACAGACAGGTCAAAACAATGTACAATATTACTTTTAAGGTAAAAGCTACGTTTTGGTTTTGAGGCACTGCAGCCCTTTGGATGCCAAATGCATTAATGTTTGTACCTACTTACGTATCCGATGTTGGAGCTGATTTGCCTATTGTAACTTTGTGCTTGGGTAGAATTTGAAAACTTTATTTCTTGAATCTTTTTTCCCCTCTTACAATAGAAAGACAGCTCTGTTGGAGCCATTAGAGCTATTCATCTAAATCCTTCTTAGTTTACCAACTGACATGAAAAAAATAAATCTATCCTGTTGATCTCACTGTGAAGGTGGAGTACTGTGGTTTTGTGCAACAAATGCCCCCCCTAACACCCTTATGTGGCAAAGCAGTAATGTGAATGTGCAACTTTGAATTGAATTTTTTAATCTGAAAAAATGGGTGACATCTGGGCTTTTAAAAAATGGATGACATTGCCTGAGTATCTGCATAGCTGGGGATAACAGAGTTTTAGTAGCTATGAGGCAGCCTACATATTGCGTTAAGGCCTCTGTTGCTTAACATGTGTTGTAGGTTGAGAGATTCAGCATGTTAAATACACAAATAGAATTTCACACTTCAAAATGAGAAATCTCATAGCATATTCCTTGATCCTCAGGACTGTCTTCTGACTTGTTTCATCAAGATTGTTTTCTGACTTCTTTGTTTCATCAATAAGATCATCATGTACCTGAGGCTCCACTTCTTTGTGTCCATATTTGGTTTTTTTCATCATCTTTCATTAAAGTTTCCTCCTTGGTTTTTTGTTTAGTTTTGTTTTGGTATTTGTTTGTTTGGGTTTTTTTAGCTCCTTTTAACTTTCAGTCTTATTTTCAGAAATGGATTCTGGAGTTTTTAGGAAAAGAGCTTTTCTTGAAAGCATCACTTTGGCATCTCCACTGCTCCATGGTGCTGGAGGAACTGGTCAGAAGATTTTTGGTGGTCAAAAATGCTTCCCTGATGAAAACACTTAGGCACGAAGTACTGCAGTACTTGGAAAAAAGTAGTTTTCCTTTTGGGAGGGGTTCAGCTGGCTGGTCTTAAAAGCACAACAGTTTATGGATTGGAAAGAACAGTCTATGCAGGTACATGGTCTTCAGGCACTTGTTGGAGAGCTTGTGCTGCTGCTGCTGGTGTTTGCTGTTATGCTTTTGAGTGAGACAGGCCCACCAAGATCTGGCAAGATAAATCCTTCCTGAAGAAATGTGCTTTTACAGAACTGAAAAATGCGAGTTACAGGAAGAGTGCTTAGTGTGGCTTTGGCAGCAGAGATGTCAGGGCACTGCAGGGAGAGCAGAGAGAGTTTTCTCTCATTTGATCTTTTACTGTGCAGCATGTACTGTGCCTGATAATAGAAGTGCGAAGCCTGTGATGTCATGTTTTAGTGGTAGCTGCAAAACAGGTGTGGTATCTGCCTCTTGAAGGGAGGTCTCTAGTTGCCAGCCTCCTCCAGGAGCACATTTAGAAACACTACTGAAGTGGCATTTAAGGGGATGAGGCACACCAGGTATCAATTAACCAAATGCTGATAGCCTCTCTTCCATGCTCAGTCTGTAAAAGAAAAAGTACTTATCTTCTTTAGCAAATGCTCATGCTTGAGAATTTGGGGGAAATGACTCTGTGGCATCAGAGAGGATCCTTTTGGATCAGTCCTGTGTAAGAGAGCTTGCACCTCAGTGGTAGCAAGTGGCATTCGGTCCACCCTGGGAAGATTTCAAGGCAGGAATACTATAATTTGTACCAGGAAAGATGTAGTAGAATCTAAATGTCTTTTCTGGAGAATAGTCTCCTTTCTAATGATTGTTTCACTTCCAAAATCACTTCTAGGTTTGTGAGGTGGCTTTGCTACATTGGCAAAGAAGATTGAAGAGATGTACACTTGGATATCTTCCATGTACAGACCTGGGGATGCAGAGCATGTAATAACAGTGCTGAATCCAATCTAGTTCTGACTTGAAAGAACATCTGCAAAATTACATTTTGTCTGTATGTTGGTTTGATTTTTGTTGTGCATTTTTCAGCATTTTTTATGCTAGTGATGGGGTAAAGAAAAGTTTATCGTGGCATGCATTAAAATGCAAATATTTATTTCTCTTTCAGTTTGGAAACAATAACAGCTACATGAACATGGCAGAGGCAAACAATGCATTTCTTGCTGCAAATGAGGTAAATGTTTTTCTGCTTTATCTGTGCTCATATTCTGCTGTTCACTGTGATAATTTAACAGACTGAATGGATGAAAAGTGAAGTGCTGAATTTCTGTGTGTTTTATGGAGCACAAAATAAAGACTTTAATGAGAAAGAAAATAACCTGACAGCTCTCCATTACTAGTCAATTTAGCTGACCATAAGGCTGTTACTTACATAGCATATCAATAGAAACAAATCTGCTTTATGTATGAAAAAAAATATAAACAGAGGAAACAAAAAGCACAACAGGTGTACACTTCCAAATCAAGCTTACTAATAACCATTACTAGCTCATGTCCTAGTGCCATTTATAGATAGAAATAATTTAATTTGGGTTTTTAGTACTGATGTAAGTTAGAACAACACTGCCACCTTTGTTGCCTAAGGCATGGGTGCTGTATGTAGGAAACTGACCAGGATCAAGAACAAACCTTGGGGCCGGGCTGATGGAGGCTGGCTGGGCGAGGTGACACGTTTGATCACTGCCTTGGAAAACAGAACGAGGAGAAAGGTGTGGCCGTTGCAGTCTTCATGTATTTGTTGCAGTGAGGCTGCCTTGCAGCCAGCTAACAGACTATCAACATGCCAATACTGACCTCAGCTCCACACAGAAACACCTTTTGCTCAGCCCTGAGAAATAAAAGCTGTTATTCCAAAGGGAAGACTGGAAACCAGAAGATGCACCACCTAGTAACAAGCATATCAGTATGGAGAACAAGAACTAAGTATTGCTGTATGGTACGTGCCTTTAGTGATCTTCCCAACATGAGGAAGGGTTCAGTAACTGGGCAGCCTTGATTTTAAACAGTGCCAGTGGTGATTTGGTCACAGGTGTTCTTGTGCACTTCTGAAAAAGCAGTCTTGGAGAAAACAAGCTGGAAGGTGTAACAATAAATAGGAAGGCTAGATTTCAGAGTTGTATTTTATGAATCATTTATACAATGGTCACCATCTCTTTTTACCCAGCAAGACTGCTTAGATAAGGGAATATTCTTTGGCACTAGCTCCAGTGTTATTTGTGATAATGAACACAAACCCCATCTGTAATGACAACATGATGTTTCTTTCTGTAGAATTTCTTTCCTACATTTGAATCAAACATTGATGAAAGCTCTGCTGCCAGCAGCTGTTCAGAGACAATTTAATTCCAGCTGTGATAATTCACCGTGTCAGACATTGGCTGTTATATGTTGATACAACAGTTCTCCAGATTTGCATTTTTATCAAAAGGAACAAATGTTTTGAACATTTCAGTACAGATGGCATTTAACCACACACTTTTTTTTTTTTTGGGAAAATGTGTGAGAGATAAATATTTGAAAAGTTAATAACTTCCAAAAAATGTGATTGGTAAGGTTATACCATCTTTTGGTCATAACAGCACCTTTCAGCAATCCTAAATGGTGTGCTGTTACGCCTCTTTTTAGAGATTGACTAGCCCAGTGATTTGAATTTGAAACTGCTTCACTAAGGGATTTTCTGTCTTAGGTGGCATCTATTTTATCCTCAGTCTCAGATCTATTGTTACTTTGTTTTTAAAAGTGCTCTCTACATATTTGGACAAGTTGTATTGTGAGAATTAAATTAACTTTTAAAAACCCAACCGTTTATTGACCCATTTGTAGTAAGCTATAAGTATTAAGATGAATGCTGCTTTTCTAAGTAAAATATTGCATTATTATCTAGCCGTGCTACCTATTTATGCATCTGTCCTAGAGTTATTCTGTTAGCTGAGGAGAAAAAAAGATCCAGTTATTATGATTACTACTATCTCATAAATATGTCAAGTAGAGAGAGGTTCAAATGTACTATAATGATACTGATTGCACTGAACCCTTTTGCTTGAACAAGGAATAAGAATGTGATTAAGCGTTAGCGTTCACATTAAAACATGAACCTAACTTTGCAATTACCGCATTACAATATATTTAATTATAGTGTTTTTACATTAGCATGAAGGTAGCGTTCTTGCTATGATTTTGAGCCTGAGCACTGCTGAGCTAGAAGCCCATTTTATTCCTGTAAATAATGCCTTAAGAGTGTAATCCTAGAACACATTGAGGCTTAGAAGCCACACATTTGCTTTATGTTTTCTGTCTCTATGTCATGATTACTAAAACCCATTCTAAAGCACCTTAAATATTTATTGAAATAATATTTCAAGTGTTAATTACAGTGGTAATGAAAACAGCCAAATGCCACATATCAAGAATGAGTGTTTATCCGTATTGTTAATGTGATATGTTAGATTTCATTAAGCAGTAATGGGGTAGCAAATGAGTCACAAATTACAGTTGCATCTGTTACTAGACCACATTAGTGCCAAAATAACTGCAAATGCAGCCATAGGGTTATGTTCATTAGCCAACCACTTCTGGCCAATCCATCCTTTGTGTTTCTGAGCTATGGGGTCCACAGGAAGAAAAATTCACACCTTTTGTAATGCAGCAGCAGGGAAGTCAAACGTCTCTCTAATGCAGGCCCAGCTTTCGCATCCAGAATTAAGTTGCAGTCCTGCAGTTCGAGCAAGATGGGCAGAGTCAGAACAGACTCTGATGGTACTGCAGACTGCAGCAATCTGGGACCTCATCATTTCTGGTGTGAGACCAATAATGACAGCTGACAGGTTCTATATGCAAGCAAAGGTTTTTCTTGTGTTTCAGTTTCCATCTTCTCTCAAGCGGTTATTAATTTATATCATCATTAACAGTTTGAAGGATGACAATTTGCAGCAGTTAATGAGATCTTTCACTGAACATGTCATTTTTAAATTAACTGGCATTAAGTCACTCTTTCAAACAATGTAAATAATACATAAAACAATTCCCGCCTCCCCCCACTCAAATCCTGAACTAATGCAAACAAACAAATCCCAGAGCAGCCTTGCATGTCCTGAACAAGACAAAAGTGCCTATTTTAGGATTGCCAACTGCCCAGTTTGATCAAGACAGTCCTGATTTGAGTACATTTAAAATGGCCCAATTTCAAGCACTGAATTTCTATTATTAAGTAGCACTGGACCTGAAATAATATATGAAAGTTCATTTAACTCACAAGAAATTTGAATAAGCATAGCTCATTTGTTTCTCAAATAAAAGTCAGCAATGTTGAAGCCAGATACAGACTCTACTTGAATAAAGATTATCTGTGACAGACACATGCACACGTACAAACACGCACAAACCCTGAAGATAACTGGCAGTAAATGTTTTGCTCAAGGCATCTTAACAGGTGTTCAGCTCGTAACAAACCTACTGTTCAAACAAAGCTGGCTTGCTTCAGAAAGCACTGGAAGCTTTTATACGTGTCTCTCCTCCAAATTACAACCCTTGTTTCAAAGAGTGCATTGTATTTTGGGGATGGAAAAGCAAACAAAGACCAGAATTATAGTATTTCATGTTTATTAGTGGATTAAAAGGCAACAAAAGATGTGAAATGGTCATTGCTGAGTTCATGCAGTGTGTGTGCCACGAAATTGTCAGTACTTTATGAAGCGTGAGAGTAATGTAAGCTGTTTGTGCTATTTTACTAACATATCAATAAAGTGGCAATTTGTTGTACAGCCAAATCCAGTGTAGCTGATATTCAGACTAACAACAAAGACAGATGTTGCTAATTAAGTGCGCATTAAAAAACTGTTAATACTGATACTCCATTAAAGCCGTATGATAATGAGACTTAAATTTTTAATCACAATCATCCACAAACCTCTTCACTATACAAAACTTAACAATTTTGTTGTGTGTAGCATTTGCTTTTGAGAAAGGAACAGGATTTGGGCTGCAAGTTCTGGAGGTGGTTGCTGAGAGCAGTGTGCCCTAACATGCTTTACCTTATCCTGGCCTTTTCTAGCAGACCTTCCACACGCCGAGCCTTGGGGATGAGGAGTTTGAAATTCCACCCATTACCCCTCCACCTGAGTCAGACCCTGCCCTGGGGATGACAGATATACTACTGCCCTTTCAGGGCCTCGGTGACCAGCTGCCTGCACAAGGAAATGAATTTACACCTCAGTTTCCCCCGCAGAGCTTGGATCTTCCCTCTATTACAATATCCCGAAATCTCGTGGAGCAAGATGGTGTCATCCATAGCAATGGACTGCACATGGTAGGTCTGGTGCTTTGTGTCTTTACATTGCCTAATAGTGCCTATCAAAGTATAGTGATGCATATTTGGGTCATCAATCTGATCTCCCAGAAGGTCTGTATGATTTGTTGTTATTGTGGCCTGACCAAGCCTTTGCCAATGTTGTGTATCAAGGGCATGCAAATTCTGTATGAATGGTGACACGTCAGCAGCGTTACGCAGCAAATAGCAAATATGCTGTTACTCAGTTCCCTAAGGCAGTTGGCCAATGGTTAACAGTATTAGTGAATTTGGGAGGGTAAAGGAGGATGTTAATGCACAGTGCGTTTCTGTACTGTGTGAACAGATCTCTCGTAAAGAAACAGGCTTTACAAGCACAGAATTTTGCTAATGGACTTGGAAGCCCATATCCATTGGCACCATGTGCATCCCAAGTGGTGTTAAAAGTTAAAAAAGGTATTTACAGTCGCCACTGGCATCAAGAGCTGAGAGACCAGTGTTGGCCAGGGTGAGCTACAGGATTTCAAAGGAATTACATGTCTCTGTTTCAAGTATAGGACCCGCATCTGACAATCATCAGGATATTCTGAAAGTGCCGTATTGAGAGTAGTTTAGAAAGAGAGCCAGGCAGCAGTAAAAACCCAGATATTTCCCTATAATCTATATGTTTCATTGGCTTAATTGTTGTGAGGATTGGAGGGCTTTGTTTTGCTTTGTTTTAATTCATAAATCAGTGAACCTTGCTCATACTTGGAAAGATAGGGCCATAAAAAAATCTTTGTTTGGTCCAATGGTCTTGTTGACCGTAGACAAAAAGGCAAGATGGGCC
This sequence comes from Tricholaema leucomelas, assembly GCA_013400475.1. Classification (NCBI taxonomy): domain Eukaryota; kingdom Metazoa; phylum Chordata; class Aves; order Piciformes; family Lybiidae; genus Tricholaema lacrymosa; species Tricholaema leucomelas. The sequence continues at coordinate 3,244,368 of WAAF01019521.1, forward strand.
TGTTTTCCTGTTGTTGGGCTGTTTCCAAGGCCTCTGGAATGGGGAGGGATAATCTGGGTGTGGGGAAAGGCTGAGTGACAGAACTGTTTGTCTAATTCCAGTCGTCATCCTGCTAATTAGAACAATCAAAACCAAGGCTGCGTGGACTCTTCTCCAGAATCTATACCCCCAGTGTATGGCTGTGATACCAATAGACGGATATGTAGGGCAGTTTCCACTTTCTTACGGCATTTCCCGTCAGCTTTGGGAATCTCTCAGCTTGGGTTTCTCTCAGCCTTGTGCAGTAACATTTGTACTTGCGGTAACGAGACACAGCTTTAGGTCAGTTTGTCATGGTAAGCACTTTGAAGTCTGTGGTTACAATTAAAATTAGTTCTTATGCTGCATATTGAAGATGAAGTGTTTAGCTTGAACAGATATTTTACACTAACTGTAGTATTTTTTATTAACTCTTTTATATGGGACCTTTAGCTAAACTTAGTGTAGAGAACATACAGATTTACTGCTGGACTCTGATAAAGGTCATTGTGTTGTCGTATTATGAATTCATGTAAATCTTTTCTGCTTGTTTATTATTCTGGCAAGCAAAATTTAATTAAAGATTTACAAATCAACACACAGCAAATATTTCTCTGGAATTTTGCAGGCTGCTGGCTTCATTGCAAATGTTAATATTTCCTTGGAGGTCACAAAGAGTAGCTAGCATTAATACAGAATTACACACAAACTGCTCACTGTTTAGGAGGTGCAGAATTCAGTAATTCCATATAAACAACGCAGAGACTGTCTAAAGCAGACCTTGAAGGTTATGATACTTACTTTCAGATCTCATTTTGAATGGGATTGTGTACACACTAGACATGTTGGGTGACTACTAAAGAAAGATCAGATGAATAAAATCTGAGAGTCAGGAATGTTGTGCCTGAAGTCCGAAGTAATGTAGCATGTGCTTATGGAATACAATGGAATTTGCTCAGGAAAAAGCAGTAAATATCCTGAACTAGGTCAGCGTTGTGTTGTGTTGTGTGTGGGTATCCCCTCAATGTTATCGAGATGATGCGTTCTTTCACTGAGTGTGATTCTTTAGTGAGTAAATGTGGTTACCTTAACATGTCCAACTAGAAGATCCCTCCTCGTTAGCAATCTCTTCTCTCACCTATTCTTACACTGGATGAGAAGTTTCCTTTTTTTCTAGGCTATGCAGTGCAGAAATTAATGGCATAGTTTACATGGATTTCAGTGGTAAGCATTTGCTCCTATAGAGGTCAAAGAGAAGATCTAGAGAAGCACATGCCTTCATATCCCTGTAGCCCAGCATTTTTAAGGCTGATTGACAGTGCTGTGGGTTGGGAACTCGAGTGTAGTTTTGCTGCAGAGAGTTGATGAAGAATTTCATGATTTGATAAGGATGAGCCACACAGGGAGGTTCGTGTGGCAGGCACTTGCCCACAACTGCCTGATTTGTTCTATCCTGTGAGATGGAGTGGCCCCTGCCATTGTATTTTAGTCAATAATCTTTTTCTCTTCTGCTTATAAATGCTGAGTAGCTTCAGGAAATTTAAAAGCATTAACAGAGGGTCCTTGCATAGGTTTCCCCTGAACTCACATAGCTCTCCTGAGTACTAAAATTTTCCAGCAGTTAATCTGTATTTCAAAAATAGAAAATGAAAACATTGTATCATATTTTATGTGAAAAATGTGCACTTTATTAAACTGGTAAATATTTATTAATAATATTAGAATTCATCTTTAAATTAGACATTTCATGAATTACCTTGCCTTGGAGCTATAAAAACTTTATTGCAGCAATAAAAAAAATGTAAAGGAGGCATTTTGACTATGAAATTTCATTTCATGGTCAATTGAATTTACTATATCTGAAAGAACTAAAGATGGGGTTGTAAAATAATTATGATGTTCGTATACACTTACAGAACAATGTTCTTATCCAGCAATACTGGGGTAGTCTTATTTAAAGGCTGTGTTAATAGTGCATTGCTAGTCACTAAAGCTGCTTTAGCTGAGTGCAAACTGAAATTATTTCAATATGAACTACATTGAGTTTATTGGTTATGTTGTGAAGCATTAGATGGCTTTACTATAAGCAATATTTAATATAGATAAATATACTACTAGCCTGTTGAAAAGCCCAGTAGAAGAATTTCACCTTGAAGAAATGTCATGAGATTTTAAATCACAAATGTTGAAAAAATAAAATGGGCTTGGACAGAATTATGATTAATACTGTGTGTCTTTGGCTTTTTTTTTTCCTATGTACTACCTGACATGTTCACCTATAAACTTGAATGCAGAATCGCCAGAGGCATGGTTAAAAATAGGTTATGTCAAGGTTTTCCTATGTCTCCCTTAGGGTATATGTGGAGTTGACTGGCTACCTTGTAATACTTTTGCAAGTATCTCACATATTTCTCACAAGGATACCAAAGAAATATTTTTTTTTCTCTCAACATATTTTTTTTGTGTCTTATTATAGCAAAAAAATAATTCACAGTGCAGGAAAGATACTTATTCTCAGCATAAATGTGACCTAGCAGTTACTAAAAGATGGTATGGATGAGTTAACTGCTCATGCTATCGAGGTCCATATCCTATGGAAAGAGTGACAATTTGTCACTGTGCTGATGAACTTCATTATTATGGGCAATAAACACAATGCATTTATCTTACTCAACATCATTCTTCTACATTTCAAAACAGACAAAGGCAGCAAATGAAGGAGATAAAATGGATGCAGTTTGATTAATTTTAATGTTTAAATAACATGCAAATAAACCCCTGATGCTCAAACCTGAGTCACTGATAAATGGAGTCTCGGTGTACGTTTAACTTCAAAGGACGCATGGACTTGCACGATGCAAATATTATCCTTATAAATGCTTGAATATAAATACGTGGAAATCAACAGCAATATCCTCATTAAAAATCAACATCCAGTAGTTTATATTAATGGTCTGGGTTTTGTTGAGCTGCCCATAGAAAAATTATTTTAATCTGCGAACTGTGGCAATTCTGTAAAACTACAACTTGTGCTCCTGAGGGTTCCTTTTTTTAACACCTCTCTATAATCTGCCCAGCCTGCTGAGTAGCATTGACATCAGTAGTACATCAATTTCAGAAAGTGGATTATTTTTACTAGACAGCTATTGTGACATATTGGGTCAGTCATAAATGAAAGATATTCATGCAAGCATGCAATACTTGTAATGAAGTCTCACTCTGACCTTCTGTATGATTGATTCTGTAATTTAGTTTTCTCAGGCAGTGCCTGAAATGAAATGAAATCATGTTGAACAAGTTTTGAATACCCACAGTGCACCAGGAGAAGAAAAATCTGCAGCCCCAGAGGCTTGAGAGAGAGCAGCTGAACGATTTATCTCCATGCTATTATAGCCTTTGCCAGCATTCAACATTTCTTCTTCTTTTTTTTCCCCTTCCTTTTTTATTTTTTTTTTTCTTATTTGGCTTAAGTACTTAATTCTGCAGGTAGCTGTAAATGGGAAAATAAAATGCTGTTCAGATTTAAAATGACAGGACAGGAGTATGTGCAGGGGACTGATAAAATATCTTGAATAGAACTGACCTTTCATGTAGCTGAAAGTTACTGGGGGATTCATCCTCATAATTACCATATAGATTATTTTTATTTCTTTCCTGCAATGAAACATTTCAGAGAGCAGTAGTGCTGATTGAATGAAAATTGAACTTGTTAACATTCTTTTCAGCTTAGCCTGTTGTACATAACAGAAGGTTAGCTTTGATGAATTTCAAAATTCTCTTTCTGATATCTAAGAAACAGACAGTAAAATAATTGTCTCTTTTCAGTCTGATTTTTTCCTTTATTTAAGAAAGTACAGATGTTACAAAACCAGACTGATAATTTTACATTTATTGCTCCCCATATTACTTACGCTGCTAGAGAAAATGTGTTTCCTATTTGATGAACATTTCAGCCTGTTTGTATTTTATAATTGTTGTTGCAGTGCTGTCAGTGCATTCTGCGTGGATAAGGCTAATTCATAAAGGAATACACTCATCTTTAATTACATTGCTACTTAGGAGTGGCACTGTGCTTAAATCAAAGTCATGATGGTGACTACTGCTTTTATTTCAGGAAGAGGCTTTTAAATAAACTGCTCAATGATGTGGCTTTAAAGAGCTGTGCTGAAAATTTGAGCTTGTACAAGACTGCATGCAACAGAAATGTCATTAATGCTTTGGAACAGCGATGCCTTTTACTCCAATGTTTAAGTATTTTTTAGTAATTTAAGTTCCCAATTTACTAATTAACTTTCAATTAATAGATTAGCAGATGATTCCAGGAATGAAAAAAATTGCTTTCAAATTAGGCAAATACAGCTCTTTGCTGCTCACCTGACTGCATGATTCTAGTTTATATCTTTCACTTTCTTTAAAAGAACCAAACTTATTTATAAATCTCTCTATTCATTCCCAGCCTGTAATCCCCTATCTGGAGAGAATGGAGTAGGTTTTCAATTAATACAGTGTTACAACAATGTTGTTTAGTGTGTTACAGATGAAACAGTTACTTCATGGGTCATTAATGTGTTTAATGCTTGGTACGGTCTGTTAAAACAAGCCCTTGTTATTGTTACGAACCTGTTTATTGTCATCTTTAATACAAAACATGCAACTAATTGACAGTTATAATTGTTCTTTTATAAGAGTAGCAACTCTTCTTACTAGAAAGAGATTATCTTCAGAGTTTTCTTATTTCTATTTTTGATGTGATTATTAAAGAAGATTACTGAACTCAAGTTTTAAAGCAGCAGTGTTGATCTGGTTTGTATAGGACTCTCCCAGCAGAAGTGGCAGCTATTATCACCACTAGTTTTCATAATTTGTTGTAGTAAGAAAAATTAATCTCAAAATTAAGAAACACCAAAATCAGTGATGCTCAGTGACATTTGGCCATATACAGAACTGTTCTGATGATAGCAGAGGCTTTGTCAAACTAGACCTTTAGGACTCAGTTGAGATTTTGCACCTCAGGTGCCTGCTCTCAGCTCAGCACGGTGACAGTCTGGTTTCTGCCTACGGATCTGAGTCATCTTCTTTGCTGATGGATGAACTTCCAGGTCTCTACAGAGTTATTTTTTCTTTCCTATTACTGTATAATTTTGGGGGTTTTCTGCCTGATGATGTAGCTGCACATTTTTTAGTGTGTGCATGTGCACAGCTCTCAGTGTCTCAGGGAAAGGAGGACAATGGGCTGAAAACCCTGGAGACAACAGACAGCAGTGGCTTCTGCACAGGAGTTACATGCTACAGCTTTTAACATGATGTGAAGACGGTGCTAGCCTGATGATGTACTAAATAATAGGGTGTTAATAGTGTGTAGGTTTTCATGTCCTCAGTGACATTGTACTACTGAGCTTGGATAATATAGTCATTTTTCTGAGAGACATGCTCTTCCCTCCTTTCTCATCGATACAGACACAATGGGCCATCTGTTAATGAGCTGTTATGGTTGGAGAAGGAAAACGTATTCTGGTGTTCTGTTCAAAACTAGACAATTCGTAGTAACTGCAAGGAAGGACTTGTCCATAGGACACAAAGTGGCAGCAGTTGCCAGTGACAGAATAGCAGGTACTGATGGTGCTAAAAGATATAATAATTGAAGTGATGCAACTGGCTTACTGCCTATTGTGAAGCATGAGGGGCTTCTACATAAAAGAAGAGAAAGACATTGGCAGAACACCCTGGGGGAAAGAATTACACTGATTTTTCTATATTAATAATATCTGACTCAGATCCATCAGCTCCAGAAAATACTGTGCCATATAAGAATGGGGGAAATGATACACCCCACTGGGAAAGCTGTCAGGATTTGGAGTGGAAGCAGAATCTCTGGTATTCCTAAGAACTGAGCTCAGAAGGAACCATGAGTGTGACCAAGGACATCAGATGCTGTACCTAGTCTGGGTATGTTGTACCTGACCATAGGCTTTGTTGTGTTCAGCCACTTGTATTCTTGGGTCATGTGAGAGCTTCCTTTGAAATTCCCCTTGTTCTCTGCTGTTACCATCTGTGTTTCTTCTTGGGCAGCTTACCCAGTATTCAGCTTCCACTTCAAGTTCTGAATTCTAAGTCTCTGTAGTATTTAAAATTACTCTATGTTATCAGGTAGCTGGGAAAAAATATTGTCTGGTAACAGAGAAGACCTACTTTTCTGACTGGTTTTAAAAAAACAACAAAGAAAACCCAAACACCATCCAAACCCCGATAAAAGTCCCTACCCTCAGAACACAGCCTACCAACACGTGTAGCAGTTCTTAAGCAAGTGCCATGTAACCCCCAAGCCTGTCCCTACCCAGTTCCTTGCACAATTTTTGTTACCTTTGATACGATTTGTTAGTTGTCATGCTTCCCAGTCTCACCTCATGTTGCATACTGCATAACAAGGACCTTTGAAGTCTACCTTTGATTTGGTAGCTGATGCACCTGAAGTCACAGAGGTTGCAACAAAACTGCTAACAGCATTTATCTGACACTCTGGGACTTAATTTCGGCTATCCAGTGTTTGTTTGCGATGTGCCTTCACCATTTTCGTTCAGCAGACCTAAGGTTGTAGTGCTAATTTGGAGAGAAGCTCCTCGTGCCAACAGATTCATCAGATCAGAGTTGAGATATGTCATCGGAGTCACACATGTTATTATCATCAGTCTGCAAGAGCAGGAGCCTTTCCAGAGCAGAAGCATTCACTAGCAACTGAGGCAACCCAGAAGCATTACTCCTTCATCCCACTTAGGAGACTGCATATGGAACCTATGGGATCATAGGAAAGTAAATGGATAAGAACAACCTTCCCAAGCAGCAAACACTCCATGCTAGGGTGGTGAGACATCCTGGGTGAGAATTATAAGCGCTTAAGAGAAAAGTCTTTGTCTCCTTGATTGGTAGTTGTGTGATTTTGGCCTACCCGTGAGCTTCTAGTGTTTCTTCACCATGAAATGCAGCATTTGGGTAGAGGTAGCTGAGCATGCTGTGAACAAGCTGCTACCAATAGAGGCCACAGAGCAGTGTTGCAGAGGTGCCTGGTCATGGGACCCAGAAAAGTGTTGGTCTGCTAAGTACCCAGGCCAGTTGGGCACATTTCTTACTTTGAATCACATATCTGAGGTATTGCCTGGTATTGATCTGCTCCTACTGCCTAATCCTCAAATGTGGTTCCACAGAAGAATTGTTTTTAACATGTGGTTTGGTTGTCTCATGGCACTCTTACCATGTCATGCTGTCTATTCTGAAGGAAGGGACTGCTAATGTGGTTGCAAAGAAACCCCCTAGAAAAAGCAAGGGACAGTAAATCAGAAAGATTACAATAAACATGTGAAACTAACTTGAAGATGCAGCTGTATAAGAAAATCTTGTCTTATAGCAGGAAATTCATTTCTTAGACATCTGGGATTGCCAGAACAAAAGGAGAGAGTTGCTTCATTTTGAGGAATAAGTTGGTGAGCGCTCATATATGCTGGTTTTGGTTTATATTTCATTTCTCCTCCTGTCCATTCTCTGTTTATGTGCTCTGTGTGAACAGAAAAGAGTAATTTGTGATGTAATGGGAAATTCTTCAGGCAGCAGAATGTGCATGAGCCTTGTGACACCAAATGATCTTTTAGGTCTGATATTTTCTGTTCGTTGTAGCCTTTATTTAAGAATTAAGTTAGGTAAGGTTTGATTTTCTACAGAGACTTCTGAAAAACATGGGAGTTTTCTCATTGCTGGAGAAAAGAAACTGCTGCTTGTAGTGGATCTTCTGATAACTGCAGTTTGACAGATCTATTACTGCTGCCAGTATCTGAGGAGGGGAGAGGAAGGGCACTTCTTCAGTGGTGGCAGTACCAAGTGCAGCTGTTTTGAATTCTATTAAGTAAGGATTTAATCTCTGACCGAGAAAAGCATCCTGTTAGTTTGATTTGTTTTGATTGGCAGTGAATTCCAATCTTCTAAAATAATTTAGATTAATGGATTCTTTTATCTATGCTTGTGGAGAAAAAGAGTATTGAGGATTTTTTCTAAGGATATGCTGACTTGCGCAGAAGGAAAGGGAACAATTTACCGGCAGGGACGACTGAGGATTTTGCTCTTTGCACCATATTTACTTCAATGTAAATATATCCTTTAAAATATTACATCAGCTTATGTTACATTGACACGACAGTGATGAATTCCTGAGGCAACAGAATGTATAATGTTTTAAGTCAGCTTCTGAAACCAGGGCACAGCGAGCATAACCATGGACGTTGGGTTTTACATAGTTCTTTTGGTTGGCGAGTTTCTGCCTTCCCTTCGAACACTAGCTCACGCGGGGTCACATCCCAGCCCTACAGCTTCCTGTAGGCACTGCTCTGGGCTCAGTCCTGGCAGGGCTAGTAAGTGTTCCACTGGAAATGCTGCCTGTTTAAATGATCGAAGGCTGTAGATGTTGATTTTAATCAAGACCTCGGTACTACTCGTGTAATGTTCTAAAAAGTGTTTTCCCAGTTATTGTTTAATACTATGTTGAATGTTTCTGAGAGGTTATATCAGGGTAGAAATCCAGGATAATACTACATATGTACATGCATGTGGAAGTGATTCTCAAAATGCAGAGTAAGTGGAAATTAGGATGTCTCTCGATATAATGGCTGGATGCATTTATCAATCCAAATAAATACTAGCTGTTTGACCTACTGGATGCTCAGTGAGTTGATAACAGAGGAACTAACTATTTTTTGCTACCTTGTTTTTTTTTCCCCTTAGTTCTCAATGGTATGTTTTGGTTTTGCTGGCTCAGGTACAGTGTTTGTTGAAAAACACCTTTGATAATAGTGTGTAAACTAAAGTGTGGGATTTCACACATTCCTTTTTTCAAGTCTCATTGCTCTGTTGTTTACTTTCCCGTGGCTGTTGAGGAATTGAGGTTTTATCAGTTGTTGAGAAGTTATACTTTTACAAATCGATGTGAAATAAGCTGTATGTGTGGCATACGCCCTGAGATGTGTCCTTTATCAGTATGGCTAAATATGACGTCTTTGGCATGCCTGTCTAAATAGATCAGAATAGTTGTGATAGGGATAGCTTGATGAACAGATACCCTTATGGCTCCTTTGAGACCTTTTCCGCATCAGATGCTGAAAAGTCCTTGTAATGTGTGCTATTGGAGATGTACAAGAGAGTGGTGACAGAAAGCCAATGTGCATAGATACAATCAGTCACCATAAAGTTGCTTTGAGAAGGGGAAGCATTTTGGACAGTATTTTGTCATTTTTTTAAATGTTTCAAATTAGAGACCAGAGAGGTGGTTGGCATTCCTCTCAGTAAATGTGTCTGTACCTCAGGCTTTTTGTAACATCCATGTAGGAAAACCAAGGAGACAGTCATTTCAGTCTGTAGAGGACTCATACAGATTGCTTCTTTTTGGTTTTTCATTGCACACTTTTATGTCCTTGTTTGATTGTCATGCTGAGAAAACCAGTGGCTGAATTTTGCCTTGGCATGTGTTAAAATCATCAGATTTTGCCTAGTTTCAGTCCAGGACTGTGAAGCAGATCAGGCTCACTCAAAACTTGATTCTGCCCACTTGAGAAGTTGATGAATTGTGATCAGAACTTACCTGTCATTCTTGTCTACTGTTTGAAAAGTCCTGACTGTTCATCATATTTGTGTATCAACTTCGTGTCTGGTTAAGTGTACGTAAAAGATGTTGTGCTAGTCTCTAAAATTTGGACTCAATAATCTCAGAGGTCTTTTCCAACCTGCTTAATTCTGTGATTCTGTGAAAATTGCCAGTGGATTGTTTTGAATACATGAGCTTCTCAGGTTTTGTGTGGTAAAGTGATTAGAATGACATCTCGGTGTTGTAGTCCACGTGTCTTCCTGTTTAAGATGATTTTCATTCTCAAAAGACTGATAAAAGGTTGGAATTTCTATTAAAAAGTATTTTATATATTATGTCTTATTACCTAGCTGCTAGATAGCAATTTACAAAATATTGTTGTTTCCACTGCTAGCTTTGACTGATGTTTTTAGAGTTAAAAAAATGAAATCCTTACTAAAATAGGAAAAGACTAGGAAAGTAAAAATGGAATTAAGTGGATGTAAAAAAGCCCACAAGCATCAAATAGTGTCAGAAAAAGGGACAGTTAAGAATTCATGGGCTTGTGTGCAAAATTAGATTCTGGGTCAGTGCAAGTCAAGAGGATTTAGTCTCAGTAAAATCATAGATGCAACCAAAATGACAAGACTTGGAGTAAATGGTTTGTAACTTATTTCATCACACTTTGTTGCCTTAAAGTCCGGGAAGGCCTGTATTGTGTGACAATGAAGAGGAAACAAAAGCTGGCCTTTGAGGTGTGCAACCGCCTCCAAGAAAGTATTGCCTGCAAAATAATGCAGAAAGTTAACTGCTATGCAAGGAGGTCATTCTGATGATCTCTACCTTCATTTTATCAACAGATTTTCTTCATGTGATAATGTCTGTAATCTGAAATGAACGGAGTAGTATGCAGGTGATCTGCTTTTACGAAAGACTTTGAATTACTTCCGAATGCCACTGCAAGTCACAGTCGAAATGACCCTATAGTTAATGGTAGCAAATTTCCACAGAGGGTTCCCTGAATCGGATGGGTATTTCAGCCAGTAAATCTGATGTTTTGATCTTTCTGTGTCAAGTGCTCCACTTTTGGCAGGTGCATTCGTCTCTAAGGAGCTGCACTCCTTGCTGATAATATTAGAAAAAATTAAGAAGTAGGAAAAGCAGTGTGACGTAGTTATGAATGATGAGCCAAGTTGGCAATGGTTTGGAAAGCGTGGGGAGAATGAGGAGGAGATCTGGAAACGGGAGCTAGGGGGTTTAACTTCATCTGTACTGGATCCGGGTAAACACTGCGTGCACTTTTATCCTAAGAGGGCTTTCTTTTTTTCTGTATGGGCTTCAGCAGAAAGGCAGATTCAGAATTAATATCATTTATTGCTCTAGGGATGCAGTGTGCAGTACTTGTATGTTTCTTGTATGGTTGCACTTGACCCATCCAAGAAAAGGCTTTCACAGAACCACTGCCTCTTCTGGAGGAAGAGTCATTAAAAATAAGAGTGAAGTCACCTGAAGTAAACTTACCTCCTTGCTGACACAGATTTTTGAAAACTGGTTTGGGCTTATCCCCAGTTAAGAAAGCAGTGGGAAAGGTCAGACTGCACTGGGGAAGTGCTGGGCTCCCAGCGTTGCTGGTTTGTTCCATGTCACTTCATTAAGGGTCTTTGCAGCTGCCACTGATTGCAATGCAGTTTATTAATAACAAAAGAGTTTACAAAGTCTTAATTTATTTCTCATGTTTCTGTCTACTCATACAACAGCTATATACAATAAGGTTGCTGAATCAATTTGTGAGCTATTCATTCTCTTCACTTATTAACTGTTTTAAAAATCTTTTCTGTTTAAATATTCCTTCACTGTGTATTGATCTGCCTGTGGTTGGAAATAAGAAAACCGAGTTGTTCTTAGGCAGATTCCAACTGACTTTGCCTTCAGGGTCTCGCTGCTTTTTATTTACAAATGTGGTAAGTGTTGTGCAGATGTAGAGGGCGACGTGGTTTGCCCTCCAGAAAACGTAGAAACAAAGCCTAGCAAGCACTTGAGTTTCTGAGACATGAAGTGCAAGAAAAATAAAGTCAGTGATTGGTACATAGCTTGCTGCTTCCACACGGGTTTGATTGTTGGATTAGAGATAAAAGTGTGTAGTTCTGTGAACAAGGATTTCTGGAAGTGATAAGGATTACTCAAAACGGTTTTCCAGTGCGCTGCAGTGTCTGCGCTCGAGACCTGGCAGGGCAGTGTTCTTTACTTAAAACAACTTTAAAATCCCACTTAGGATTCTGGTATACCTACTACTGCTACTAGTAACAGCTAAGAATAACTGAATGTCAGTAAAGGAAAAGGCTTTTCTCTCTGTATATATATTCCCCCTTCCTCCCCCTCCCAGTTTTGTTTACTTTCTGTGTTTGACAGCAGCTTGTGTCTTCTCAGTTGCAGTGTTTTCCCTGTCTCATCACTCAGCCGTTTCCCAGTTGTTTATGTGGGGATTGCACACTGCTTCAAGAGAAGTGGTGCTTAAGAATGGGCAGATGCAGTTTTTACTCTGCCACAAAACTGCACCCAAAAGTGTGGAAGAATTGGGATGGGGTGTGTGTGCTATGTGGTAACTGTTACTGCTTTTAATTTACTAAAAATGCAATTAATTCATTGGAAAGAAACAGCCAGCAATGTGACATTGGCAGTTCTGCAAGCCTATGAAAATAATGTTGCCTGATCACACTGTGTGGTAACAGCTAATAACTAAATCATGTTTCAATCTCTTTTAGGATCAGAGTCACACACAAGTTTCCCAATATCGCCAGGACCACTCTCTGATTATGAGATCTATTGTCCATATGACTGATGCTGCTCATTCGGGAATTATGCCTCCTTCTCAGCTAACCACCATTAACCAGTCTCAGCTAAGTGCACAGCTGGGGCTAAATTTAGGAGGCACTAATTTGCCACACACTTCTCCCTCCCCTCCTGCAAGTAAATCAGCCACTCCTTCCCCATCCAGCTCTATAAATGAAGAAGATGCAGATGAATCAAACAGAGTAAGTCATTCTGTGCACTCTAGTGAGTAGCTTTATGTCTGTTTGCTGTATTTCCACGGATACAACTCAGTTGCAATATGGTAATATAAAATACAAACAGAATATGATTCAGTAGCTGTTTAGCTTCTTAAGATGTTTCTACAATACCCCCACAGTCCTAAATGTAAGAATATATATACATACTTGGTTGAATACGTACATAATTTGTTTCAGATTTTATAGAACTGGTGACTCTCTTAACTCATCAGCTTTGGACAGTTTTGTCATTTTGATATTCTCTGGAGTCATATAAAATGTAGATGCATTTAGGTAGGAATCTAAGCTTCTGACTGAAAGTTTAGTTAATTTATAGTTTGTTTTAAATAAATCTGTTATAAAGGGAAAATACTATCAACAAAGCACAGATGTTAGTGTAGCAGCATATTTGAAGGGTCTAATTTCGATAGCTTCGTGAAAAGTTTTCTGATTTCGTTAATGGAAATGGTGCATATGGAAAGGTCATTGTACAGGATCCTTATATCGAAGTAAAATGACTTGGTGCCGTAATCTGTGCCTAGCTTGATAAAAGAGAGTACAGGGCATGAGGTGCACACAGGCACCAGTTACCTGTAATCCTGTGTGTGCTGCTCTGGGACTCTCCACCCCAGAGGCAACAGGGAGATGGCGTAGTGCACCTGACCCTGTGTGAGGAGTCCTGGAGGTGAGTGGTGGGCACAGTAGGTGTCCCCTGCAGGTAGATAGAAGCCACAGAGCTGCTATCTCTCTGCATCAGAAGAGTGGGCTTTTCAATCTGTACCCCATCCCTAAGTCACAGTCTGAGTCTGGGAATCAGGAAATGCCTCCGTGCTCATCTTTGGAGTTTTTACTGTTGAAATTACATTTTAATGGAAAAACACAGATTGCCTGTCCAAAGTGTGCTATAGAAAAAATGTCAACTTTTAAAATACAAATTAGCATTGTGGGGTGTACATTTTCAGGTCAGGCTTGTAAGATTTGGCACTCTCAGACATGCTTATAACGAGTAGTAACTATTCATGCATTTAAGTGCCAGTGGATCCAATGAAATTAAGGTGAGACTAAGTACTGTTTGATAAGGAGAAAGCTTTGCAAACAAGACTGCAAAATGTTGCATACGTAGTAGCTTTAACTGTGTATTATTAGCTACTCTCAATATTTTTTCAGAAGTAATCTGACTTATTTCATACATACATTTGACTGTTCTTGTTATGACTGTTTCTTAGGCTACTGGAGAAAAAAGAGCTGCCCCAGATTCTGGCAAGAAGCCCAAGACTCCAAAGAAGAAGAAAAAGAAAGATCCCAATGAACCACAAAAGCCAGTGTCAGCATATGCCCTTTTCTTCAGGGATACGCAAGCTGCAATTAAAGGGCAGAACCCGAATGCTACATTTGGAGACGTTTCAAAAATAGTGGCATCTATGTGGGACAGTTTAGGAGAGGAACAAAAACAGGTAAAAAACAATCAATGCAGGGTTGTCTCACAAGAACTAAAATAGTAATCCTTATAAAAGAACCCTCCTAACTCTGTGCTGACAGGTCTCTGCTGCTCCATAGAGCTACACTTGTTTCCAAACTTGCCGAAGGCCTGGCATCTAAAAAGCATTTTGTTCTAAGAGCCAATAGGTAGTACTAAAGGGTTTGTCTTTAAATTCTGAAGGGCAGTTTGAAAACAGCTCAGGTGATGTTGTCCTAGAGTCCTGTTAAGACCATCTTTTGATGATTCCTATCTCAAAGCTCTTGTTTCCTACTAATCAGAAGGTAGGAGAGGAAAGGGGAAGGTACAGCACATTTACCATTTTTCTTTGATCTGCTTTGTGAATTTGTTACAAAGTCTGTCGATGTCCAACCTTTGAAGCCAATCCTCTGTGCCGCATTACGATGTCATGTGTGAAATGTTATCTGCAACTCAGACTTGGTACAGAATGTTTTGTTCTTCTTTGCATGCACATGTAACTCCTACACATTGATTGAAGGGGGAAAAAAAATCATTTGAGGCTGTTTGCCTGATGATGCTCCATGCAGCTCCCAGTAGCAGTTAACGGAAGCTGTGATGGAAGAAAGAGATTCCTGTATAGGACACCTTCTGGCAAGATGTGAATTGATATTTTATATGGATTACATTTGGAAACTTTTATTCTGTTCTAACAGATGGTGAACTTGATTTAAAGGTGAACTTCAATAACTAAAAATACAAATTAATTTATACTTTTTAATGCTGAACTATTCTTGTCTGACTCAATGGGACTCTCATACTGGCTTTGGGGAAAGCAAGTTGTCCAAGCTCAATGAACCACTTTTTTGAGTGTTTTGTTTTTAAATTGCAATTGCATAGTTGGGTTTTTTTCCCCCTATTTTATGCTACTGCAGGTACTTTTTTAGCATCTGATGTATACAGTATTACAATATCTCTAGTGCTTAGAGCAATTAAAACATTACTTCCTTGGGAGGTGAAGTGTGCATAGGTACTCTTGTCAACCACTTGGCTGCTCTAGCAGCTTTTCTTATCTTCAATAAATCAAGATAAATTGTGCTCCAAGATCAATAAGTAGACTTGAAAGTCTGTAAGCACCTGTAAGAATATTTAGACCTATCAGGGAAGAAAAAGCACATCTAATGGTGGAGTGTTTTCAGACATTGTTTTTTGTTTCTTAGCAAGTGATTTTGAGAGCATTCTGGCAAAAAAACTTTCTAATAATTGAAGTTGGTCAAGTTGTGGTGTCTTTTAATAGGTATATAAAAGGAAAACTGAAGCTGCCAAAAAAGAATACCTGAAGGCACTTGCTGCCTATAGAGCAAGCCTAGTTTCTAAGGTAAGCCTAAAAATGCCTTTGGTGTAATACAAGTTAACTCTCAGCAACAATGTTTAAATATACTGGGGGTAGAGGTGTGGTGTTACACCAGATAAAAGTAGAATCCTGTAATACAGTTCTAGAAGCTGCTGCTGCTGCTGCTTGAAACCTGCATGTTCTCTGCACACACACACACACACACACAGAGACAATAAAATCATCTCTCTAATGGCACAACAGTGATTCCCAAGCAGTAACTTTGTAAATGTACATCTTGCTTTATCTATGGAAGCAAAATAGTGCACTTCACTACAAAAGTAAAATTCAGTCATGAAAAAATGTGCTGACCTTTTGACATTCACATTTGCAATCTATTTGCTGAGTTTTGTTTTTCCTTAAGTGCTACTTCTCAAAAGACAGACTTGCTTTGTGTAGAGATGGAGAGCAAAGCTTAAATATTTCTTGCAGGTGAGGGGGAAGGAAAAAATGGAAGATGGCTCTGAAATTGGGCAGTACTTACAAATGGACTAGCTGGCAGAGAGCCACATGCAGTATTTTAGCAGATCACTGAGTTAAAATAAAACTTGTGAAGAAAAAAAGCTCTGCTGCCTCACTTGGGAATTTACCTTTCTCATTGGCAGCACTCTACAGGTTGTAGATCTGGTATTGCATCTGAATGTCATAAATAGAAATATGCTTATGGACATCTAAAATATGGTTAAACATTAATCAAAGTGTTTATTTCTCAAATAATATTTCATAAAGGTAAATTACAAAAATACCTGTGATCAGAAGGAAGCAACAGAAGAAAATGATGATATCTAATTCCTGGGAGTAGTTGCTTGAATGTTTGAATGCAGAGTATTAGTGATCACTCAGAAGGTTGTTGTGTATTTTAATTCATAAATAAGTATACAGCAGCAGATACTATGCAGAAAAGCTGAAAGATTTCTCTGCCTGGTGTTGAGAAGCTTTGTTCTGTCTCTAGGCCTTATTTTCAAAGCCTTTGTTATCACAATGCTTAGTTCAATGGCAGGTGGAATTGTAAATACCTTTGAGGAGATTGATTTTGTTAGTCCTAAGTTCCCTTTTCAGAAACATCAGAAATCATATTTTCTCCAAAAATCATGAGACCTGGGATGCTGAGTAGCTTGTGGGATGACTGCAAGTGGAAATTACACTTCTGAGTCTAATTCACTTAGTCTCCTCTAATTTAGTAATACTTGCTGTAGCTTTTTCATCCAAGAGGACTGCTGAGAGTAGGGATGGAATAGCACAGTTGACACATTCTAAAGTAGACATCTAAAACATCAATTAATTGTGCTGGGAGAGACTTTTTTTCTCTCTGTTTTCTTTATATAGGGATTCTAGGCAACGATTCTGTATGTTGTGTATAATGCAGATGTGTAAAACTATGAGAAATTAATCCTGCCCTTGGTGCTTAAACACATTTAATTTACACATGCATTGTACTTTTAAATATACCTTATAAAACTATAACTTCAAAGGCAGCAGAACACCTCCTTTATTGCAGTAGCCCTCTTTGGACAGCGTGTCAAACTAGAAACTTCCAGGACACTGGAAGTAGGCAGAATTGCCTAAGCATGGCACCCTGCTGATGTAACTGTACTGCTTCTGGTGTGTTCTGTTGGATACCTTGGCAATGTTCCCTTGGACTTTTTTATGTCTTGATGCTTTAGATGCAAAGAACAAGCAAATGAAAAAGAAGGTTGTTTAAGAAGCTTAATTGTTTATATGCCACTTGTGCCACAATAAATGGGGTGAGGGAGTTATGCTTTTGCTCAGATTTATGTCCTGAAGAACAGGGGGTTTTGGAAAACATACAAATATAGAAAGTGTTTGGCTGATTTTAGCTCTTTCAGCCACAAAAACTATGTGACATCTCTGACTTCCTGGTGTTGAACAAGGGCATGGGTTATTTTTTTGTTCAAGTAAGAAGTAGGGGTACCACATACAGAGACAGATGAAGGGGTGATGTAATGGGTTGGTGGATCAGTGATCTTTTTGAGACTGCTGATCCTTTCTGATAAAAAAACAAAAGATGAAAAAGTCTCCCTGAGTGGCTGTGATTTTCATTTCCAAGCAAACAGTAACTGGTTTTGCTGTTATAAATTACAATGAATTTCTTTTCCAAACACAGGCTGCTGCAGAGTCTGCTGAGGCCCAGACAATTCGTTCTGTTCAGCAAACGCTGGCATCCACAAATTTGTCTTCCTCCCTTATTCTGAATACTTCCCTTTCTCAACACACAACAGTATCAGCGTCTCCTCAAACTCTTCAACAGTCCCTTCCCAGAGCAATTGCTCCAAAGCCTTTAACCATGAGACTGCCGATGAACCAGATCGTAGCTTCTGTTACTGTTGCACCAAACATGCCATCAAACATTGCAGCTCCGCTGATAAGTTCTATGGGAACAAATATGGTGGCACCACCATCTTCATCTCAAGTCAGTCCCTCCATGCAAAGCCAGCAGCACCAGATACAGCAGCTCCAGCAGCAACAGATACAGCAGATGCAACAGCAGCAAATACATCAGCATCAAATGCATCAGCAAATACAACAGCAGATGCAACAGCAGCATTTCCAGCACCACATGCAACAACATTTGCAGCAGCAGCAGCAGCATCTTCAGCAGCAAATTAATCAACAGCAAATGCAGCAGCAGCTGCAGCAGATACAGCTTCAACAAATGCAGCAGCAGCAAATGCAGCATATGCAACACCAGTCACAGCCTTCTCCTCAGCAGCATTCTCCGGTAGCCTCTCAGATCACTTCTCCCATCCCTGCCATTGGGAGCCCACAGCCAGCACCTCAGCAGCACCAGTCACAAATACAATCTCAGACACAGACTCAAGTATTATCACAGGTCAGTATTTTCTGAAGATAAATGATGTTGCAACATGGCTTTGTGTTGGTGGAGGGGGTGGGAGTAAACCATATATGGCTGAAAACTGTAAATTGTTGATGGTAGTTATGCAGGGATGCATAACAGATCAAATGATCCTCTAAAGTGTCTATTAGATAGGCAATAAAGAACTACAATGTAGCTGTGTATCATCTTTTAGCTGACTATAAATCATTTTGTTTAAAAATATTTAAAACAAACAAAAGCAAAAACAAAACACTAAAGCTGTGCTCTTTTTCATGTGATGCCTTTTTAATTTATTTAAGCTTTACCTACAATATGTGAATCAGATGGCCTAGTAAATACCTGGACCTTATGACTGCAAAATGGCCTTTCAGAGTTATATGATACAACCCTTCTTTCTCTAAAAGCGAATAATGCACTTCAAGGCAGTGTGAACTCATGAAGCCCTTAAAGCACAGTTGTAACTACCTGTAAAGTGATGATTGGATTTCATACAATCATACTGGTATGACGTGAGTTGATGGCATTTTTTGTCACGACAAAAATAGAGTGAATCACAGATTTTTGCCAAAGCTCTTCATCTTTTTTTCTCCTCTCAATGTCTTCAGAAAAAACAAATGCAAGTATCTGAACTTCAGTGTTTGACCCAACCTTTCACTTCATTTCTCCAAGTGAACCTGCCATAGTTTGTAAGAAAATATATATTGACGTTTACCCTCTTATGTTAATTCCAATTACAGAACAAATGTGAATATTATATTCTGTGTCGAAGTGATGAGTTTCAGATTTAATACACTGTATTTTTAAAAGGGAAATGCACTTAAAACTGTTATTACAGAAAGCTAAGATGAAAAATGCAAGAGTTTTTAATACACTGTAAAACCAGTAGAATATTTAAAGGAAACTCCACAACCGAATAATCAATGTAAATATTTTCTTTAAAAGTTGTAAGTTTTCATATCATGTGTTGTAAAGTTTTCATAAACGAGGCTTTAATGTAAACACTGGTAACATGAATTATTAATTGCTACATTGCTTATTGTGTTTTTATGCTGTTTTATACTTTTTTATGAGTTACGATAGCAGCAATTAAGTTGTTTGTATTTTGCTTATCTAAAATAAATGCTTTTATCTTGCTATAGAATAAACACATTTCAGTAAAACTGATGAGCCGTAAGTCTTTGATAGAAAACCCAGAAATGTTTCCTTATGCAAGTGCTTTCTAGAAAAATGTGAGTCTGGGTTTGTTGTGAAACATACTGGGTGAAGAGGTTCCGATCGGAACCGCAAATGCGATAGCTCTTGTATCCGTTGAGATGTGCTGCTGAAGTCATGCACAGCTTCTCTGAGGTTTGTCCAGAGAGAGAAAGCAGGTGGTATTTGCACCGCCTTTATGCTACTCGGTGTTACATTTATGTGCAGAAGCAGGACAGCAAATCTGTCTCTCAGCAGTACTGCTCAGAGATGCAAATAAGCACAAGTTGTGGTTTTCTTTGTGTGTTTGAGTTTGCAGGTGTAAACGCAGCTATTGCTGTGGTCTTCCTGTCTGTAAGCCCTCAGCCCTAACTTGGGCTAATCCTGAGTTGTCTGACTTCTGGTTTATGGTAGAAGCTAAGATATGATAGGGAGGGGGATGGAGGAGGCAGGTATTTCCTATGAAAGATTTGGAAACATTCACATGCAATGTGTTGTCAGGTTATCAGTGCTGCTCAGATATTTTTACTCCAGTCAGAGAGGAGAAATCCTTTCTTTTCTTCTTTCTCTCCTTTGCCTGCGATATCTGTGCTGAAAGTGCGGTGTGACCACTATCCCCAGTTGTCTTGCATGATTAATTACAGCATCTGTCCTGTCAGAAGCTATAATGAAGAGGTCTTGATAAAAATTGCAAATTACCACTGGCAACAATCTTAAACTGCTTATGATAAAATGAAAATTAAAACCAGCAAGTGTCAAACCTGAGCCGAATCCTAATCCTGTTTTGAGGCATTGTCCATGGCTACCATGCTCAGACCACAACCAAAAAAATAATGGAATATAGATCCCAAAAAAGTTGCAGTCAGACTTGAGGGAAGAGGTACTATACCGTGTGAGTTTATTAATAATGAATTAGCTTTCAATATTTCATCATCCTCAGGTACTCTGTTTATTATGTACAAATATTGAACAGCAAGAGATTCTAATTATAAATTTATAGATTTCTTGGAGCAGAAAAAATCCTGTATAAATTGAAGCTTTTCATAATAGGTGCTAGTTGACAGCTACCCATGCTCCTAATAGCCTTAGTATGATGTCTAATAATGTCTGGGATGGAGGATGTTTATTCCAAGTGCAAGGAAGCCTGCTTGCATTAGAAATGGCACAGCAGAGGCTGGTTGGGAGAGATTCTTGCGTGTGTCGGTTTTAACCAATGTTACATAACAAAGGGAACCATTTTATAGTCATTTTGAAACCTTTCGACAAATGTCTTCAGCAATAATTGCTAAACTGCATGTGACAGTAATTGTGTATTAGTTCTGTAATTGTCATTTTGAAGACCTATGAAGTATCGTTGGAAAAATGTCACCAGTGATAAGAGTTAATTACAACTGAAGTCTGTTTTCAACTATTTGCAGTGAGAAGCAGGTGTTACTACACTCATTAAATGGTTTCATAAATCCAGGGTTTTACCACATTTGATTAAGAGCTGCTGAACTACTGATGGTCAATTCCAGGAAAAAATAGTTTTAATTACTGCAGCAAAAAAAAAAAAAGAGTAGTCATCAAGCAGGACCTGTACATTTTCAATGTCAAAATTTGAATCTTGAAAAACTGGAGCATCCTGCTGCTTGCTACCAAATTGTATTTTACATTACCCACAATAGCATATTGCAGAACATCTTGTGTTTCAAACTGTGCAAGTTGGTGTTCGTATTCCCTAAGTCTAAGTGGATAACTTTGCTATCGTAGGTCATAAATAAAACTGTTAATTTAAATTGCTTAATATGCATTTTATACAGGAAAAAAATATCCATATGATTTCAGTTTTGTTCACGGTTTAAAGAATGTTTTTCTTCCTATCATTTACAAGCACTTAACTGCTCCCTTCTTTTCCCAAGGTTTGAGATGCTTTATCACCCCAGTTAACCACATTCTACTTTCACATTAACCCAGGTTGACACATGATGAAAGAACATAAGGAGGTTTAATTTTTAGCTGACACAGGGTCATTAGTTTCTAACTTGGAGAACAAAGCCTTTAAATACCTCTATGCAACATAATCTCAATTTTATATTATCACCTGACCATTGTGGTTTGCAGAACAGATGGATTAAATATCTCAGGTTTAACCAGAAGTCTTGCACTGACTCTGTTCAATGGGGATTGGCTATTTGAATGGCTCCCTTTCCATTTCTCACTTCACGGAGTATTTTGCAGCACTGGACTTCATTCTAACCTTTCCCTCCCCCCTTTGTTTGGCTTTTGTTTTGCAACAGCTGTTATTATCGTTTTTGGTCAGCTGTGATTGCTGGAGGCAAAATAGGACCAGATGGTGTTTTGCTATGCATGAATGGCGAGTTAGAGGAGTTTAGATTGAATAGGCCAAGTTTGAATGGTGTCTATGCACCACCTGCCCTCTTCAGCAGCAGCACACACATCATAGAAGCATGATCTGTCTCAGACCTACTAGAATTGGATGGGAATGGAGAGCGCCTCGTTGGATTTTCTCCATATTTATTGATCTTCCATGCACTAACAGCATAATGCAGTACACAGTCAATTTGAGTTAATTGGATATGACACAGCATGTACATGTAATCTATCACTGTAGTCTCCTGGTACCCTTTAGGTTTTGCTGCCACGAGAACACGCAGCGTTAGCCTGCATTAATAGGCTAAGTGGATGGAAGTAAAACAAGATCATTGTAGGGCTTCGTTTAACAAAATATACTGTAGTTTTAAATTTACATCCTTGAAACTGCCAGAGATACAGCTAGATACAAACAGCTTGGATGTGAGAGACTGGACTGAGTGTTTTGGCACGTAACAGAATATACCTCATTCCCATACTTCTCTGCAAGGTTTGCCAGTGGAACTGAAATGAACAGTTGACTAAAGTAGGGATGAGCTGGTGCTGTTCAGAAAGAGAGATGTGTGTTTACATGGAGGAATCTGCTTAGTAGCAGAAGGGGTATTATATTAAGCAAATTCTGATTGCCAGCTCTTAAAACACAGACATTGAAATTAGACATCCAAAACGGGTTTAGAGTAGCAAAGGGCTGCTTTGGTGCCTGAAAACCAGTTATAGAGGCAGAATTTACATGTTACAGAAGTTTGAGATCTGGTCTATCCCTCATTAAGGCTGACTGAAAGACGTGGGATGTGTGAGAGTTGTGTCTGGGCGTTACAGAAGAAAATACATAGGCTGCAAATAGCAAAATCTGTAACAATAGCATATAATACATATATTGCTCGAATTGTTCCAGCAATGGGATGTTTAAAAGCCTACTTATGTACCTAACAGAGAGGTTGTGATCATGCTCTGCCTAAGTTGGTGGGAGCTGCTTACTCAGTCTTTGTCTGTGGTGTTAGGTAGCAGAGTGAGCTACTTTATTATGAAAATTGCATTCAACTGAAAAAATGCTAAATATTTTCAAGTGCCTGTGGGAAAGGCTAGGTTTGTATTAAAGGATTTGGTTCTTAGAGTCACCAAGAAGTTAATGCTTCTCAGGTGCATCTGAGGGAGAGAATTTTCGATTATAATACTAAAATCTTTCAGGAGAGAATTTATGGCTCTGAATGAGCTGTTCTGACACTTCAATAAGCTATGCTGGAGATTCATAATGCACTCTGTTTCCCTCAGTTAAAAGGTAGAAGTGGTATTTTAAATTGTGGATTTTGTCCAAGTTCTTGGAGCTGCAGCCCCTCCACAAACCAAAGTAGTGCAGAGTTTTCTTAAAAGGTTCAAAATTAAATGTATTTCAATCTTCTAGGTAAATAAAGTTGAACAGTTAATTACACTTGATGTGGCATAGTAATATAGGCACTTCCTACAGGTATCATTTATTTTCTTTCCCCTCTGGGAATGTTTTTTATTGATATGGCCACCTTTGGTCTGTTATTTCCTCCAAACTGGAGTTGTTGCATTACTTTAACTTGGCTGCTCTAATTGAAACAGAAAGGCTTTGATCCAGCAAATCACTTAAAATGAGTGGATAATTCGTGTATGTAAGTAGTAATTTCATTAAAGTGACTGCTCGTATGCTGTGTTACACAGTTGCTCAAGTGCTGTCATAGATCAGGGGTCTAATTGCAAAACATTATATTTGTTTTCCAAACAATTCCAAGTAGCAATAATAATAATAATAATAATAATCAGCACCTGAAAGTAGCATAGTGTAGCTCAACGTTTTCTGTGTTACCTTGTATTAAATTCTGTTCTAAACAGGTCACAGGTCTGTTTTTCCAGTACAGGTATCTAACCTTTGTGCTGATTCAGTGATTGTGTATCGTCATAAATGTGTGAAGAATTAACCACCTGACTGGTGATTTGTATTCTGAGTTGTTTATGTGGGTTTATACTATGCATAGTCTGAAAACCTGTGCCTGGATCAGTAGTCACAGCCCTTGACTGGGCAGGTGCCTTGACCAAATATTTGTATTTACAAAACAGAGAAGTCAGTGCAGGCAAACAAAGCACCATTATACCTACTGGCAATATTTGTGAAACCTAAAGGGCGTAGTTACTACAGGCTGGTTTATTTTCAATGCTGTATGCTAATGTAATCATAAACACTGCATTGGCATAAAGACAAATAATAAATCCCACGTGTTATCACTGGTAACTTCAGGTGCTTCATTTTTGAACTGGTTTTGGTGTTCCACACATCGTGAGAATTGACCATACAGCATGGATGTTTTAAAACACGAATAAGCTGTACTATGGCTTCGTTTCTTTCCTGTTCCTAATTTTGGAAGTGCTAAATATTCCATGTGTGGAACTTAGAGCTCCTTTTTGAAAATTCTCCCATATCAGCTGTTGATCAGGGGATTCTCACTGCTGCCCTGAGGGGTGTGTGTGTGTATTTAGAACTATAAACTGACAGTAGGGAGAAGTCCATGTATGACTTCCAGCCTCAGAGAAAAGCACCTTTTCCCATATGACCTTAGCATGTGGTTGTGTCTTTCTTGCTCTGGACTTCAGTGATAAAGATCAGACAGCTGTAGAGCTGCACTGTGGCACCACCTAAATCACAGTCGCACTTTCTCCCGACATCTCACTTTTTCTGTTGTTCCTTTACACATTTTTCTCTGCTTTGCTGAGAACAGTAGCATCCAGGACTTGCTTGCCCCATGCCAGTTCTTGCACCCTGCCCGTACCTGTTGATGCTGACCACCTATTGAAAACTCTTCTTGAAGAGCTTCTCTTTCAGACCCTCTTCCTCTTCCTCCTCTCCTGATGATCACAGGGGTATAACATGTATGGTTACCTACATGTTACGCATTAGTTTGTAAAAAGAGATGTCCAGATGTGTTTTTTAATGTTCTGTGGAAAATGTCTAAAATACCTGTAAACATCAGGCATGTATCTGAGGAGAAATGGGCAAGATGCTCTGCAGCGTTAGCTGCTGAAGGGTTTGGTTACCACTTAGTGTACTATGGCACTGGCAGAATATAGGTGAAGCTAGTGATAGTTATCAGTCTTGTATAAAGAGACTTTCTCCCATATAAGATTGTGGTAGTTTAAATGTTTTGATAATTTACAAGCAGATAATATATTACAGCAAATTTTGAGCTCCTGGTGGAATATATGTAAAACAGAGTCAATTTAGAGATACTTGTTTTTCTGTAAGGTGTGAACAACCTTTCCTTTTTTCTTGTTCTTTATCCCAATGCAAATTAAATCCTTCTCCTTCACTTTAGAAATCAGCCAGAGCTTGCTAGCAGGCTTGGACAAATTAAACATCTTTGAACAAAAATAGTGATAGAAGTGTGATATTCTCACATTCATTGCTGAAGCTGTATTTGGCTTTAAACCCAAGGCTGAGTTTGTTCTGATTATTTCTTCCCATTTTCAAAGCTGCTGATCAGCAAAAATTGATTGATAGACACACGATTCTGCGTCTCTGCCAATCCAGCTGCACAGCAGGCAGATCCCCATTGGGAACCTGGGCCAGGCCCAGTGCCCAGGCACAGCTGATGGGCACGGCAGGCCCATCAAGCATGGGCTCCATTCTCATAGTTTACGTCATTCCAGTGTTACAAGTCAATGCAAGATACAACTTGCAGTTTCAAAGGGAGCAAGATCAGCCAGTCATGGGCCACTGCATCACCTTGGCCCCGTTCAGTCACTCGCATAACTTCAGTCCCTTCAGCGGGGCAGGAGATCACTTCTATGCCATTAGGCCAGGTTCCTCACATATGCAATTCCACCAAGCACTAGACCTATTAAAAATTAAAATCGACTTTGCAGAGCTAAATAAGAGGTTGTAAAGCCAGGAGAAATAATCCCAGTGATTTCAGGGGGCTTTAGCCCAGGGCTTAGACGAAGATGGGCACAAAAATACAGCTCTTAGGAGCATGCTTTTTATTTATTTTTTTCTTAATGATGTAGGAATATTTTTTGCAGAAAGAGAGAGACAATCCAAGGGAAAAGGAGGAACAGCAATTTTCCTTTTGAGCTGAGACGGTGAAAACTATTGGGTATGTGTTGCTATCACAGTGGAGTGTTTCTGCCTAGGCTCAATGCTTCACCATGTAAACAAGTTCCATGGAAATCTGGAAAGTAACTGTACAGAGCATCTGGGAAAAGAGTCGTGCTTTAAATGCATTAAGCCAAATGATAATGTTGTTTGACTTGGTTAATCAATAACGCAGGAGAAATGTTTCACTTTAGTTTGATTAACCTTCTGCCATACAACACAAAGTCAATGAGCTCAGAGATACTTTGTTCTTTTTTTAAATTTGCATAAATTATAGTGGGGTTTCAGTTCTGGGAGGGTGTTTGTTTTTTTCCCTATCATTATCTGTATATTTTATCTGAGGCTTGTTTGTTGCTTTAGAACCACTGTATTTGTCCACTGCAGACAGAATATGCACTTTGTTAAATTCCTTACTTGAGGTCAAATTCTCTCTTGAGGAGAACAAGTGTGGGTTGTGTAGCTGTCAAAAGAAGGTTTAGTGCGTGACCCTAAGAAGCATTCAAAGCCCAGTTCTTGCCTTTTTTTTCCTCCCTCCCCACCCCCTTTTTCTATATTGCTTTTCATTTTCATTGTTTGTACTTTATACTTAAGAAGGGGCCTCTGCAGAGGGGAAGGCCCCTGCTTTGGTATTCACAGCTAGCAGCCTTCTACTGAAACACCTCAAAAGCTTTGCATGGCAAGAATTTGGAACTCCCTGCTCTGTGTCAACTGCTGGTGCAGTGTGACACCGGTGTGTGGAGGGCTTGAGGCAGAGTGTGGTGATACAGGTGGAGCCCAGGAGGACTGGGTGTAAGTGGAACTAGGGTATGAGGGTATATACATAAATGTTCTTGGTTCTTGTAATAAAGAGCACGGAAGGTATGAATGCTTAGATGCAGTGAAGCAGGAATGCGAGTCCAAAAAGGCTAAGTGGCTAAATTAATGTAGATTAGAGGAAGACACAGACAGAAGCTGTTTAAATGGATGCCCACCAAAAAGTTGGTTGTACGGTTTTGTGTATCTGTGCTCAAACAGAAGTTGTGCCTCACCTTCTCTACAGATGGTGTTTATATAGTGTGCACTGTATAAAATAGCCATTAAAAAGCCAAGCCTGAGATTTTGTACAATTATTCACTGTTCACTTATTATTTCACTTATAATTCACCTATTATTTACTGCTGTGCAATTGGAGAGCGTAAGCATTGTATTACATTCCATTTTACAGAACTACAGCACACTTATGCTTGGTAATAGCTGTTAACAGTATGAGGTGTCTTATTTGTAAAACAATGCAAAATACTTCTAGTATTTCTAGCTGAACGTGAGGTTTAGCTACGTGGATTCCAAGTCCTTTCAGCTCCAGTTGGCAAGACTGTTTGCCTTATCATTTTTATCTCAGGTAATAACTCACAGTTCTCCAGGGTCATTCCAAGAAAGCCAGGAGGATCAAACAAACAGGACTGCGATAACACAAACCTCAGCAGCAGGGAAAGGTCACCTCATTGGAGGGTTACACAATGCTTGTGGGAGCCTGACTGTGGCTTCAAGTGGGGTAGTTGCAGGTGCTGCCAGGCAAGAGGGCAGGGGCTGACAAAGCTTCTGCTGGTAAAGGTGTGAAATGGAATTGATCTTGGGAAAAGGAAATGACTATGTATTTCCTCATCTATGTATCTTGGGGAAGTCTACATATACTACATTTTATGGAATAATGTGGGCCTTTAAGAAACCCTAACAAGGAGCAGTTGCTGCCCTATGTGGAGCAGAGACTCCAGTAAGGCCAAGGAAATGCAAGGCTACATAAGTGTCATCTGCCTCAGCAAACTAAAAGAATTTCACATGGTCCTGTCTCAACAGGAAACACAAGGCAATAAAATTTGAAAAAGGCAAGAAGCCATACAAAAATAAATAAAATGGCTTTCAGGTTATTTCAGAGTACCAAAGAAAGAACAGGATGGGCTTGCAGATTCCATTTGGGGTGCAGGCACTCTGGCAAGCTATGTTCTTGAGGGCAAATGTTACTTTCCATTTGTTTGCGTCACTATTCTCATTTCTGTGCAGACTTGAGGCCGTATCATTACCCTCTGATGCCAACATCAATAGTAAAGTGACTTTCAGGATCACTATAGGAAGTCCCTGAGAGATGAGGGAGCCTTCCCTGTGAAATGGAGCACGTGGGCTCAAGCAAGCCCTGCTGTGAGCTAAGGGCATTTTGAGTGCTGCTTCAGGCCTGGGGACAACAGAAGGTGCTTGGAGGTGTACCCACTTTTCAGGTCTCCTCTGAACACTTATCTGGGAGGTCATTTCAAGCTCTTTGTCCTGCTGATCTAAGGTGGTTCTCTAACTGCCAGCTGAGCAAGGCATTATAGGAAAAGAAAACTTTGCAGAATTGGAAAACTGTTTCTGCTGTGCTGGTGCTCAAGGGTGCTGGTGGCCTTCAGGGTACTGCTGGTCAGGAGGCCTCTGCTGCCCGGGCTGTGCTGGCTGCAGAGCTGGGCTCAGTGTGGAGCTGTGCAGCCAAGACACTACCAGCAGTCCCAGACAAGAAGTCCCAGACAAGCTGTAAGCTGTGCAGCAGATAAAAACAAGTGAGTGTGGTTTTTTTTTCCTTTGGTCTTCAAACACCTTTGCTAGAGAATCCAGCTACAGCCAGTACAAATGTATTGTGAAGGACTAGTTTAATCCACATGAAGAAAATGTTAGATGTCCCCTGTAAGATGAAAAGCCCAAGGAGGAAAGAGGTGACAGGGAAGAGATGATTTCCAGCCAGTAGTCCCACACTTTTGCTTGATGGTTTTCTGTTTCTTTGACAAAGCATTAGCTGCTCAGATTGCAATGTCTCAAGGTCAAGGACAGTTTGCTCTTGGGATGGTAGATATTGTAATGGGGCACTGATCTGTCCAGCAGCCTCTGTATGCTACAGAAAAATAATTGGTCACAAGGCAGTGAGGAGAAAGGTGAGATTTGCTGTTATGGGTTGGAAATGTCTGTATAAAGAAAGCAGTTCCAGGGGTTCACTGCCATCCTCCCTGCTGGTGTAGTTTGGTGAGTGAGAAGAGCAGCATTACTAAACAGGCATTCAGATGGCTGATTTTGTGATGGATGTTGGGTTTGGGATTGAGCATGGGGCACTAGCCCCTGCAGGCTGGCTTGATTGTATTGTAGCCCTACTGTGCGGTGCAAAAGCATGTGGTTCAGGCTGACTGATGTCTGGGTGCTACTGATTCAGTTTGTGTTCAGGTGGAAAAATCTGCTTAAATGTCACAGAATTTAGTTACAGTAAAATTATAAACTGTAATGAAAGTCCAAATCAAACCTAAGTCTCCCAGAGGCACCAATGGCATATGTCACCCTTTGAACTTGGAGATAAACCAATGATATCTGTGGCCCACCTAGAGACCACTTCTAATTGCCACTGTCCTAACTCTACCTTGTTGCTCTTGGATTCAACGACTTTTAAGCACATGCTTAAAAATAAGCTCCTTACAAAATATATTCCTGATTTGGAAACATAATTAAGATTTAAGAACAGTAGAAAAGCTTGTAAATGCTCATAATCCATCTCATCTTTCTCCAGATCTTGGGAATAGAAATAATTAGAACTCTCAAAGGAGTTACTTTTATTTTGGTTCTGTTGAAGATTTCACTATATATAAAAAGTGAAATGAGAAGAAAAGTTTGTTACAGAGGTTTTCCTTAGAAGTTAGGCAGCAGATTAAATGGGTGACTTCCTCAACAGCTCAAGCAGGTCACTATTATTTTTGGTGATTAATTAAAGACTGAAATGTTTAAGTGTTGATAACTGCACCTGTTGTTTTGAAACATCCTCCTGGGTTTTCTGTGTGGAAAAGCACAGAGTAGCTGATTGTCTGCCGCTCATCAAGGAAAATATTGCTTTAACTGAGATTTGTTGGTCAGGTACTCAAAGAAATGGGGTCCTTGGAGCAGAGTAGATAGATGATTCCTCTGTGCATTAAACGACACTTGAATAAAGATTCATTAATCCATTACAATGGTATTATATATAGCATTACCATCTCACGGCTTTATTTAGCATCATTAGGATTTTAGCCATAGAATCACAGAATGCCTTTGATTGGAAGGGACCTCTAAAGGTCATCTAGGCTGGTCAGGCAGGATTTGCCCCTAGTAAAGCCATGCTGGCTGTCATGAATGACCTCCCTGTCCTCCTTGTGCCTCAGCATGTCATCTAGGAGGATCTGTTCCATGATCTTCCCAGGCATAGAGGTGAGGCTGACAGGTCGGTAGTTCCCAGGGTCCTCTTTTCTGCCCTTCATAAAACCGGGTGTAATATTTCCTTTCTGCCAGCCACCAGGGACTTCACCTGACTGCCAGGACTGCCATCACCTCTTTAAATCAATTGTATAGTTCACAACAATGGCTTCAGTGCAACTGCACCGAGTCCTGACAGAGCAGCTTCAATATTTTCAGCAAGTACAATAATTATTTTAACATGGAGCTGTGCTGAAATGCTTGCTGTAAACAATGTGAAGGTTGTTTTGAGTCAGAGCCCAGCACAGGCCTGGTTAGTTTTGCAGCCCTACATGAACACTTGTGTACCGTACTGAACCTGGGGAGAATTCGGGGATGTATTTGTTGCTGAAAGAGTTGGTGTTGTTTCCCCTTAAAGTATGATGTGATTCATGTGTTTATGAATGCAACGTCTCACTTTCCACACCCAGGCAATTAAGCAAATAGTCATTACAAAAAGAGATGCTGCCTCCACCGTCCTGATAGTTTGCCACAGAGCAAAATCAGTGTTTCTAGGGTTTTTTGGTCTTCATATAGTGATGAGATTAAATTCTCTTCCCTACTCCCTTTCCTGATTTTGGTTCGCATACAACTTTTTAAAGAGATACAAGTTTGCTTAAGAAGATCCCTCAGCAGCATAACTCAGATCCAACTGTGTTCACTGAAGTGTTTTGTACATCATAGCTGCTAGTTACCATTCTTGTTCTTCTGGCATTTATGGAGAAAGCCTGTCTTTGATACCTTGAAGACACTTTTAATGAGTAAACATTGTGAATTCTCCAACTGCTTTTAGATTAAAAATTATTTCCTTTCCATTTTTTACAGAATCATGGTATTTTACATTTTAAAAGTTTCTTGCACACCCTGGATTGTAAATGGTTATTGGATATTGTAGTCTGAAAATGAAAGTTGGTAGAATTTACTTTAAGCTTCTTCAACTACATAAAAAAGTAAAGTTCTGCTTAACAAATCAAACCAAACTAAAAAAAATGCCCCAAACAAAAAAATCCACCCCCAAAACGACCAATCCAAACAAAATCCAGGAAACCTACCACATAGCTACTGTACTTTCAGCCAAAGACTTGTGCCAACATACTCATGAAAAAAATTACAGCCTACAGTCTTGTACCAGCCATCCTATTGCTCTTGCTGAACAGCTAATTAAACTGTCAGGCTCCTCCTGGCAGGTTGCTAAAAGTTTATGTGGTTTCAAAGGATGGTCTGGTCAGATGCATCAAGGAAGATCCATTCAGGTTTATTCAACACAAAGACATCATTTCTGGTTCAGGAAGCCCCCTAGATAAAATTTGGTGGAGACTGGAATGAAATGTGGGGAAATATGTTGTGCTTGTCTTGTACTTGTCCTCACCCCAGAGCAGCTGGTTTTAGGCACTGGAGAATGGGCTGGGTAAAATTTTTCTATGTCTATTGTTAAGACATATGTGCAAAAGACTAATTTAAAAAAAACACTGCAAAGGTTACTCTGGCTTTGGAACATTTCAGAATGGGGAAGGCAACAAAGCAGAGGTTCATGAATAAACTCTATAGGCAAACTCTATGAGAATGGGAGGTGAAGTGGGAAAATTTTCTATAGTGTTAAGTTAGTCTCTTCCAAGCCTTAACTAAAAATTTTCTTTCTTTATCAAGTACATTAGGAGTATTTACCTAATTTTAGCTCTCGAATATTACTGAAGTTGAGTAATAACAGTTACTGAGTTGAGCACACTGAGCTTTGACCTTCCCTGCTCTGCCAAACTGGCCGAGTAAATCTCAGCTTCAATGGGAACAGATGGCAGCTTCTACCTGTAAACCCATGGCTGCAGTTTGATCACTACTGGTCAGATGACTTTACTAACTTTCACAATTTGGTATAAGAAAATAGTGCATATGTTTGGTCATAACCTTGTTTGCATTTTCAAATATTTGGAGTGAAGGAGAATAATGAACCTTCACTCCCCACATTAAAGAATTAAGGATATGAACATTAAGAAACTGTTTAAAGATCTACTGATTGACTTGCTGCAAGTTACTGTGAATGATGTCTGTCAGAAGGAAAACAAGATTACAATTTAAAGACTGTAATTCAATGTAATTCGTACCATTTCCCATTCCCATTACATTTGCAGGAATAAAGCACTTCTGTCACACAATTTAACAGCTACTAGTGTAGAAGAGATTTGCCCTTTCTACTGTTAGTTATCTTGTCAATGCCAGAAAGCACCCAAAAATCATCTTTACTTTTAATGTAGGTTGATGACATGCTTCACTATCTAGCAAACATGGCATAGAGTGGTAAGGACCATGTCTCATGTATGGTGTGAAAGTGAAGACTTGCTTCAGTGGTTTAACAAAATGAAGCAAGAAATCTGCTAGAGAGCAGTGTACTCACCACAGTGACCCCTGGAGAGTGCAAATCTTTCCCACAGTGTGGGGGTGACATAGTTAAGGGCTACTAGTTTTCTGTGGTGTGGTCACCCACACTTTGAGAACTTTTTAAGTGTTCCCACTCCGAATACAGTTGAGCCAGTTTGTGGTCAGACCACTAATGGTAGCCTTTGAAAAGATTCCTTGAAATGGGAGGCTTGGCAGGCTCCTGGCAGTTCTCTGGGCTTAGGCAATTAATGCTGATGCCTGATGCTTAGAATCTAACATACAGTCTGCTCAGTGTTCATATTTAAGGACAAATTTGAAGACAGGGAGCAGAGAACTGACTTGTTTTTTAGCTAGCTATCACATATGGCTGTTCAGTTTGTGCAGGAGGTCTTTACAGAGAGATCTAAGACTTGTTTTCCAAAACTCACTAGCAGAAAATATGATGGCAGTTCTTATTAGGAAACAAACACAGCTCTATTTATGCAGAAAAGCTGTCTGTTCGTTAATTATCTTATGTAGGTAATAGCTAGCAGTAGTGATGCTTGGAACACATTTCCCCAAAATACTTGTATTTATTTTCAGAGAAGATGATGTATACTGAGTTCTTCAATACAGATATAAAGAAGTATCTGTTGTATTTTATGGAACAACTGTCTTTATTCTCTCTTCTCCTTTGTCCTTTGAGCTTTAGAGTATGACTTTTTAATTAAAGATTGAATGAGAGACCAAGTTTAATTTTTTCCAAACAATAAACTCCAACATATTCAACAATGTCTCATGCCTTCCTGGCATTTTGACGCACGCCTGCAGCAGAAAGTCTATTGAATTTGGTATGTGACTAAAATCTAACAAAGAACACAGTCTACTGAACTCCAAATCTGCTTGGTTAAATCATTCAGTGTGCTGGACAAGTTGTACAGCTGAAACTGAAAATAAGCAGAGCCCTTCCAAAGCACAGCCAAGAAGAAGCTTAGCTAAAATTCTCAAGACACAACTTAGGAGGTCTGGGTTAGTTTTAACTGAATAAAACTCACTGAAATTGTTACTTTATATGAATGAATCTAATTTCTTTTTCCTGTTACTTATTAGTACTCCACTACAACCTAAATTAAAACAAGGAGAAATGTGTTTGGTTGGATCCTTGCAACTCATTGTTGTTGATATGATTGTTTTTTGAGTAACTACATGACTGCAGTAAGAACCCCGTCTGGAGTGTGGAATTTGCTCAGCACTGACATCCATACAGTTAGACAATAAATCCCTCCTGTGCGGGATTTTAAAAAACCAAAGCCCTCTGCTGAAAAATAAAAATCCTCTTTTGCATCTGCAGTACAGCTGTCCGTTAGACTGTGCTCTACAAGGGAAACACTTCCCTGCATTGCCACATTGTAAATAATAAATAAAAATAACATCCAGGCAATACATTATCACATTTAAATAACTAATAAATGAAATTGGAGGCAACACCCACTGCACACGGAGAAATCTGTGAAGACTACATTTCATGCAGATAGTGCCTAGAGGAATGGGCAAAAGAAGGTGAGAATACTCTTAGAATTAGATGAAATGCTGTTTCTTATAAATCATTGGGCTAAGAATTCATCTTTGGTCAAACTCAGTTGAAAGCAGTGATTGGAAATAAAAAGTAAGGGTATTTATGAGCTGTTTAATGCAGTAATCTAAAGCCATGTTAAGTCTAAATGACCTGTTCCACACACAGCTTTCACCCAGAATTATAGCAGGGCAGTTATAATGAAAATAGCAGGTGTCCTATTGCTTTTTGGTCAATTACCATATTAAAGAATGAAGCCCTTTTTTTATTACAATTTAATTACCCAAGATTGTTCAGTTCACTTGCAGCATCTGTTTTTGATACTTTTGAACCCATTTTTTTCTATACAAGTAGGTCAGCTAGAGCATAAAGGCCAGATCCAGCATTGTGCATAAGAACTTCTGTACCTAGAAGGATGCGAAATGAACCCCAATGTCAGGACTGGATTCTCTCATGTTTCAAACTCAAACTGTTGTATCCACCTCGAAGCTGAAGTTTTTCTACCTCCACATTTTTTTGCCAGTCATGTATCTCAGCCCCATCTTTCCACCAATGACTGTGACCATCAGCATCAGTCCTTGGTTTGAGTCTCCGACTTCTTCTCATGTGTTAAGTCAGTTACCTTAACAACCAAAGAGAGTTTTTCTAAGTACTTTCCCTGGATAGCTGTCCTGACCTCTCTGTGTCACTTTACTCCAGCCAAAATGCTCAAAGCTGTACTCTTAGCTTGAGCATTCCCCGTCTGGTGGCTGCTAGGCCAAATGCAAGGAACCCATCTCTTACAACTGGGATGTCAGGGTACCACAAGAGTGCTTCACTGCACTATGTAGGCTTGACATAGTCTTTGGGAAATATCCTTATGGCTCACCGTGCATGTGGTAAGTACATGTGGTTCTGAGATGCACTCCTGCTACTAGAAGACATCAGCTCAATAAATGAATTATTGAGTAAAACTCGATGGTCAGGCTAGCTAACCATAGTGATCCTTTCTGCCTTTAAAATCTATTATCTTAAATTTCATTTACCTTAAGTCTATTTTACCCCTCTCTAGCAATATAAATGGGCCTTAAGATTTGAATATTTATATCTCCTTTGAGATATCTTTATGTTGCCAGGCTGGTGCCTCAGTAACCTTAGTGCGAATGAGAATGAGTAGCTTAGAGTCCCTCAACTGCTGTGTTGGAAGGGATGGGATTTTACTCCTTTCTGTACTTTTCCTTGTCTGATCATTACATGTAGTCTGTTTGAGAGTCCTTGTTTTAGTATTTTAGTAACACTGATTCATGTGTTGCTGATGTCTTTTCTGCAAGGAATTGACTAATTGTTGACATAACCAACAGATCCACCTGTCTTTGGCACAGTGCCCAAATCAAGGTGCAGACTTTACCCACATGTGATGAGAAATACTACTAACCTGTGGAAAAGTTAAAAGAAACAGCAAACCTAAAATGGGCTGGGCTGTGAGCTTGGAAATGGTCACTGGATAAATCTCAGCTGGTGCATATTTGGCTAGCACAAGGAACATGATGTGAAAGTAGAAATGCCTGATCTAATGGCTTCCCCTTAATGTTATTTTAGTTGTGCCACCAAGATCTGGGGATCTACATTAAAACCTGTAGTAGGATTGCCTTGATAAGCAACACATCCCTGCACACTCTAGTAGCAGCCTCATCTTTCTCATGGTCTAAACATGATCTAATAATAAACTTACATTTGTGGTGGGTGCTTGGATTACATGAACATCTGCTCACTAATCTGTTTCCAAACTGCATAGTGGCTCTTCCCCATCAGCTCTTCACTTGGGTGAAAAGATAGTTTAGGAAGAAGGAAAAACGAACAAATGAGAAATTCAAATGCTCCAGATTCCTGCCGGATGAACACTGGCATTCAGCACACCCTGGAGCACAGCATGCTGCTCCCTGAACCTAGTCCTTTGCGCAGCTAAAGGCTTCCCAAATGCTTCCTACTACGAAGGGCTCTCTTTGTTTCATTGGGTAGTGAATACAGTGCTACAAGCCATGACTTATGGCAGGAGAAAAGCAGACACCCAAGGACAGATTCCTCTATTCTGTAATTCCACAGCTGAGAAAGGTGCCAGGAAATGCAGAATTATGACTGAGGCCTTTCCAGCTTTTCTTCTTGTAGTCTTCATGGCCCAGCAGAAAATTGTGACAGCTGGAAGAGAGGAAAAAATGGAGCTTTATTGCTTTACAGCCTAGTCAGATGTCCTTCAGCAATTATTGTGGGAAGTGGGAACTGGTCCTCTTAATAGATCTGTCACAAATCTATGAACTTGGTCTGCATATCTATCACTATTGTCCTCCTAGCCCCTAAGTAGCCCCAAGGGTCTCTGCATGGGAAAAGCCTCCAAGATCTTCCCACTTTATATCCCAAATGACAGCTACTTTCTGCAAGAGTCCAAACCATCACTCTGCCTCCTCAGCGCAAGGAATAGTGAAGTGGGATGAGCTAAACTTAAAATGGGAAAAAAAAGATGTCACCATTCTCATTGAGCCCCAAAGTGGGAGGTGTTTGAAGTAAATAGCAGGGAATAGCTGCTGTGCTGCTGGGTTTAGGGTAGAGCCTTAATTTCTAATTTGAAAAAAGGGAACAGTCAGCTGGGGTATATCCTCACAAAATCCTGCCTGTGTCTGTTGAGGGGCAGGTGGTTACAGCATGGTTTGGCCACCTCAGTTAGGAAACTGGCCCAGAATCCCATGCTGATCCTGCTGGCAGTGGGGTGCAGGGCTCAGCAGACCTGAGTATCAATCATGGCAGCACCCAGCCTTGTTGCACAAGCACTTTAATGAGCTGACAGGCTCCTTAGAGCTTATTGTTTCAGATTACACCATGTCGCCTTCTGTTACACTGTGTGAAGCCCTAAGCTAGGCTGATGCGGTGTAACGCAGGGGACCTTGATGTGGAATGGCATTACATGATGCAGAGTGTGAGAAAATCAAAGTCATCTCTCCTGGCATCGAGTACTCCTCCCCATTTCCACAGTGGCTGCACAGTCCAGCTTTCAGCAGGGCAGAGTTTGGGAGAACTTGAGTATTTTCATTAAGCAATTTCAAATCTCATTAGCAAATTTTCATAAAATGATAATGCAGTGGCAATATTAGCCTTATTAATCCAATATGAAAGTCACTCTCACGGTAGGGAAAAGTGCCAATAAAAGCCTTTCACTTTGTACTGGCTAACAGCCCTTGAACCAGTGTGTTCTTAATGAAACAATATAGAATTTTGATTTCCAGGAGTCAGTTCACAGCTTTGGGATACGCTGAATTTATACCAACTGAAACAGTTTTAAAAGTTTGGGTTTTTACCTTCATAATAACCACCAATATTTGATCAAATCAAGAATCCTCTGGTTTTAAAAAACCCACAAAACCAGACAAAATCCCCCAAGCTCTTTGTTCAAGCCTGACAGGGAGAAGAGAGTTGTTTTGTTGTATAGGTCCAGATAAAAAACAGCATCTAGAACTGCATTTCAGTTGTCAGGATGACTAACCACTACTACAGCCTCAGCCCTGCTAACTACGATGAGAAAATCAGACGGTAAATGGTGGATCATCTCAACCATCAACCTCAGTAGCACAATAAAATAGCAAGGCTGTGGTGATTTCTGCTTATACTTGGTGGTTAATTGATCTGATAAGAAAAGAAGATAGAGCCACTGGCTGCTTCAGATTTCATCTTCAGATCATCAGGAGATGGATTACAAAATACAGCCAATTGTTTTACATTTTGCAAGCTTTCCTCTTGCTCATTTAACTTATAGAATCATAGAACCAGTCAGGGTTGGAAGGGACCACACGGATCATCTAGTGCCAACCCCCCTGCCATGGGCAGGGTCACCCTACCCTAGATCAGGCTGGCCACAGCCTCATCCAGCCTGGCCTTAAACATCTCCAGGGACAGGGCCTTAACTGCCTCCCTGGGCAACCCGTTCCAGGTTCTCACCACTCTCATGGTGAAGAACTTCCTCCTCATGTCCAGCCTGAACCTACCCATCTCCAGCTTCACTCCATTCCTCCTAGTCCTGTCACTCTCTGATATCCTAAAAAGTCCCTCCCCAGCTTTTTTGTAGGCCTTCTTCAGATACTGAAAGGCCACAATAAGGTCACCTGGGAGCCTCCTCTTCTCCAGACTGAACAGCTCCAACTCTTTCAGTCATCTCTAAAGTGATCAAAGTCTGCATGCCTAAAGTCTAGGGTTGTAAGCTTAGAATACATCCTCCGTGTTGCCCTGAAGATCTTAAAATTCAGCTTGGCTGTTCCCGTCAATCCTGCTCATGTGGGTTACTACACGGAGGCTGAGAGACTTGATGATGGGAGGGTATCGGACTCTATGCTCCACTAACAGTTGACCCTAGTTCAGTTTTTTTTTGGGGGGATTAGATTATGGAAATAGTCAATTTCCCTTTCCTAGTTTATTATTTGTAGGCTTTCCACTTCTTTTATTTCAGCCACCATGTTCATCAGATCCCTGATCTGTTCACACCTAACACAGCTGTTCTCCCTGCCATCCTCCGTATCAAGTGCCAGGCTCCAGCATTCTCTGCAACCAGCTGCCTGAGCACCTGCACGCTTGTGCGGGGCCTCTGAGTGCCCGTTGTTGTTCTACTAGCCTTTGCCCAAGTAGTAACCGTGCCTTTCGGTAACCGCCCTGTCCTCCCCGCCGTTTGTACTCTCCCCCTCCCACCCCTGTCAGCGAGCGGGCGCCGCAGCCGCCGCTGCTTCTCCCCACAGGCACGCGCCGGGGCGGTTTAGTTGTGGCGCGCTTTCTGCGGCAGCCTCGCCCGGCAGCCTCGCCCGGCTTCCTGACTGCGCTCAGGCTGCTCCCTAGTCGCCTGAAAAGAAGGGAAAGACAAGTTTTAATGGTTTTCACTCCGGGCTATACTATGAATTCTGTGGACTAGACCATCTAGAGCCCATCCGAAATCAGAAACCATCTGTCTCTTGTATGACTGACTGTGGGAGTGGAGGAAATAGGTGCAGGGCAGCACTTGCCCTTCTCTCATCTCCTAACTGACCCCATCCTGGTGGCTCACGGTAAGATGGACAAAGCCCTGCCAGCAGAGAGGTGAACCCAACCAACCGGAATGTGCTTCTTCATGCTGTCCCCGGGACAGATGTCTTCACATAAACTCAAGCTTGATATCTCAAGGAAGGTGTGAAATCGCATGGTTTTAATTCCAGGCTCAAACCTATGTCCTCTCCATGTGGAGAGCATCAGCTGGTGTTGAGAGCTGTGCTGAGTCTGAGGAGGGGTCAGTCATTAATTCCAGCAGCAGTTACTGTCACGGAGGAGGACTAGTTTATGCATAACAGATTTAATTAGGTGCAGGCTTCTCTTTACCATTTCATCAATTAGGGTGAGCACATAGTGGTTTATAAAAAGATCAGTAGGGTGGGGTTTTAATTACTTAAAGAACATAATTTCCATTATTTATCCCATGGTCAATCAGGTAGCCTGTATTTATAAAAGTGACTTGGATGCTATAGGGCAGCTGCTGGTGCAGTGAGGCTGGTTAACAAATCCTAGTGTAAGAGATGCTGCTCACATAAGTGCTCTGCAGTTTTGTCGAGATGTAGATAAATGCTTCCTAGAAGTAATCAGTTTCTTTAGTTTCATACTGCATAAAGAGTTTCTAACTTTAAAGACCCTTTTCATGAATGGGAAAATATGAAATCAATTCCATTTATCTGAATGAATCTTTCAGCAAGCTCCAGGTATAGTGTGGGGGCACTGCAGGCAAAATGTAACAAATGCAGTAGCATAAAAAATGATTAAAACATGATGAGCAAGGTTATAGAGATAAAAAAGGAGAGGAAAAGAGCTGGAAAAGTTAAAACAAGAAATCTTTGTGATACTAAAGGGTTTGTCTATTTTTCATGTTTACTTCTGTGTTCATAATTCTTCGCTCTATCATCAATCACTGTCAATTTGAAAAAGTGCTATACTTAGGGTCATTTATCCAGGGCTATTGGAGGCTAAAATTATGCAGTTTCAGTCAAATATACATGAATAAAGACTGTCATTTCTGATTAATGATATGTGACTTCAGTGTCTTACAGAACCATCTTGCCATCCAAGCCTTACAAAAAGGTTATTATGTAAGGCCCTTTCCATAATATATCTACTTTTCCTCTAAGAAAACTGCAGAAGCCATTTTGCTCACATTAACATCAGTGCTGATATCCCTTATTATGCTGGTGGTAATTGCCCCACAGATTTTGAGACTGCCAGAACAAGTAAATTTTTGTGGGATTTGAAACTGCATTGCTGAGGCTAGTTCCCAAGCTTGTGGGTTTGGTGATCTTTCACAGTTTGCACTGAAAGAAAAAAAAAAGGAGGAAAAGGAAAAGTACCCCTATAACACCCTAATCTTATGAAATGCATTTTAAAAATTGCCACACGTGGCATTTCATCATTAATTGCTGGTTTTTCATGATTCACCATTTCCCTTATCTCCCTGAGCATTATGCAGCCATTAGATACATTTGTCTGAGAAAAGAGAAACTTCAGGGAAATATCACAAAATGAGAAAGAGGGAGAGCAGGGAAAAGGGGAGAGAGGTGTCCATGCCAGGGGCTGCAAGAACTTCCCACAGCCTGTTTGTGCTATATTAGTGCTCACAGGGAGGATCTTGTGGCTGCCTCTGAAGCAGCACCGAGAGGCGCAGACCGCGGAGTGCCATATGTTCAGTTACAGCAGCTACTTCTCACTCCTGTAAGCGGACTGCATATAGCAACCATCACCCAGGCTGTCTCCTTTGAAAGCTGGTTTCTTCACTCCAGGACAGATCATCCCACTCACAGGAAAGCTGTGCTTTGAGGAGAAAGAGGGAGCTTCGCTGCTGTTTTGCCGCTCATTCTTTATGGCAGGGACAGTTTATAGTCTTGTCAGAGACCTTGGAATGTCTGTGCACCCACAGAGGATGCTGCAGGTAAAACTCTTGTGCTGCTGCATCACCATGAGGGCCCTGTTCTTCAGCTCTTCCTGTTACCAACAGCAAAGTTAGTGGGTAAAGCCCTCCAAATTCCTCTTCTTACAGCAGATGTGATAGTAGTTAGGCTGCACCTGCATTTATTAGCCATTGTAACATTTGTTCTTGATACTATTGCTTGTTACAAGAGCTGCTCCACCAAAATTTAGAGGGCTTTTCTGAACTCTGGTTCTCACAGAGAAAGGTGGATTATATAATTACTTTTTTCCCTTTCTTGAATGTCATTAGCAAGACATTTCTTCACTTGGGCAGCCTTAAAACTGAGGAAAGTGTGATGAAGGACAAGGATATCAGAGAAACTGAGGTGCCTGCCCATATAGCTGAGCAGGCAAGAATGGAACTCCTACTCTGGATTGTCCTTTAGAATAATCACTTGCTCTCCCTGGTCCTTAGAGGTAAAAGTCCACTGAGTAAATATTCCTGCCAGACACCCTTCCCTGACCTTTCTTTTCTCTATACACTCTACATATATGACTTGAAACCAGTAAATGAAATGATCTCAGGTGCCGTGTATTTGGGTATGAAGTCTTCCATAGGAAATCCCAGCAAAGCTGCAAGGTGAGCTTTGCTGGGAGGAGACAGATCAATGGTTCAGTGATACTGATGCACCTCTCACAGGTCTGAGACTCCACATCACCACTGCTGGCTAACTGTGCTAAAATCTGTGGTACAGCTCTATGTGCCTCGGTAGCAAAACCAGACTTGGCATAATCCAGTAG
Source organism: Tricholaema leucomelas (assembly GCA_013400475.1). NCBI lineage: Eukaryota > Metazoa > Chordata > Aves > Piciformes > Lybiidae > Tricholaema lacrymosa > Tricholaema leucomelas. Next base: position 3,286,295 of record WAAF01019521.1, read on the forward strand.
AAAGGCCTAACAGCCAGGTGAATCGATATCTATCATATCATGTCAGAACAGAGCTATAGGTACAGAGTCTGCCCTTGAAACCCTCTAGTTTTACTGCTTATTGCCATTTTCACTATTTTGTAAAACTGGAATTTGTAATTCACATGAATTCCATGTCATGAAGGAGAGGACTTGCAATAGGAAGGAAAGCTATCATGTGGAAAATTTTGTTTAGCAAAATGAAAATTATTTCTTGAGGACATTTAATTTTTTATTTTTTCTTGAGAAGATTAAAGCAGACTTTTGTGCTGCTGTGCAGGTGCACAGCACATTTTACACTTCCACCTTTCTATTTCCTTTGTTCAGATTATTTTAACTTTATTTGGAATGTGTTTTCAGTCAAATGGAAACACATTTTTCAAAGAAAGTGTTGACATTTAATGCACCTTGGGTACTCTATTTTCAGCCCCACTGCTGCTAAATATGCTACAAGCAAAATTTTACCCTTCATGAAGTGAGTGACTCCTGATCTCTGACAGAAAAAAAAAAAAAAGCCACATTTGAAGCAGTAAGCAGCTTTTGGGGTGGGATGAGTTTGAACCCTACAGCATCTCCAGGAGGCTGGTAGGTAATATCTTAGTTGAGCTCTTGTTTCCTGATTTTTTCTTTTTTTTTAAAAGCCTTTCATTTTTCTTCCTCCAGTGTCTGAGAAGTTGCTTGGGTGCCATAGTTAACTTTCCCCTCTCAATCCAATGAAGGTTCAAGTATTATCCCAAATTTTGAACATTGTCAAACAGCCTAGGGTTAAAGGAAACTTCCCAGAAATGAACCACCATTTGCCTGGAAGTGAAAGATTGTTTTCCTCCATTTCTTTTATATCTGTTATTCACAGTACTGTTAGTAGAGGAAGACCTGTGCATTTAGCTGTGTAACTTACCTAGTGTTTAGTAGTTAAGACCTGGTGAATGAGCTATTTCATTAATTTCTCACCTACTGAGTAAGTGGTGAGTTATGGGAACGCATTTGTGCAGGTCCTAAATGGCTGCGGAGCATTGTGTCTCGAAGAGTTTTTCTGCTAGGACATAGCAGTAGCACCGGGGACAGATATGCATTCTGAGAGATCTGCTATGTAGCAACTGCCTCGAGACTCTGGATGCTGTCACCACTGAAATTTATGACTGTGTTTCTTGTGAATTAACTGACCTCATGTACATATAATCAAAATTTGTTAATATACATGTGCATTATTGTCTGTGAAATGTGTGTACATGAACACACACAAACATAATATCTATAATATACTTTAGTATTCAATTACTAGCAGTTTTAATGGATAAATTTACCTACTGCAAATAAAGGTAGTGCTCAAGTCATGAAGGTATTGCTAGGAAAATAAATTACATGAAGGAGGAGAAGATAAGAACAAGATGATGAGACAGAGGAAAAAGATTTTGAGCGATCAGTACATAACGGTATGAGTAGTGAGGAATGTGCAAAACCCCCTATTTGCATTGCACACTGCAACCAACATTGTCCTATTTTATGCTATTTTTTTTCTCTGCAAATCAAGCGCTATCCAGAATGATGGCATGATATAGTTGAGTCAACTCTCATCCATTATCTTTAAAGACCACAGCACAGGGCATCTGTACTATAGGATTGTACATATTTCTTGTGGTTCTGATACTATTAAAGCTACTTAGGTGTCATGACGTGTTTATTTATGAGATCATCAAAGCCACTTAATAACTTTCTCTTGGCTACTTGTTTACATCTGTGTAATACAGAGCCAGATTGTGCAGCCCACAGCCACATCGGTGAGCATTTACTCATGGAAGTTGTGCCACTAACATAAGGGTTTCACAATCTGGCCCATAATGTATCAAAATACACGAGGCCAAGATCTTATCACTTACAATCATGTAAATCTGGCTTTAACCCATTTAAGTTCCAAGTTAGGTACCTAGATGTAAATCAGTGAAATTTCCTTGGCTTTGGTATTTGATTCAGTGGAGCTACTCTGATTTATGCTGAGAAGATCAGGCCCATTAGATTTGCAATTTAGAAATGCATTTGCTCCACTGCATGTATAAGCATTAAGATAGCTGAAATTAACATCACCACAAAAAAGATTCTTTTCAAGACTGGTTATTTAAAATATCTCTTTGCACAATATAAACAAAGAGGATTATGTCAGAGTTAGAAGCAAGAAGGTTTAAGAGTCGCATATGTCTTAACCTTTACACTGGCTATGAGTACATCAGTTCCTACAAGATGAACTGCATTATAAAGTAAATAGATCTGCTTTAAAGAAAGGTCAGGACACATGTTCTGCTAAAATCTAATTTCAGTCTATTGCCCTATAACCTACTGCTCTCTGGAATACAACAGATATAATAGTAAAGAGCCTGCATTTAATTATCTGTGATATAAAGCCTCCTTACCCTCCTGAGAATATTCACAAGAATAATAGAAGGTATTCTCAAAATACTGTGTTTTCTTCCATAGTGAATGCACACTGTTTTAACTCTCTTTCCTGCTTTTTGGAAATAGTATTCTAGGACCTCTTCTACCTTTAACCAATGTTACTTTGTTTTTGTGTCCTGAAAGACTAGACTGTTTTACAGATTCAAGCAAACTGTGTAGCATACCCTTAGGTAGTGATAGGTTCCTGTGAGCATATTAAGAACAAGCTTTGCTCCTCATCCTTTTGTATTAACTGCTTGCTGCTGCTTGTTTTTAAAATGAATTACATTGAGATTTTACAGCTTAATAACATTAATTTGGCCTGATACAGACCAGGGCTTCAAAGTGCAGAGTACTTGCCACAATCTCAGTGTTAGTCTGGTAGAGAATTGCCTAAAGATAATGTGTAGACTTAAATAAAAGAATAATTAAGATGGGCTTAGTCATGTTATAACTGATGTACCTTGCAGTCCTAAATCAACGTGTCATTTAGAAAAGAGATAGATGGTAAGTTAGCTTTTAATGGTGATCAGTCAAGCACCTGCCTGAAATATTTAAACAATTTTCAAGAAACAAAAGAGAAAAAACACCTGTCTGGGGCTTAGATTTAAATGAGGAGACTTTTGTCTCATGTTTGACACTGCATATATCGTTGCAAACAGGCATGTACAAACTATATTCTGAACTGCCATCAACCAGCTTAATTGCTGAATAAATAAGAGGAACTCCACCAAACTACTACAGCTGAAGGCCTGACCTGAACCAGCCGTAGCAATCCATTTCACCTGGGTCTCAGGAAGGAGTGTCCTGGAGGATGCTTTGAAAGTAAGTGACCCTCTAGGAATTAGCATTTTAGCAGAGTTTAAGAGGTTTCTCATTTGATTTTTTTTTCTGCAGGTAGGTTAGGATTGTTTGGTTATAACTTATCTCCAAAAAATGGCTGAGTTGACTGCATTCACTTTTTCTTTCCATGACTAGCTTCACTATATTAAAGTGATGGTTCAATATGTAGGTGAATTAAAGCTTTATGTATTCTAAACATATGCTTCTCTGGAGTCTTTTCCATAGAAGACAGTGGTAGTCATTTAATGTAGTATTCTATTAGAGTTTGGAACTCATTGCTCCCACTAAAGCAATTCCTGTGAAAAAGAATAAAATGATGGAAAAGGAAAGGAAAAAAAGGGTAAAGAAGAAAATGAAATAGAATAGCTCCTCAAACTGACCCATGAAAGAGAATAACCTGAATTCCTACGTCTTTGAGCAGCTTGGGAATTGGATTGGAAATGCCTATGAAATAGCCACACAAAAAAAAGGTAACATTCTTTTTTCTTATGAAGTGTCTTTTTTGTTGTTGTTGTTGGAACATGGTGCTTTGGTAGAGTTTTAAGAAGCACATTGCTTTTGGCGTCATTGTGTAGTTAATGTTGCATCTGGGAAGGTTCTCTCTGCTGTCAGGCCCACAGTAGCTGAAGCATATAGAAGGTCTTGTAAGAATCAGATGATTAAATATTTTGCTACAAGCTCTGGCATGCACTGCATGGTGATAAGCTCAATAGCAGCCTTTGATTCTTTCAAGGAAAAGAAAATAATTAATCATGAAAAGGTAAATACTTCTGTCAACAGCTTCTTATTGATCTTATTGTATCTTCCAAAGACCTTCACACCTGGTGAAAAGCCACAGTACAAGTTACTGGGCCATTGGTAACTGCAGATTCCTATTTCTGTTCCTGTGTCTCGCTCAGGGTTCACCACAGGTCCTGCTTTCAATCTGGGGTTGCTCTAGTGCAGCTTCTCTGTGGAGAAAGGCTGGGAGTGACCTGCCTCTGGGCATGTTCTTGTCTTGTTTGGGAAGTCCATAGAACTATTGCAGTCTGATGCAGTTTAGAAGTATAAAAGACATTAGGGCATATGACTGTGCTGGTGAAAGTGGTTTAATCATACACAAAGGAGAACAATAAATTCCACCTAGAAGCAAGAAAAATGCTTCTAATTCTCCTTTAGGGACCATCTGTATAACTAACTTTCCTATTCCAGTGCAGTGAGACCTAGCAGTCTCTGCAGAGTCTCCTGATTTTACTGTTTCACGTTTTCTTAGAAACCCTAATGTTTCCACACAAGAGAGTTCCTTCTGTGGCATTAAAATACAGATCCCTAGGACCTCTCTTCCATTTCTTGAAAAATTAATGGTAATTACCAAGAATGATTAGCAGGTTCAGTGCCTATCGGTCTTCTTAAAATTCTGAAACAAATGTTTTTTCTTCCACTGTAACTGATCATTTTAATTTTCCTTCTTTGTCTGTAATAAAAATTGACATTAAAGGATGCTTGAGGCAGTGTAATGAGAAAATGAAATTAGTTTTTCAGTTGGCTGGTCAAAAGCATTTTATACATGATAATAAAGAGTTTATTTTACTCTTTTGCTTATGACATAATAAATGATAAAAACATTTTCTTGAAATAGATATTGCCCATTTTGCTACAGAGGGCTCAAGCTGGGATTTTTCCCATTCATGGGAAAACTGCCATCTTGATCTGCTTTTCTGAACCTTTTTGAATTGTACACAACTGTAGATCTCCACACTGAGCATCACCACAAATTTAGAGCTTTTTTTCCCTTCCTTTTCGAAGACCTTTCTCAGAAATACAGTGTTTATTGCATTGTGTAATTTAGGATTAAATCTGTCAAGGCATTTCTGAAGAGTGTTCTGATAGTTTTATATAATATCCTTAAAGCCAGGCAAACTCTGCATTGAAACCAAATGGTGCTGTTTCATTTGTGAACTGCTGAGACACAGAATAAGCTCAAACAGGAGCACCATGCAGCCAAGCAATCCCACTGCACTGGATGAGCCCAGTTCTTACTGTGTCTTTAATCTTGGAGAGAGGGGAAATTGTTGGTTTGCATAAACTCTTGATTGTCAAACTATCCACTGGATTCTGAGGCCCTATTGAGATTGTTTGCAGATAAGAGGGGAAAGAAGTTTCAGATAGCTGTTCAGTGGAAGTCTGTGACCATTGCTGTATGTCCCATTTCAGTTACCTACCCCTGCCATCATGTTTCACTTGAACTGTAAAAACCTTTTCTTCACGGAAACTCTTTGTGAAGTGAATGTATGAGACTACTTCAGTTGTTTAGATTGATTACAGTGGCTTCAAAGCAAGAAATCAAAATAGGCTAGTGGTGAGATGAACACATAACATATTGATAAATATAGTTACATACATGAAATGGGCAAGAAAAAGAGAAAAGCTGAGTTTCTTGCATATGATTCTTACGGATCTTGACAGCTCGAACTCCCACATGCTTGAATAGTTCAATACTGGATTAGTGTGATGCCTGCCTGGCGGATCTTGTAGGGCATAGACTCAGCAAGAAACACATCATTCAGGATTTTTAGGGACAGCTTGTAAACTACCCAGTGCTACTGACAATCCCACTCCAATCAAAGTCAAGCTTGAGGATGAAATGAATGGAGGAAGAAACATACTTATTTATGTCCTTATGATCTGTGCTCTAAATCTGCAATTAGTTAATTTGTGTAGAATAGTAACAATGAAAGATTTGTAAAGTAATATGAACTGCATCAAACAAGGTAGAACAATCTTATTTATGAAAGCAGTCAGGAAAACCAGAATGGACAGGTAAGGACTGAACCAAAATCCAGGTTGTTTATTTATTTTAACTGAAGCCCACGGCAAAACTGCCACTATATTTAATAAAGCCAGAGGGTTGCCTATTAGTGTCAGGGACTGATTTTTTTAAATCTTTTTTTTTCTGTGCCTTGAGAAAAGAAAAATTCTCACTAAAGTACATTCACAATTTGTTTGTAAGTGACAAGCAATTTCATTGAATTATACCCTTTTGGTGGAAAAAACTCCATAAATCCATCATGAAAACCTATTGGTGTCTTAACTGAACCAGTAATACTAATATTCCTCTTAATATCTAAATGACACCACTTTGAACTGCTAAGGTGTTTTTCACTAGAATAACCAAGATTTAAGAAAAAATAATCTGTTTGCATATTCCTACATTTTCATGTTGAAATTAAAAGCAGTGTTCCTGAAAGTGAAGACTGTATTCTTGGTAAGACTAGCCTATGGTGAGACATGCTGAGTGAAAGTCTAAATGTGGGTGTGAGTGTGTACTAGAAACAGGCACCTGGCACTATGGTGCTCATGAATATAGCAAACAAACCCTAGTCTTCTTCCATCTCTCAAGAGGCTGCTCAATGCTCTGCACTCTAACCATCGCACGCTATTCCTTTCCTCTGTGCCAATGTCTTTGAGACTTTGAGACTACTGCTGATCTCCCATTAGTGTTTGTTCTCCCTCTTTCTTTCCTTTCTGTTAAAACAGTGCATGTTAGCTTAATTTTATTTCTTGGAGTAGAATTCAAACACAGCTCAGGTGCTATTTCTCATCAGAATATTATAAGGGTAGTTATGCAACAAAAATTATTGACAAGGAAAACAGTAACCTATCATTTCTTTAATGCCCTTTAATTTGTTGGTATAAATGCAAAGTGCTTAGATGGGTTAGTGAATGAAGTTTGGTGGTTTCTGCTCACAATTATAACACTTGTTCAGAAATATTAGCTGTAGGTATTTCACAACTTCTACAAAGCAGCTTACTTGCTATCCAGGGAACATATGTCACTCTTCATATATGTGCATGTGAGGAAGCCCCAAGAACATGAAAAGAAGTGTGACCCATACATGCAAGGTCTATTTTCTTTGCTGAAAAATGGATATTCCAGTTTTCAGTGCATCCCTTTAGGGATGGGACTCTGCAGAGTCTGAATATAGCTGTGCTTTCCCAGCTCTAAATCCAAACCCAAAAAGCTTGCCTTAGCCCCAGCACAGATGGTAGAGATGGTGGAGGAATGAAACTCTGAATCAAGATAATGCAGTAGGACTGATTACCTAACTTGCACCTTGAAATTTACTGCATCAAGCTGCAAACAATTTATCTTTTTTCATTTCTGATGTATTTCCTAAGCATGATCTAATTTTGGAGGTGATGAATGCTCCCTCTTAAATTTCTCAAGATTACATAATCATCCAGGAATTTCCTTCAGATACTCAGTAAACATTGTATCAAAGATGAATATTATGGCAGCAATAGCAAACTTGAACTCATATAGAGCTATAATTAAAATAGGGATTGTTCCACAGATATCCCAGTTAGTTTTTTCTCTCCAGTGGTGAAAACTAGGGGAATTCCAAATTAGTGAAGGTTGGAGGTTTTTTTTCTGAGCAAAAATGCAGCCGTTTCCTAGCTTAAAAATGATCAAATTGATATGCTAGCTAAAATAACACCTACCTGTGCTTAGCATTTCATAAAGAAATTTCACTGTAGAGATATTATGCACAGAATATTTTTATTTTTTTTAATGCAAGTGTTTGTCATAAGTTAGATGACAAATTGAGTTATGAAGTTCACCTGGCTGCCCCTTCATGGAGCGTGCAGAAGAGGTCATGGTATCTTCCACATATCTCTGACTTTCAGTAATTTTCCAGGAAGCCCAAGGACAAGCAGACTGACCTCCCTTTTATTTTAAAACTCAATTATAGAAAATAGAAATGTGAAAGGGGAAAAGTATTTTTTTTTTTTTTTGGAGAGGGAGCAACCACATTTTAGCACTTGGTGTTGCTTTTTTCTTTCCATCTCAGCTCCCGCTCATGTGCAGTGTCCATATGGATGAGGTTTATGGGTATACATGCCCTTCTAACATATCAAAATATTTACCTTGTGCATTTCAGTAAAGATCATTAATTTTACTAACCTCCCATTCTCACTAAGTGCCAGCTGTCTTAGGGTTTCCAAGGCACTCAGATCTGATAAGTGAGCTCTTGTGTTAGCACTGTGGTGGTCAAAGGTCCATGTCAGGTCGGGACCTATGCTCTCTGAAAGAGATAAACTGATTTAAAACTACCAGAGGAAACAACTAAAGGGAAAAATGGAATTTATAAAGCTTATGAAATGTCATGAGACATGTTGCAGCTTTTCGGACAAATGCTAAATGCAGTTAACCCGGAGGAAAAAAGGGGAAGATCAAAAGATCACCTGCTGCTAGAAAAAGACCTGGTTCTAGGAATGAGTGGAGCATAATGGGATCTTTTTTAGCTGTATCAGCAATGATGCTTCATTTTCCTTGCAATAGAATGGGAAGGTCTAATTAGGAGCTTTTGTTTTTTCCCCCCTCCACCCATTCAGCTCGTAAGCTTTATTTAGTACAATAAAAAATCCAGAGAAACAAACTCATCATATTTAATTTGAGTTCACAGATTCACAGATGTTAGGTTTTTGGTGTTTTGTTTTTTTTTTTTGTTAAGTGGATAAATCACATAACTATTAAATATGCAAGACAGAAACCACAGCCAATTAAATATTAGCTAAGATGCTGTGTCAGACCTGATTAAATTGGTGTGTTATTAAGATTTTATACACAACATCCACTGAACAGCATTGTGGATGTGTGCTGTGAAATTGAAAAAGAAGTTTGCTGGAGTCCTTGCCGCTCAGATGTGGCTCCCATGCATTGGACTCAAACTCTTCAGACTGTCTGGTCGGTCTGAGCAAGTCCTGCAAGCCATCACATCTACCTACAAAGACAGTCTGTATCTTCTCATATTTAGTTGAATCAGCTGCCACTAAGGGCAAGAGCAGGAAACCCAGGCAGAAGGTGTTGAGGTACAGTTGTCTCCCTTTCCACCGCTGAAGATTGTGTCCCAGGGGAGACTCACACTGAATTGCTTGAGTCAGGGAAAAGACAAAAACCTCTGAAATTGGTGCTTGCCACATTTCAGAGCAGGATTTAGCCCAGGGACATTCAGGACCACTTCGTCTCTACTCTGTTTTCCCACATGGGAAGCAATCATCATTCAAGTTCAAATGTAATGGTAAAAGTCTTTAATCAGTTCTTACAATTAAAATTCAATGGAAAGATTCATGCTGGAAATAAGTGTTTTTCTCAACTGTCAAATTTGGTGCATGTAACAGCAGAATTAGCCTTATTTCTTCTGACATTCTTTTCCTAAGGTTTCGTAATGTGAACAAGTGAAGGTATCAGGAAAAAGTGGACTAGTTAAGAAAATGTAGCTAAACTGAGGATCCATTTAGAACCAAATCAGTAGTGAATCTATTGCATACATTGTAATAATAAATGCCTATCACTTTTTTCCTGTTTTACATTTGAAGACATCTGTTAACATCAGCAGGAAAAGTTACAATGCTGTGTAGTAAATCATTCTTTGCAGGCTTTGCATCTACCTGAAAAAAATGATCAAAGTATGATCATTCATTTTCCTTGTTTTTTCCTAAGGAATTTTTTTTGATTAGTCGGAGACTGATTCTACAAAATCTAAACTAAGTAAATTCTACAGTAAATGCTTGAGTTTGGAATTGCAAGTAGACTCAGCGAAATCAATATTTACTCAGTCTTCGTGCATTTCCTGAGATGTGTTTTAAGATATTTTTTTAATAAACTTTGCAGAATTTGGTTTTGCATGACTACAGAAGATTTTGATCTTTTGCTCTTTAGTAAGATATTTGCACAGGAATAAAATTGCTGGGAAATACTGCCCAAGAACTGCATACCTCACCACTTCTAAAGCAAATACAGGAGTCTCACAGTTGCAGCAACTCCCCAGGTACACCATGCATGGATGGCTTTTGTTTTCTGCTCTGCCAGCCTTGCCAGCATATACAAAGTAAAATTGCGTTATCTTGGCACTTCTTCTTTTAATTTCTGCATGGCTAGATTGCTTTTCTCCTCAATTTTTGTTAAGAATTGCTGGAATGGTGCAGAGTTTTCCTAATATTTGCCAGGAGATGTTGCTTGCCTATCAAGAAAATTGGGCAAAAGCCTGATTAGACAAGTGTGCACATTTGCCATCTTGCTCTGCTCTTGCAGTGCTGACTTCTTTGTCAGGGATAATAACATCAGGGAGATGACCTTGCGAGGTAAACCACACATTTATTTAGTCTCTAAGCTCTGCTAGCATGTTGGTTGAAGTATGATCTTTGAGATGTAATTACCCTGAGAGTTAATGCTAATTGGTTTATTGAGTTTAATTGGATATCATTAAGAATACTGTCTTCTTATGCAGGAACTGAGACAATATTCTTCTGTAGGAAGGATGACAATCCTTACTTTCTGATTAGTATATAACCTTAATTTTACATCATCATTTCACAACAAACTTTGGATTAATGAGGTCCACCACTGAGGATATTTTATTTTTAGTTCTGATGACTACTTCCAATCTTTTCCAAAGTTTTGGATTAAGAACTTGGTAAAATATTTGATGATATCCCTAAGGTTAATTACAATCTCAGCTATGGCAAGAGACATGCTGTAAATGATTTGAAGAACAATAAAACTATAGAGGTCAAAAGAGCTGATAAAGGAGGTTTCAGTCGTCATAATGAATAATGAGTTGGAATAATTAGACAGTTTTACTGAAGATTATCAGAAATTAACATGTGCTCTCACTAAAGAGTTTCAACTGCTCTAAGATAGGATTACTGATAAGGTATTGGAAAAAGGGTATTTTTTTGTCATCGTTAGCATGGCAGCTAAATATGGTATATATTATTTAAGCGCCCAGAACTTTAGGTGGTCCTAGATAAAGAAGAAAGTACAATTTTGGCTTTGGAAAGCAAAAAAATGACAATGTTTGTAATGAAGTTACTTGTTAAAGCAGGATCCTTTTTTTTTTTTCCCTCTCTTTTGATCACAGTTAAAAAAAAAGTTAATTTCTAAATCAACAGGAAAGTCTTGAACATATGATTAGTTAGCTATATTATGGTTGGAGAACTGAAATTTTGGAGAACCGTCCGCGAAGTACAACTGATTTGTGCCATTTAGAAAGATCACAAAAAATAACCCATATTTTGTTCCACTACTCTAACATTAAGAAAGATGGGGTGATTTATTCTTTCTCTTTATTTCATTTATTCTTTCTCTTTATTTCATTTATTCTTTCTCTTTATTTCATTTCAGATGTGATAGGTCTTGACCACAGTCCAAAACGCTACTATCTTGCCAATAATATGCCCTTAGTTGCAATAAGGAGGACCCCAGTAGCTTCTCTTTGAATGCTGGTTAAATCCCCACACAGGTCATGCCAATTCCAAGTCTTCTTCAGTAGTTTTGCAAGTAAAATTCTGTAGGATTTGGTCCAGATGTTTTTTCCAGGCTTTTTTTCTTTTAAATACTTAAACCAGAAATAACATTAAACAAACGTTCTCCCAAATATGTAGGACAAGGTGATTCCACGTAGGTATAAGCAAATATTTAATAGCAAAATTTAACACAAATTTTAAAAGCATTTGTGTGGGAATATCTTTGCCTTTTATCAACTTCACCAGGTATACATAAACCCCTATCCTAAGACAAATGCTAGTAGAACTGACCTTTATCAGGTCATCAGGATTAGAGACAGACAAAGCCCATGCTGTACAAGCTTCTGTGTGAGGCTGCCTTTCGTTTCAACCAGATTTTCCCAGGTGGGCCCTGTAGAGTTGCTACTGAAGTCAGCTGAGTCTTATTTGGACTTTAGCTAAGTTTGGCTGCTGGGAAGTTATAAAGAGGTTCATTGTAAAGCAGCATCAAGAATTTCACTGTTAACCTCGTTTTCCTATTTTCTATCTGGAAGTTGGAAGGATTTGAAACTCATCCAGGGATTTGAAACTTCAGCAGTTTCTTTTCCTCTGATATAGTTCAACCAGGCAAAGAAAATTTTCAGGCTGTATTATGACCTTAATTCCTCCATATAGCCCATTATCTGCTCATTATTGAGCTATAAGAAACATGGAGTCCTTCAAGGACTTTTTTCACCCCAAATCACTTTAAGAAGGAATGCTAGCAACACTGAATCAAGGTCATATTGTCAAATGGAATCATTTCAGGGTAAGCAGAGCTTTCTTTGAATTATGGCTGGTGTGTCAGATAGATGGGTGTAACTTTAAAAAGCGAAAGGAAGGCTGCAATTTATATCCAAAAGTGAGCTTAAGGATTGTTCCTATCAGTCTTTAAACCTGGTTTTTTTTTTAGTATGTATATTAGAGCAAAACTAGCTGCAACAGCATTGTACAATTTCCTGGGTAATATGTAGTATGACAAATTAGATTACATAAGTTAAGTTGCTATGTATGACCAGCAACAGTAAAGAAGTTACATAAATAAACTGAAGTTAATTAAAATGGTAGCAAATATAAATAATCCAAGGTTAGTGAACATTGTTTCATTTTAAAATAATAACTATGCAAAGGTAATGTTTATAATTAAAGCTATAATTTATCTTCATGCTCTGCTTGTTTAATAACAGTGGTAACATAATGTTACATGCAGAAATGTAGTAATTTATTTGTTTAGCGCTGACATTATAAACAAATGTCTCAGTCTATTTATTCTAAGTTATGATACAGATTCTTTTCACATGTATCTGATGGCCTTTAAACCATTTAAAATGAACTACATTAATGTAATCTAATCTTGATACTGAACATAACATTTCAGTTTGAATTATCCAGAATCCATGATCCATTTTATTACTCACAAAGCACTTTATACATTTATGATAATGGCAAACCTTGCTCTGTTATTTAAATCTCATTTCAGATGGGACTTTTAAAAAATGGTATTATTTTTTAAAACATTTTTGGTAGTAAAATACAAATAAAGAAAAGTCAATGCTCAGTAAGCCCTTTAACAAAGCAAACAATTCAGCTTTTTATGGCATTAGCAAATAATAAAGAAAAGATCTGACATTTACACTTGATGAAATTTTATGCTATAACAGAGATGAAGAAAATGGAATGAAAATCACACATGATAAAACCTGTCCATGAAATTCAGATGAGTCTTAAAAATAACCACTGCAAAATATTCTGAGACCTTTCTTGTTTTATTGAAGTCTGTATTATATTAGTGAAAAAAAAAAATCTGCCCCTGGAAGTCAGTTCTTCAACACATGGAAATACTCTGGTTGGAGTTATTCTGGTAAAATAATAATGAGGGACTTCAGGGGATTTGTTCTTCTAAGGAGAAGACAAGGTAACTTGGTATAGAAATACTGAGGCAGAGGTTTGTAGGAATTAGAATTGATTTGGTATAGTAGTCACAAGAATTGATTTTCATTTTCCTGAAAACTTCCAGTAAATGTTCTCAGCATTTACATTTAATCAACCTGATTTTGAAGTCAAAGTAGCTTATATGTATAATTGCTCTAGATTTTTTAACTCATGCACCCGTGGCTGTGTTTTCTTGTGATAGGATATTCCATGTGATGCTAGGAGCAGTTAATATACACAACTTATTGCAACAAAATTTGCCTGTAGTTAATTCACCCTTTTCCATAGATGAGATCGCTCATGCATATAGAGCATGCACAAGACCTAAACCTGAGGTGAGCAGCTACTAGCACCTTCCTTTAAATAATAAAATTAATTGATGAAGTACCAGACTTTTTTAAATTAGACTTCAAAAGCACAGTTTGGGTGGGCTTTCCTCACCTATTTTGTTAGCAACATGATGTCATAAAACTGCAGAATCAGGCACCCAGTGTCCTGGATGTTAAAGAAAGATGCCTGCTGCAGCTCAGTATCATAAATTGGAGTTTATCTGATCGACTCACTGGTCTAAAATAACAAAAAAAAAGACAATAAAACCTATTGGCTACTGGAATGGGCTGCCCAGGGAGGTGGTGGAGTTGCTGTCCCTGGACCTGTTCAAGGCAGGATTGGACGTGGCACTTGGTGCCATGGTCTAGCCTTGAGCTCTGTTGTAATGGGTTGGACTTGATGATCTATGAGGTCTCTTCCAACCTTGGTGATACTGTGATACTGTGATATCCAGTGTCTGAATATTAATGATTAAATTAAAAGACCATTCTGAATTTTATGAGCCTTCTTTACTTCTGTTATGTCACCCAGTCAAGCTCTGCAGTAATTGTACATGGATATAGCATTGTAAATAAATTGCCATTTTAAGAGACCATTTTCAGAATTACGTCATTCACTCCTGTGGGAAAGTTTGTCTTTTGAAAATTTCACCTTCAATGTCATGCCAAGCAGAACTTAGTCCTTAATAGAAATGATGCATGAGTATTTCTCTGCATATTAGCAAGAGATTTTAGCAGAGACATAAAATACTAAAATATAGCTGATGTTATGGGAGGGGGTGATGAAATCCTTATCATAAAGCTAAATTTACTCTGAAACTGTTTCCTTATAGTATAAAAATAACAAATCTGCAAAAAATCTAGTGAAATACAGGATGCTCAGAATTTCACAAAGCTGCAGTGAATAAGCAAATGGGTTATGGGCAGGTAAATCTTTTAAAAAATACTGTACAGGAAAGTAATGGAGGCAATGACTGTGTTATTTGCATCGTGGCTCTCATTGAGATTTTGGTGTCTTTGTCCTGTGTCCTTCTCAATGTATGCTGACAATGTTTGGCCAAGAAGAGCCCCATTAGATTTAAACACAGAGGTGCATTAGGAGACAGGAGTTCCTGGCTGTTTATCTTCAGTTCTGAGACTGGCTCCTTCAGTTGTGTTCAACTACTTATAGCTGGCCAGAGGCATTTTGTTGTTGTTTGCTGTAAGTGTAAAGTTGGTAATAGGATATTTAATTATCTTTGAGGAGATTGAATAGTATTGTTTAACTGATTGCCATTAAACATCTTTAAAATAAAGCCTACACTTTGGCTTTTAATTGTCATTGTTAGGACAGAGCAATAGAATATTTAGACAGCTGCTTTTTTATGTATTTCCTGATGACAAAAGGAAGGCCTTGTAAAAAAGTTACTTGAAATACTGTATTTAAGGGCAAAAAAAAAAGAACTTTTTTTTTTTTTACAAGAAGTTAAAACAGCAGGTTTCAGCTGTATCATTCTCTTTAAACGATCTTTTTTGTAATAGGAGACAAAACAAGAAAGGTACTCTTAGAAGTGGCATCACACTATTTTCATGTTGATTGCAGTAAGTGGTGAGAGAGTAGAGTGCATTCTGAGTAAAATCAATGTTGGTGAAGAGGGGGGAAAAAAGGCAGAACAAATACTTCTAGATTTGTCCTTTAAGTATCTTCCTAGGAACAAAGCCACGTGTAGCAAGGGCAGGAGCAGAGGGCAGGAGGAAGAAGGTGGACAATAGAAAGGCTATCACAGGGTGAAAGGAATAACACAACAGGAAGAGCATCAGGAGGGAACATCTTCATTAATTTTATCATGTATTCACTTTCCTAAATAATCTTGTGCATTCACTCAACCATTTTGTGATATCCTTGCAGATTGACAGTAAATATCTCCCTTCAGGACAGCAAAAAAGAGATCAGCCTGAACTGTAAAATGAACAAACAAGCAAAACCCAACCAACAGAAAAACAATCGACCAAAATGCCCAACACTCACCCAATCCCCCTATCTGAAAACAAAGGGAAGAAAGGAAAACGGGGTACAAAGCTATCACAACTGGTACTGCCTTAGCACATGAAATTGATAGGCACAAAACTCAGACACAATATAATCAAATCGCTCCAATACTCTTGCACTAGAGAAATCTTTTTCCCTTTCTTCTTCAGAAAAAGCTTTCCTCAGAATAATTATTAAGGCAGGCCTAGGGAGCTGTGTTCATTTCAGAGCTTTCATTTTTAGAAAGACTGTTTAATATTTATATAAAGCTCATGTTAAGTTTATGCACCTGTCAAAACACTAAATTATATGATAGTGATTGCAAAATGAGCTATTTATCAGACAGATGTCTCTACCAAACCTGGAGCAGATAGATAGGAAGGGGTAGATCCCTCCTGCTGCAGGGTAACAGTGCTTTATTTGTGACAACCTGCCAGTGAGGGGATGTACTTAACCCTGGTGGCTCCGAGAGCTGTGCGAGGTGAATGAGCTCTGCAGAAGGATGCCCTTTCCACCACAGGAGATGTAACACTAATAACTTTCTCTTGAATAAAGTCTTGTGAAGTGCAAGTAACTATTCTGATATATAGCTCACCTTCAGGTTTCCTACAATGTCCTGTTTCTTTGTTTTGATACTGGTGGCTTCTTTCTCCAGCTGTGGCTGTAGGAGTGAAAGAATAATGTGAGGGTACATTTTAACTGGAAGACAGATGTTCTTACAAAGTAATTCTACAATAAACAGCACTGTAGAATAATGCTCAGAAATGTTAAAGCCTGACCTTTGCCAGCTGCAAATTGTAACTGAAATGTGCTGTTGTTTACTACGAGGAATAAGTCAGGGTGTCGGGAGCCCAAGTGAAGGGAAAGAGCTCAAGTGAAAAGTTGTGGCAGGAGATGATGGAGAGGTGACAAGTTGAGGAACGCAGGGTGTTACTGATATCACAACTTATGGCAAGCTTAAGCAGTTTGACATAATTTTTTTTAGATATCTCTAGATGGGTTTTTGCAGGGTATCCATTGCCCTGGAGCCACCTAGGCTGCTTGTCCCCCTGCACTGTGACGCCAAGAGATATACAATGCAGTGTCCCATTTTCATCTTTCATGACCAATTCCTGTGCATCAGAACCCCCTGGGTGGATATACATTAAAAACAAAAAAACAAATATGTTGTTGCTGGATCTTAGATGTTTAGATCTGGCATCTAGGAAACTCCTAACCTAGGAAACTGCTTCTAAAGGAAACAAGACTTCTTTTACAGTACCTTAAACAAAAACTCAGAGTTTTCTGTGTCCAAACCAATCCTGTGCTGCTCTAAAAAACAAAAAATCAAACCAAAACAACCCCCAAACAAACCCAACCAACCAAAAATATTTATTTATGAGGAATAAGCTACATGGGCTTCACTCTGCTTTGGAGATAAATTCTTTGAAAATACAACTGAGAGTCTCTAATCCCTGGTCTAATAAACTCCACCAATCTGAACGGGTGTATGTCATGATTGTTTTTCATGGCACAGCATTTCCTGCATGATCCACAGAGTAAACTTTCTCATAGCAGGAGAACAAGAAAAGAGTGAAGGCAAAATGACTGAATTCCTCCCTCAAATGCAAATCTGTACCAGTTTCCTACTAAGCTCCCTTGAATGTCTGTCAGAAACTAAGAAGAAAACCAGCAACCACTATCTAGCTGGCAAATCTCTGCCTGCATAATCCAAAAAGCATGGAGAAAAACTGATAAATGTATGGTTGGAAGCATACAGTTTTTTGAATAAGTCCTTCAATTCAAAGGACATTAGGGAATTTTGCACAAATTATTGAAATATATTAGCATAATTGAGAAAATATACTGTGTGTCACTTGTGTGTACTGCATATCAGAGCTTATTCCAGTTACTTAATGCATATATTAGATACACTGGAGAGAGAAATAGTTTTTCACTCAGTTTGCATTTTTTTTTTGACTCTATGCGAAGGACTGTGAATTATCATGCTACTGTTATACCTATGCAAAAATACAATGCAGTAGATGTCTAATTAATACCTGAAGTGAAAATGAATTATAACTCCTCGTGATACTTCTTATGATTTGCTGCATTATAAATAATGGTGATTTATTATTGTTTCACCTAGTGCTCTGCTAGTGATGGATCACAATAGTAGATCATTGTAATTCTGAAATCAGAACAGAGTTGTTTTTTCTTCCATATAATTAAATTTTAACTCCACTACTGAGGTTGTTGAGTATTACAATCCATCTACTTAATGTTACGTTTTATTACAACAAAGATATGTTAATGTATTTGGTAGCTGACATCTGTTTATTAGACTTCTGTATTAACCTGTCCAATGTACCTTTTGATAGTTTCATTACACTTTCAACATGACCCACATGGTAACTCCCAAGAAAAAGATGATCAAGGACCAGAACTGAAAAGAGACTTCCCATTCCTGATGTGCAGTGCATGCAAAGTGACATTGTTGTACCACTATTGCAAAATTTAAGATCCATGTGGTCTTGATGTCACACTATTCAGTGGTTCAACAAGACCCTTCTTCCATGCATTTGGTGTGCCTGCCAGTGCTTTCTATTGAGTTATTCTGTATATTGCCCCCTTGTTGAAAACTGCTGATGGGTCTTATCCAGGCAGTCCTCAAGTAGCAAGGCCTGGTAAAGGACTTTGCTTTCTGTGCGAGAGTTTTCATATGTTGACCTCTGCAGCAGGGAGCCTCTTATGAAGCAGAAGCATCCCTGCCATAAATCCAGCCTGCAGTAGCTGAGGGAACTGGGGTGATTTAGTCTGGAGGAGAGAAGATTAAGGGAAGATCTTGTTACTCTCTTTACAATTACCTAAAAGGAGATTGTAGTGAAGGTCGGTGTTGGTTTCTTCTCCCAAGTAACTAGCAATAGGACAGGAGGAAATGGGTTTAAGTTGTGCCAGGGGAGGTTTAGATTGAATGTTAGGAAAAAAATAAATTGCTGAAAGAGTCGTGAGACATTGGAACAGGCTGCGCAGGGAGATGTGGAGTCTCCATCCCTGGGGATGTTCAGGAAGCATGTAGATGTGGCACTTCAAGATATGGTTTAGTGATCATGGTAATTGGATTATGGTGAGACTTGATGATCTTAAAAGATCTTTCCCAAACTTGATGATTCTACATTTATATGCAACAGACTGACAATGTATTTCCTTCAGAAAGTTCCAAGTCTCTTCTTGCTATAACCAGATTCCTCTCACATTATTCTCTGCTTTCTTTTTGGTGCCTCAGCAAACTGCACTCCCCTTTTTGCTAAGGGCCCTGCTTATGTCACTGCACCAGATGTTACGTAGCTAATGAGTGACTGAAGCAAGACTCACTTGCAGCTTACAAAGACATTGTATATGAAATTAAGACCCTTCTCCAGGGAGAAAACAGTTTTACAGCTTCCCTGGTAGCAAGCTGGTGGTTCTTTTGGTGGAACAAATCGGAACATATTGGCCATCATTTTGTTGCTGTGTACAAACCATCATTGCTAACAGTGAGGGACTCTCTATTAATAGCAGTCACCTCTGTCTAGAAATACAAGGCTGTGTCTTTTAAAAATCTAATCAATTTTAATCAGTTAATCTGTGACTATGTCCAAAAACCTCCAGCTGCCTGTATAGCTTCCTTTGAAGTGGATTGTACCACAACAGCTCTTTGGAAAAAAGCTGGCAGGTGAATACAGTCTGGCTACCAAGTCACTTTGACTGTCCAGCTCCATGGAGAGCAGAGGAACTTCTGCAGATAGCTGTATGGTGCATATGGCTGCAGATTTTGGGCTACAAAAGCATGAAGTGAGCTCTGAAGAAGCAGGTGTGACAGTTTCTGCAGGACAACAGAGACGTTGCTTGCTCATCTTTGCCAAACTGATAAACCTCAGCTGATGTTAGGGACTTGAGAAAAAGTTAAGCCCAAAACACACAGTGAGGATATCACTGAAACTGTCTTAGATGGCTTACTTTTAATTTTTGTAAGCTAACAATGATTCATTGAACCTCAGAGAAATTATTTCAGCCACTAATTATTATCTTCTTCTTTTTTTTTTTATTCTTGTAATAAATGCTTAGGTTATCTCTGGCTTAATAGGGTTTCAGTAATTGTCTTCTCTCTCTCTTCTATATTCATCCTTGGGCAGACAGAGTGAGTTTGCTTGTTTGTGTGCCATGATTTCTGTGAGTGAATTGTAGTCCATAAAATGTTTTCAAGTGACTTTCTGGCTACGTATATTTTGAAACAGGAGGTGTTTTGCTTGGACATGAGCAAAATGTCCAAACCACCTGCAACTTCCCTGACACTCTATGTGAAGTAGTTACTTTAAATATTTGTGTGAATGAATATTTACGATGCAAAATGTATTTTCTCTGAATATTCTGCAACATAAGTCTAAAATAATTTTTGTGACTTTTGTGCAAATGTATGGAAAACATACACAAAGGGAGTAATTGTGTGGCTGCCTTCACTCACCTCCTTTTGTAATGGTGAGTTTCTATCACCTAACAGCTCTCTGAAAAGAGGGTGGTGTCAGACTTACTCCACAGAAACAAGCCACTGAAGGTTCACTGCAAATCCACAGTTAGAACTGACTCTAAACTGCAGCTTTTCCAGAGCCTAGCAAAAGGAGATGAGAATGGAGTGGATGTCCTACCATTGTCACAAGGTGATTCCTTCTAATTACACCTGGATAAAATAAGAGGACAAAAGAAAATAGCTTGCATTGTGCTTACCCAGTTTGTGCACTGTAGATAGTGAGACATCAGTCTTTAGAGCTGTCTTTGGCATATTCCACAATGGCTAATTTCATTAAACAGCCATGAGAAGGAGTTCTATTAACCAGTCAATAAATGTATTTTTCCTCATTGTTATTTTTCTTAGACTTCTTATCCTTACTATAGGAAAAGAAATGCATATGAAGCTGTATACCCAGTTATTTATTGAAGAACAAATAAGTAGGAGCATCTGCAAACTTCCACAGAAACCAAATTTTAATGGGCCTCAGAAAACTGGGAAGAAATAAGTGAAAAGAAAAGAGGAGAAAAAAAAAAAAAAAGAAAACCCTAGAAGCAAAGCTGAAATATATCTATATGCAGATTTAAAGCTAGTGCTTTACAACCAAATAAATAACTCCTTAAGCGATAATTTATTTGCATGCTGTTAATTAGAAGCGTAATTAATTTTTGTAGATCATAAATAATGGTGTGCAAAATATCATTCCCAGAAGATCAAACAGAAATAATAGAAACATTCCTTAAAAAAAAACAAACAAACAACACAAACCCAACAAAAAGTAAACCCCCAACCAAGAATGAAACTGATTTAAAACACTTATAAGTTTTTGTGATGTGTTGTGCTAATGAAAACTATAAATTTGCGTCTGAAGTTCGTAATTTATTGGTAAAATGCAAGAGTTCATTAATCATTCTGCTTCCTCTTATACTTGGCACATATGGAAGGAAAATCTCTATGTTTATCGCTGCTTCAAAAAAACAGTAGCATAAGTAGATTATTCCCAACAGAAAGATTTTTTCCCACACCCTAATCTCAGAGCAATCACTCACTGATCTAAATGAGCAGTTACTTAAACCGCTAAGAAGGGATGCTAATTAGCTAAGGAAAACTAGGCAAGAGTATTTAATTTATATTAAAAAAAAAAAGGCACTTTTTTTTCCCCCCTGCTATCTTATTTCTAGTGTATTATTCACTTCCAGTTTGCTCATATACTATCTCTATGACAATATCATACTTAGGTGTGTCTTCTCAGGAGGACAATTTCTTTGAAAATTCTCTACTCCAAAGTTTGCTTTGCTTACACCTCTCACTTCCCAGTTAATTTAGGTACCTAGAGGGGTATAAATGGGAATAAATGTTAACCTGCAGCTTGCTCTGCTAGCAGTGAGAGTGGATCTGGGAAGTCTGGACTCTGAAACACTTTCAAGCATGTGAATAGTTTTTTTTCATCTCCAAGTCCAAATAACTCTAAGGAAGCTATTTGTCTGAGAAAATGTTTGTTTGGGGTTTTTTTTAAGCTTTGCATGCAAAACAGAATCTGCAGCACATGATGCAAATATAATGTCAGAGCTCTTCAAGGCTTGTAGAAAATATTTGGTCTCTGGTTAAAGGAAACAAAACCTTCTATGAGGTCAGATTTTTCAGGTTTATTAGATCTCCTCTGATGAGGTCTCTTGGCATCCTGAGCAGTATCTTGAAAGTTTGCCCAGCAAAGGTGCTCTATTTCTTTATCATCAGATCCTGGCATCCCCCTTAATGGTCTGGTCAACAGTGAGGATAGTTAGATGGCACTCAGAAGATATAAGGAGGGAGGAGTTTGTTCCCCAGCCATGAGAATCTTTGTTCCTAAAATCTGTCGTGGGTGGGTACCTCTCTATTCCACACCCCAGCAGTGCTCAGAAAACATGGATTTGGTTTGTGGTCATCACTGCCATGAGTTTGGTGTCTTTGTGTTAATCCCTAGTCAGGCACACCTGAATGTAAGTAAAATACCTGTAGAGGGGCTCCTGACATTACATTTCTGGCATCCCTGATTAACAATGAGGGAATTTTTGTGATTGATGCATCACTCTGTCACAACAGCTTTTCAGTGCTGGCTGTTCTGCTGCTGCCACCATGGGTCATGATGGTATAAAACCAATGCTGCATACTGAAGAAGCAGGTTGTCTTGTTTTTCACTGCTTTCTCCAGTACTGTGAAAGTCTAGTAGTAGACATAGTGTGAAGAGGGGCAGTAACCAACACAAAATAAGGGTAACATGTTTTCATGAATTAGAAATGAATTTTTCAAGTTTTGGTTGCACTTCTTCCCTTTTTTTTTCTGCCCTTTGCCTTGAACTTGGAGAGGCATTTAAGGAAGATCTTTTTCATAGAAAATACATAGACATTGTCAATAGTCAGCTAATGGCTGCAAGGACACTTCTGGATTTCAAAGTCATTTATTTATTCCATTAAAAAAGAAATGATTCTACAGAGAGGAGAGACACTATGCAACAACAGCACTACTACTGAATGGATGGAATGTATTGGGTATGGATGAAATTCTTGATCTGTCTTATACAGTACTTATTCTTTCATCCTTGCTTCTAATTCCAGCAGATAAACAATGTTTTGTAGAGCTGGTCTTATCTGAAATACAGCTTATTTCCTCCTGACAAACTGTATTCCCTTTACATGCTCTTCTGCAAGTACAAGAATTTAAATCTCTCATACACTGTTCTGCAAAAAAGCCTTCCACCTTACCTTTTTTTTTTTTTTTTGGCCTTAATTCCTCAACTAGAATTTCAATATGTTGTTTAAAGACATTTTCAGGAGGGTTGGCAAAGACAAGGTTCTAACAGAGGTGTTAGAGATCTTGCTGGTATTTCTAGAATGCTACAAAAACTGTGTCTGAAGGGTAGAAGCACGGCTGAACATTGTTGAGCCCAGGAAAATACATTGAGCATATTCCTGCTTACACAGATTAAAAACTGAGCATATGTAAAGTGTTTAGGTTAGTCTTTGTTTTACCTGTGAGCTGTGAATCACCGGTATGGCATTCTGTTGAGTAGCCAGACATCGTTGTGGATCTTTTGTAGATCTTTGATGTCTTCTCCTTTAAAACCCATGTGCTGTGCTTCTGGAGGATTGATGAAAGGTGGAAAAATTGAAGACATGGTGGAAAGAATGCAGAATAAGAAAGAATTCTCATAGGCTACATGGACACAATTCATGTCAACATGTGAATAAATACTTCATGTACCTATGGCTACAGGAAAAAAACACTGAGAGATTTCAGTGCTCTGGTGCATTTTGTCTATGAAATGACCAGCATAGAAAATTGTTGTAAACAAGACACATTCTGAAATAATGTTTTCGTGTGGAACCACAGTATTTGGACACCTGTGAGTATGGGTTCTGATCCTAACTCTGCCACAGGCTTATTTTAAGATTTGGAAAAATCTTGCAAAACCCTGCCAATGTTTTTCATTCTCTATTGGTAAAATGAGAATAGAAATGAGAGTCTGATTAGAACGTTGTTAATTCTAATTTGTGAAATGCTTTGAAGTTCTCCAAGAAAAGCACTGAAGGTGTTAAAATAGCTATTGTTGAATAGCGATTTAACAAATAAATAGCCCTGGGGCCTAACTATGCTGACAGTAAGGATACATTGTTTTACCACAGATACCTTCACCTGTTTAGTGTAACTTATATGAAAACTAGAAAAAAGGGCTTGAAGTTGAGGAGGCATCTGAACACTTTATGGTTAAACATGAGTATTATTTTAAATCCTAACCTCCAGATGAGAACTGCCATTGGACAAATCCATGGTTTTATAGATTAATATACAGAAATACTTGAGAAATGCAAGATTCAGAGATACATGATTGGAAGCATGAAAGGCCCTCAAAGCCTTTCATATTATCATCTATGAATAGTGCTTTGAGCTTTTGTTCTTCTTACAATAGATGATGCTTTAGTGTTGCAATAACAGTGAAGCTTCTACTCAAATTTGCGGGGGGTGGGGTGGGAATTAAGAGATTAAATGTATGTTCACTTACACACAGAATCTGCCTATAAAGCTAGTTACCACCAATGCTCTTTTTATCTGTTATTGGTGATGGATTACTCAATGTGAAGCTGCCTTCCCTTATGTCACAGTTAAATATAATGAGCTGTATACTGTAGCAAGAACAAACAAAGCCCATTAAATTTCTTCTTTGAGAAAAAGAATTGGATTTTGAAAACATCACAAAACAGCACCACGATGAACTTTTGTATTAAAATACCAGACAGTAGCTTCTCATAGACATATGTGCACCATTTCTGATTTTCTTGATTCTGGATTGTTGTTATTTTTTTATTCTTCTGTGCCTCTGACTCTATAACTTTTATTTTAAGCTGTTCTAGAAACTTGAGTAAACTGAGTCTTTTATACATGATCTCATCTTTTATTATTAATAACAGGGGAAAAAAACCCCAAATCAAGATATGAAAATACTGGCCTTCCTCTAGCATTACCTTTCCTATATGAAAACTAGATGGAAATATTAGTTTGTTTTTCAGTAGAATCTGAGGGCTGGTTACTTAATAGGTAATTGATATGCTGGGCTATAGAGCTTCTTGTCTTATTCAGCTGCTTAGAGAAGCAACAGGATTACTTTTTCTACTATTGCCTAGTATAGTCACAGGGGTGCTACAGCATCATTTCATACCTTTTTCAGGGCTCTGTGAACAGTCTGGACCAAAAAGCACACCTGAAATAAAAATGGATTAGTGTTGAAATGTTTGCTTCAGCAAGGTGCTCCTGTTTCATAATGCAAGCCCTCCCTTAGCCATCAAATTATAATACAATTAATGTTTTTCTTCATTATTTGTTGAGCTATTAAATATGTTCTTCCTCTTGCAAACCCAGGTAGACGGCCATGTGAAGCACTGTGGGAGATGAATTTGAGAACACCAGAAGTCCTTTAGAGGTTGAGTTGTAGTATCCACTTGTAGTCCAACACTACAAGGGTACATTTTGTCAAACATCATTGAAAAGCACTCTGAATTGGCTCTGTTTCACTGGGATAACCACCACAATTGCCCAGATCTTGCAATAAGACTTATGTCAAGCTGATTCAAATCTAAGTTTTTAGCAGTGCTATTTTATGTGGGTTCTGCATTGATTTTACAGGGTTTCTGCTACTCATGTTAGATGCTTTTTTGTTGTGTGGGTTTTTTGGTGCTACGTGAAGAGTTTCTGAAATGCACACTCATAGGATCAAATGAGGAGAGAGGTTCTGCTAAGTGCTGTCAGCTGTTCAGGGAGGGTCATGTGGCCTAATCTTAAAGGACTGCAAAATGCAAATCTTCAGACTTTGGGAGCTCAACTGCAGTCTACTCTCTGATGGCAAACTGGTATGTTCCTGTTAGTGGTAGTCACCTTGGGTCCCAAATGTCTAAAGATTAGAGGCAAATAGAAGAGAAGAGGGTTTAACGGGTTGATAGTGGAGAAATACTTTAGAAGAATGATGAGCTTGTTTGATTTGTACATAATAGGCACCAGGTGCCACACCATATGTGTACACCGTGTTACTCACTACCCTGAGGTTTGGGGAATTTGTTGTGCTTGGCCTCTTTATTACCTTGTCTCAGTTTGTACTAAACTTCAGATGGCTGGCAAAACCTCCAAAACATGTCAGATTCACCCATTACTGCTGCCCACAAGAAGAAGGTGTATATACAGGTAATAATACACCCAAAGCAAAATACCTGGTGCCTGTGGAGCTGTTTAAACCTCTAGATGTATATTTTGTTTGGTTTAAAGGCATTATATGGATGATATAATCTACTACATGAATAGCAAATTACATTTATGGAAATATTTGTATTTTAGATACTTTAGAACATCTCACTTGGCATCTAAATGCAAAACAACTTCATTTTTACTGAGTTGACGTGGTCATGAATGGAAGATATTGAGCAATAGAATAGATAATGACCCATATGTAAGAGCTGCCTTTAGATATACGGCCATGTTTACAGAGATTATGGGAAGGCTACACGCGCTTCAGTGCAATTTACTAAATACAATGTGGGATGAAATTGCTGTGCTTGGAACACAGGACAGCTTTAGAAATGAGAGGCCTAAGGGAAGAAAAAGCCTTATGTATTCACCTGCAACAAAAAGCATTAGTATATTTGGATGATTTTTCTCTTGAAATAATTTACAAAGTTACCTTTGACAATGAATTCCACTTAATTGCTTCACCATAAAAGAGCTCTTAGTTTTCCCTTATGAACCTTCTCTAATGAAGTCTTGCAGATTTCTGCCCTGTTTCTTCATATGTGTCGTCATGGCAGCAACTTTATTTCCCTTTATCATGCATTCTCTATGGCAGTCTCTCAAAGTCTTTTTTATGTTCCAGCCCTGTCTTCTACTGAACGTTTTTTATTTGGTATTTATAATATTTCCCTGATGATTCTTGCATAGTTAGGGGGACAAACCATAGGAGATATCACTCCTAAACCAGGGGTAAGCAAATTGTGGCACAAGCGGCCAGAAGTGGTACTGTGAGAATGTACAGGGACAAAGCACACTAAGCATCTCCTTGGAAGTATCCAACTCTGGCTTTTAACCAGCCCCCTGGCTTTGCCAAAATCTTTAGCAACAACTTATCTGTTAATATGCCTCTTTGTAGAGGGTAAATGTCCAGCAGATTCAAAGGGACAGGAAGAGGCAACAACACAAAAGGCTTATTTCTGTAGGAGACCAGACTAAAAATAATTTGGCCTTTCTGTATCTGCAATACATTACAAATGTATGGTATGTTATCATACAATTCCCTTTCCAGTGCATGGTATGTTACCACACAATTCTCTTTCCTCTCTTATACTCCCAGAAAAATGTGTTTATTTATACATTTATTTACTTAAAGTAATCAAAGGTATCTGTGTAACTTTCTCATGCAGCAGTGCCTACTGACTTAAAATTAAGTGCAACTTAACTGCCAAAAGCCTACAGTTAACTTATGAAGTATCTCCTAAATGGAAGAACACATCTTCCAGTGGAACTTGTGTACTCTAATGGAGATAGCTAATAGGATTGGCCTAGTACAGTTGAAACTAGCAGTGTGCAGTGGGATTTTCAGAAGCAGTAATGGAAAAAATACTTTAATAGAACTCCCATACTTAATCTTCTCATTGTTGCTAAGCTTCCACGATATGAACTTCTAACTCCTGTTTGGAAATATTCTTTTCACTGGAATTATGTTTTCAGGTTAGAAAACTGGAAATTCAGCTCTGTGAAGTGCTCTTGTTTTTCATGAGAACTTCTGTATGATGTGCTGTTCTGTAAATCATTATAAGCCTAATTTAGATAGATATATCTGAATCTGAAACCAGAATAATTCTTCATTGCACTAAACAATGCAAGTGTTTAAGAAGGCTTGATGTAGTAAGCAACATGCATTCTTACCAGGAGGAGAGAGGCCTCGAATGAAATCTGTCTGTGGTGGCAATTTGCGCAGTACACACGCTTGCTATAGGTGAGTAGCAGGGTCCACATTTTATGTAAGTGTTCTGTTTCATGACAATTTATTTAGTTTCCATGGAGATAATTATGTTGTCACAAACTAAGGATAAAGATTTCAAGTGCAAGATAAATAGGAGGAACATATGGACTTCTAAGCAATAAAGATGTTCTTCTTTTGCTCTGTAGTGACAAAAGGCAACTGTAATCACAGCAGTGAAAGAGTGAGCTATCTCTGCTATAAACATTGTTAGCATTCAGTATGTCAACACCTTGTATTTCATACTATGCCTCTCAATACCTTTTTCTTTATGATCATACTTTCAGTGGATAATAGTTTTCACCTGTTACACTAGAATGGGGCTAACTCTTTAGCTGGAATAAATCAGCTGGACTGCAGTCAATGAAACTGTGATAAATTAAAGCTGAATTAAGATGTGCTGAATTAAACCATTTGAGAATCTGACTTCTCATTGTTCACCTACCCTGCCAGGTGATCAGGTCAATAGTCTAAACAACAGAAGATAAATACCTGATGGTTTTGTTTGGTTGTGTTGTTGGGTTTTTTTTGGTGGGTTTTTGTTTTTGTTTTGTTTTGTTTTTAAATCTCCCACAAGTAAATTTTCTCTTCAATCCTCCAAGTTATTAAAGACAAAAATTTGGTCAAGCTTCTGACTTAACAGTTGCCCAAACATTTTCTCACTGAGAGTGCTGGGAACTCCTGTAAACTCTGTACTCTCCAGCTGTATTTATTTTGTTAATGACAGTGTTCATTAAAGAGATGGTCTGTCATGTTTCCTAAAATAATTTACCTTCCTAGTCTGAGAAACTCTTTGTTGAAATTGCTCTCAGTCTTTTAACTGTTGGATTATGGCAGTATTGGAAAAAGAGTTTGGATAATGCCTGAGTACAGGCATCTCTGTAAACTAAAAGATGAACTCCAGATGTCTTGAATTGTGTCTGCCACTTGTGTGTTTTCATTTTGTTAGCTTTTGATTGTGCTATTTACCTGTTCACCTTGTAAACCATATCTAACATCAAAATAAAAAGGGATATTGCCTTTGGGTGATATGCTCAGCTTTTTTAACCTAGAAGTTACTCAACACCACTACAAGTGAAATATTTAATATGTGCTATTGATTGTAGTTCAAATATTGACAGAAGAATTGGGTTGCATCAACACAGACATGTAGTGCCAGCCTGCCTTAGGCTGCCAGAACTGATACTGGGTTTGGGAAGATTCATATGCTTTAAAACAGAAGCCAGAAGTCAAGTGAGATGGCTCTTAAAATCACACTAAACACCTACATTCAGGCAACCAAATCTCACTTTACTGATCAAACAGGCCTTTCTTCCTTATGCTGAGTGCTTTTGTTTCCTTATTGTCTTAGGAAATATGCAGACATTATTTAAAGAAGAAAAGACCTCTAGACCCTATTTTTTTGGGTTGTGAAGGAAAGATAGCATGGAAAAGTGTAATGTAAAGAAACCATTCTCAGTGGCAGATGATGTTTACATATGTGATCTATTACATTTTCTATGTATCTATATGATCCATATAATTTATATATATAATGCTTACATAAGCATTAAATACATTAGATATAAATATTAGAAGTCATGGTTGTATCTTTCTGTAAAGAGAAATACAGGTGTTGGATATGTAGTATATTTCACATACTTAGATTATAAGTGAATGTTAAAATTATGCCTTTAAATTATGAATTCTATGGCACTGCCTCAGTTGTGTTCTTTGTTTGGCACTGACAAAAGCTTTTGTAACTTAAAACATCTGAGGGAGTTCTAGTTTTATTTCTGTGGTTTCATGTTACTTGAGTGAGAAAGATGCTCTGGACAGTGCTGCTCTCTGAGCTTGGACTCTCCACAGCAGCCCCATCTGTGGGGGGGGCTGCCACACTCCCCAGCTATGCTGGGAGCCCAGCTTCAGTGAACTGGATCCTTGTCGTCTTTCTTCTTCAGATCAGAAGTCCACCCCCATTCACATTATGCTCTCGTTCTGCCACCTGCTTTTAATCTGTGAGTGAGGCTTATTGCTCTTGTTGATCTCTCATCTGCTTATTTTGTTTTATTATCTTCTAAAGTATATGCTAATTAAAATGAGAGAATAGGGACTTAACAGTAAGTAGAAAATTCCTTTACATTGCCTTCTTTTCATTCACAGTTGTTTTTCTTATGCCCTCTTTTCACTGTGGATATCTCCTTTTTAGTTTTTCTTTATTCAATATCATGTCTTGATTTTAGCCTTAAGACAGGGGCCTTGATTTTTCCATCCTACAGTGATTGTTTTGTGTGTTCCAAAAGTATACACATTTAAGAACCTTTTTCATTTTCTTTGCAACTCAAATAGTGACTCAGAACTGAGCTTCCTCAATCGCATCTGTCAACTAGTACATCACTGGGATGTCATACCATTTAAAACAATTCAGATTTTTTTCTGCTTGGAGCTTAATTAATGATATAAAAGTGAATTTGGGAATGTTCAAGAAAATAAGGACTGTGTGAATTTTTTAGTAATATGTTCCTGAAAGTGCTATTTTCTTACTGTGGTGAGATTTTTATACACACATTTTCGAAGTTAGCAGCTAATGTGTGTGTGGAGTTACTGAAACCTGGTGTTCCACACACCACAGGTACTGAACATGAAGGCCTAACCCTGGGAATAACCACAAAATGCCTCTTGCCCTTCTGAATTTCCAGTGGGATTTTCAGTGCTTGTCATGTGAGAGCAGAACAAAGGTCTCAGCTGGATTTCTTTGTCTTTGAATTTGAACTTGAAGTCAGGCATATCCCGTAGAGACACTTTCTCTCTTTAGGATTGCATGCATTGCTCAATCTATTAATGAAGTAGGATGGCAGCTCCAAACGGGCAGGTTCAAGCCATTGTTTATATTGATGGAGCATGGGAATATGAATAGCAGATGCACCCAATTTCAGCTTGCAGAACCTGTGACCATATCACAGAGTAGCACAACTCGGGCAAAGGCAGCAATCCCTTTCTAAAGAAGGAAGAAAAATCCTATAAATTCTACTGAGGTGCTGAGGGAAAATTCTGTGGTCCATCAACTCTTGCCCAGGCTTTGTATTTCAGACTGTTATTTGCTACATTACTTCTGCAAGGAGTACAAAACCAGACATTGAATACAAAGTATTTCTCAAACTGCATGAATCTGAGCTTTTATTCACATATATCACAACAGACAAGGGCCCAGGAGAAGCTTAACATGAGTACCAGGAAGGAAGAGATGCAACTCCCTCTCTACCCCCAACCTAAAAGCAGGAGCTATTGTAGGAGCCTTATTTCATTCTTTAAAAGCCCAGAAAGACAGATTTGGTCATTAATTTCTATGCCTTAGTGACTTCTCTGAGATTTGATGCTAATAAATTCTCCAATGGTGGTTGCTGTTGTGTCTGCTACAGTTAGATAGGGATATCTATCAGACCTTCAGGTTATTTAATCTTATTGAACAACACTCTGAGATGTAATAATTGATTTATTCAATGATCTCTGGCTCACATTTGTTCTGTCTACCAAAGGACTCCCAGGTCCTAACATTTGTATTGAGAGAATGTCAAAAGGCTCATAGGGGATGGTAATAACTCAGATTATATCAAAAGGCAATTTCTGGGCCTGGGAGCCTGGGATAGTTAGCAAAGTGCTTCAGTGTCCTCAAAGGTCAAATTAACCACAGTGTGTTCTACAGCTGCTGTTAGTTTTGGTTGTTTGGTAGCCTACCTTTGGAAAAGCTTCAGAATGGAGCATTTTGTGAGTGTTCCTTGAAGGTTCCCAATAAAGACAGTGATTTAAAAAATAAATCTTCTTGATAGGATTTAGCCTTTTATGGTGAGAATATGTTAATAGCAGTTCTTCCCTTCAACTTATTATGGAAAGATAAGCTTAGGAGTTCCGACTTTGCCCCAGTTATTTTATTGATCAATAAAACTAAAAATTCAACTGGCTATAAGTTTGCAATGGGAGTGTGGAGGAGAGGAACAGCTTTAATGTCAGTATTTGAATCATTAGGATTATATTTTAACTTGGACATTATTCTTAAAGGAACCAATGAAACAGTGACAAAGTGAGAATAAATTAGAAACTATCTCACTTTTACCAGTTCTATTAGGGTTAGGCTTTCAGCTCTTGGTGCTCTTTTGATCCCAGCACCCTTTTCCATCCATGTTGTTTTCACTAGAGACAAAAGGATATTTATTTTTTCTGGTTTAATTTTGGATGCTGAGGAATTGTGCCAGGTTGAGCTGGCAAAGAGATAAGTACCACAGCAGGGAGGAAGATTCATAAATGATGAAGACACAGTCTCTTAAACTCCCTGGCTCACAGGTGTTTTGTTATTAGTGAAGCTGAAAAAGATGCTCCAAATTGTCTCCTCCTTGATAAGAGCGCGTTGGCAGCCCTTTGTGACTGAAAGCTCCTGCTCTTGCAGGTGTCTGGGATAAATTTGCAAGCCAGAAAGAGAAAAAACTGTACATACCCAAGGGATCCTAGGGGTGAAAGAGGAAGGAAGCAAAGGGAGAAATAATAAAAGCACTCAGTCAGTGAATTGTAATTATCTCTTTCCCATATATCGATATAATGTATTTCTCATGCTTCATCTCTGTTGCATCTTACTTGTTGCTTCAGCCTACTTACACTTGACAGCAAAGGGAATGGTAATCTGGTCTGTAACCCTACACTGACATCCTTTTAAAATTCCTTAGCAGAACAACCTAAATGCTAAAAAGGATTTATAAGGTTTTGCAAATTCTTTTCCAAAAGACAACAGTAATAACATCAAAGCTTTGGAGCAAAATAAAAAGGTTTGTGTTTTTCTTTTGTTCCCCATCTTTTGTCCCCTAAGACCTGACTTATGGAAAAGAATTATATTATCCTGTTATTTTTTTTACTGCCTTGTTATGGAAGAATGAAGTTCACTTTCTCCTTTTATTGGCACCCCCTGTTTGTTTTCTAGTGAATACTTAAGACAGCATAATGTGGTAATACAGTATATATAGGTTGGCTGGTCCTGGGATATTCAGGTTTTACTGATCATCATATCATAGAATCAACCAGGTTGGAAGAGACCGCCAAGATCATCCAGTCTGTGCTAGTTTGAAGCTATCTAGAATGTTTTGGTGACAAGAACTAGATTACAGGCTGTGAAAGGAAAACAATAGTGATGTCTACTTCACTCATAGGCTTGCTGAGAGATACAGGAAGAAAACTCAAAACATAGAAAAGGCTCTTCTCCTGCTGGGGAGCTCCGAACTGCATCTCTCTCTAACCTCACTCTCCATTTCTCTGGCTAATCCACTTTGCTTCCTAACCCCCTGGCCGAACCTCCATTCTTCCCTGGGACTGGGGTAAGGTTGAGAGAGGTAGGGGGGAGGTTAAGAGGCAGTTGGGAGCCCCTCCTGGGGACTTGGGTTTCTGGGAGGGGTGTTGTGTTTCTTTGTTATTATTTACCTAGTGTATTTCTGTGTATAACTGTATATACTGTAAATATCTGCTTGTATATTGTACTAAGCTGTAAATAATAAGCTTCATTCAATTTCCAGAGCCGTCTGAGTTTAGTTTGGGTGATTTCCAAAGTGGGGGAGGACAGGTAATACCCAAACCATCACACAGTTCGACCTATCACCCAGTCCTATCCAGTCAACTAGACCATGGCACCAAGTTTATATACTCAAGAATTCTTGATTTTCTGTATTTGTCTTTGTTTCGTATAGTCTGACAAAACAGAAGACACACACCCTTCTCTAAAAGCCTAAAATGCATTTTCTACTTGAAAGTATAGAGAGTAGTTATCCATCAGAGGTCAGGAAAATTTTAGATAAGGGTTTTGGGACAAATTTTGCTAGTTTCTTCTCTCATCCACCTTTCCAATTCACTGCAATATCTGTGAGCAGTGCCCTCCACTCTGCAGCCCGTGGAACATAGTGCATAGCTGAACGGTCAGGGTGGCTGTACAGGTTGGCGGCACAGAGGGAGATGCTGTGGTTTTGAGGCTAATTAGAATTTTGTCTTTGATTTGATTTCCAAACACCACCTTCCTCTTGGATACTTTTTTTTGAGTATGTGAGTTGACTCATCATCTGACAGCACCCATTGACTTCTGTTAATTGTAAGGGGAATGTGAAGACTGAAGCAAGATATTTCCCACTGAGCATTATGTACAGAAGCAATATATTGATATAACAAAGGAATATTTGTTGTAGTCAAATAATACTAATAATAAAGCCCACCCTTTCCAAAAGGCTTTTGTAGAAACTGTTTATTTGAAGAGATTTTGGGAATCTAGTTTGATGTAAAGGCTGAGCCCAAAGAGATCTTCAGTGATGGTTGAAGGTCTCAAAGTAGAAGCAGAAGAAAGATAAAGGTACCAGGAGCTTAACCTCAGAATCCATTTAGTACTGTAGAAAGAATTCACAGTGTTTTCTTTGGTTTGTGAGTCAGTGTCATGTGTCAACAATTCATAGTAATCAGAGACCTAAGGCACAGTTTATATTCAGCACAGCTACACGTGAGCATAAAAGGACACCGAGGCCTCTCTCTTGGTGCTGCACAGCTGAGAAGTTTACTTGACCCTAATGTAATGACTGATGTTATTTTTGGTTGGTTAGAGCTGGAAAACAGTGCTTTTAAATAAATTCCTACCAAAATGATTCTTAGGTTTCTATGAAATCTGCTAGTGGTGACAGTTTGTACAGTGCATACATTTGCTAGTATTTCAGTAAACAGGGTCCAAATATTGTGCAAATGCTCGATTTCATGAGAACTTAATTAGTTTCTATGGAGACAATTATGTTGTCACAAGCAGAGTGTTATGACTTCAAATGTGAGATAAATAGGAGCAGAGGAACTCCTAATCAGCAAAAAATGATCTCATTTTTGCTTTGTAATAACAAAAAAAGCAACAGCAATCCACAGGAATGAAATGAAATGAAGGGATGCTTTCTTTAATGTTGCAGAGAGCAATGTATTAATATTCTGAATTCATCTGTGACTGTGTACACCTGTCTTCTCATATTACTTCTCATGGTTCTTCTGCTAAAAATTAGCATCACTTTTTAAACTGCTTATCCTGTGGTAATGGAAAACAAAACTAGCAAAGCACATATCAGGACTGATATTCTTTCAAGGACCATGTGGCAGATCAAATGACAGACGCACGCACATTCCCCATCTAATGCCTCACTTATGTGATGTAGCTGGGTTAAAACTATTTACTGGCATTTTAAATCTCTCTTATTTATGCATTAGAAAATGAAATATAGCCTGTAAGCTGCATGACATACTTAGCTTTTACAAATGCTGACTGTTCATCCAGTGTACATTTTAAAACTAAGAGAGCAAAAAGTGATGGCTTGGTACTTACCATGGCTGTGATTCCAAACATCTTTCCCTTATGCTAAGGAATACATCATCTTAGAAGAGAGGTAAAGGGGTTGTGGCCTGAGGGATGTACACAGCCTAGACCTTGATCTCTTACAGCCCAGAGTCATAAGATACTTCTCATTATTAGGTAGCTGTTAACACGCTAAAACCTGTTTTGTTAAAGATTGGTCATTCACCCCAAGCAAGGAGGATATTCCCTGTTCTTTAGGTACAGCCTGTGGGGTTCAGGGATGCTATCCAGGGAATATACATTGAGCAGGAATAAAGTATGAGTCTGGTAATTAGAGAGAACTCTTTTTGCTTTGAGTAATGAAGCACAGGAGAAGGAAGTGTATGTAGGGAGCAAATGTAGATTTACTATAGATCAGCGTATACCTCAGTATGAATGTGCATGTTAATAGTCACAGTTTGCATCCTACTGTAAATAGTAAATATGCAGTGTAAACATGAAACTACAGTAAATACAGCCTACTTTCTCTTTTGCTACACACATATACAGACATGCATGGTATATTTATATCGAGGCTCTCTCTGTTTCACTTTGTAATTCAGTAGCACTGTCCTGGCAACACAAATGCCTGGTTTTCTTTGTTCAGCATTGACAAGAGCTTTTCCAACTTAAAAAATCTGACACAGTTCCAGCTTCTTTTTTTTTTTTTTTTGTTTTTCCCTTTCTTTCTTTCTTTTATTTTCTTTTTTTTTTTTTTTCCAGGGTTTCATGTTACTTGAATGGGAAGGATATATACTGGTTGAACCTTCTGTGTTCAGCTGTTAAACTGACAGCTTTTTCTTCTGCCATGAGAGAGCTTTCAGTAATTTGGATGTGGTGCCTTTTTCCTGTCACTGCCAAGAACAATGCCTCTGTTCAGGCTGACATCAGAGGTATAGAATTGCTCTGTGTTTGACCTCTGATAGCTGTGCATAATAGATCTGTGCATCACAAATACTCCACAAATAGTCTATTTGGGTGCATAGCTCAAGTCAAAACAGCAGTATATATTACAAGGATGTGTAAGTCAGAGAGAAGAGAGTTTAGGCGGGGGGGAAGTCATTGCTAGACTTGCCATTCTCTATCAATGTTTACAAAGGAGCTATCTTCCTTATGCAAATGTGATGTACCCCATACATGCTCCCTCTTCAGATCCTCTTCACACTCTCAACAAAAGCATTCAAGAGACGAGTTTCTTGGGAGTTAGTTTAATTTACCTACAGATGCAAGAAGGGCTTGGGAGGCCAATTAGGTTACACTTTCCATTACTGTCAGCTGAAATTCAAATATGATTTTTTTTTTTGGTATGGTTTTCTAATATTTAGCATTCAGAGTAAATAAGGCAAGAAGGTACTGGGCAGCAGGTTGCAAAAAGAAATTCGAGTTATTTGGAAGTGGGGGAAGGCTGGTTGGACAGGCTGGTTCTGTTTTCATGCTAGTGGTGGTTGTTTGAATCTCTTTTAATAGCGATGTCCTATTCTTCAGGCTTCCCTGAAAATATCCCTTAGTTATTCTCTAATTAGAATATTAATGGGTGTCATTTTGTCTTTTCAATTGCAACAGGACTGAGAATCCTTTCTTATATGCTGAAATATCAGATCATCTGTATGCATTTTGATTGTGAATGTTATTTCTCGTAAACCTGACAATGTTGCCTGAAGTCTATGTTTTTTTTACTATTCTGAAATAACCAGGTAAGTTAGAAAAAGAATAAAACCAGACCTCTCTCATTTTACAAATAGGCTATGAGGTGTGGGGGGAATTGCTTGAGCTGTTAAGGCAGCTAGAAAGTCTGTAGCAAGAAAGCTGATGTATTCCTAAGCATTAGTCAACACACTGATGAACTTCCTGCTTGATTTTTGTTGTTTGTTTGTCTTTCTTCCAAGAAGTACAAGAATTTCAAGCTGAAATTTCTACAGAAAATCTATTTTGATGTGCATGTGCACAAATAAATGCTTTGTGTGTAATGTGCTTATACAGTCTGTGCTGTGACTGCTGCCATTGTCTTTAGTGGTACTGATGGCTGAGCAATGGTAAGGCAAGGTGGAACTTGGGAAATATGTAGTACTCTCTGCAAACACACATCAAATAATACATGTTGCCACCACTGCATATAAAGCTAGCAACAAATGTTATCTGAAGGCCCCCTTACTCTATCCCAAATGTTATTAAAGAAGGCACCAAGATCTCTCTTAAGGGAAATACCATCATGTTTATATCAAGAAATTCTTCAAAAGAAAACTTTTCTTGCTTCCATTTGAATAACAGTTGCATAATCATATTAGTTTCCTGCTATTTTTAACGACCTCATGTTTCTCAGAATTAGCCCCCACTATAGGCCATGTCTTAAACTGCACCATATTGCAGCTTTGCATAATTATGGTAATTTGTATATTTGGCAAGGTTTTACTTAGTCTTGTCACACTTCTTGTCTTGGTACACATACGCTGGGTGTGCTCATGTGATTGTGTCTCTTTAGATATAGTGGTTAGTAGCAATGGAATATTAAATTCTACTATAACTACCCTTTCTTTCTAGAATGCCTTCAAATAGCTTTAAAACATATATTTTAAAAAGTGGTATCTTTATTAGTGGCACTCCATAGAGGAGTGAATACAGATGAGAGGCAAAGCATATGTAGGAGGGCTGAGTAAAACAGCATTGTGATTCATTGTTGTTGCAGCAAATCCATTTATCCAGATTTACTTCAGAGAGAAATTTGGCCCAGTAATTCCACTGAAAATTTTCCATAAAATATGTATTACAGTTTCCTGATCAGTTGGAAGAGACTCCTAATGTAAATATTCTTAGCAGGAGAAAACATATTTAAATGCCCATTGGAAAAAAAATAGACATTTAAATTAAATGTGATAAACCTTGGTTATATCTCTTGCTACAATGCAGGAAGCATGAAACCAAATATGTAACTGGAAAGAGCCCAACTGATCTGCCTAGTAATCTGAGAACTTAATTTGACCTGTTACTGGCCCCACTATTCATAGAGTGTAGTCCAATTAGTACTAAAAGCTGCTGGACTATAGTAAACTAGAAAAACTCTAAATTTTTATGTATGTGACAAACAGTTCTGGGTAAAATGATAAAAAAATGGTAAAAGAAAGTTCATACCTGCATTTGAAGCACTTGGCAGCATAAATATAACATTTTTTCCTGTTTCATATCATAATTCTATTCAACATATAACATTAGTAACAATTTGCTAGTTGTTTAGTGAATCTTTTAAATATTTCAGGAACTGACAAGCCATTTGGGGCACTCTATGCTAATGGTAAGAAATGGTCAGAGTTGCCACTTAAATGGGATTCATGGAATATACATATGCAATATGCACCTAACTGATTTGAAGACTATCAAGCATCAGTTTTCTAATGCTAAGAATTTAAAAACTCTTTCCATCTTAAGTAGTTAGACCACTTTGTGTTAGTAAACCTTCTACAGGGAGAATTAAGATCCATAGAAAAGCTATCTGTTACCCATAGATTTATCAATATCTAATGCTGGGTTCCTAAGTAATAGGTAGATGGTGTAATTCATTGCTGTTCCACTGAGGTTTGGAATTTGGGTCCATTCCAAATTAATGGGTGGGACAGTAGTTCAGAGAAGAACGTGAGGGAAATCTTCTAGATGCTTTTAAGCACAGCTTGGTGACTTCAAAATACTGCAGATCTTTGTAAAGGCAGGTTAGTCAAGAGATAGTGCAGGAAGACATAAGGTTACACTTACTACTTTTATGACCACATCATGCAAAAGCTACGCAGAGAGGGAAAGCGTAGTGCAGATTTTTGGGGATAAGAGCAGTGGTTATTTGTCAGTATGGAACTGGTCCAGCTCTCAAAGCGTAGGTTAAATCCACAACAGGGCAAACAATGTCTGTGTCTTGAAGTAAAGATGAGAAAAAAAATGTATTATTTCTACCTTTATTAGCAAAAAAAGGATGACTTTCTTCTGTCCTTTTCCTACAAAAAACAAGGACACTTTGAAGTCTGAACCCTGCCTGTTCAGTTTTCAGCTAAAGACAGAATTTCAGTTTGGTTTCCTTGGAAATGGACACTGTAAAATAACTTTTGTCTTCTTGGTGTCTACTATTTCTTTCTTGTCACCTTACTGCAGGAGCAAATTGGAGTGAATTACTCATGTTAGGTTGGCTATATTTAAGTGAAGTCCAAAGCCTAGTGGTTTCCTTTCACCAAATTTACTTTAAGTTAATCTAACCCGTCTGTTCTTTGCAAACTTCTGAAACATTCCATACCTGTTCACATGAAGGCATTCTGGGATATTTTTTAAGCAAGCTGCTCTACCAGAAGTTGACTATATGGCTTGGTAGTTGCTTTTCCTTTTAACTCAGTGCAATAAATACCTTCTCTCCAAAGCTTTTGCCAAGCAGAAACCCAAGTTGATCTATTTTATTTTGAAATAGACCTTCAAATGAATTTTACTCTAGGGAAAGCAGATTTTTTTTTTTTTAAGCCCAGGTTACAATCCTCTTTTTTTTTTTTCCCCCTAGAGTCTGCTCTTTTTGTATATTTATTTATTTGTTTTCATTTGTTGGGGTGTTTTTGTTTGCATTAATTACTGAAATATCCTAGTATATTACACATTTACCAAATAAAAGCTAGAAAATGATATGCAAAGACTATAGAAAAAAAACTTTATACTTGTGCCTAAGGCAATGTTATATACCTTCCCTCCCACCCAGTTTTTAGACCTAGAAATACTTATTTAAAATGATGTGAAAACCTCACCAATTTTACTTGATTCTTTTCTTAGGACCATGTTTTATTAATGCTTTATGGAATTCCCACTGTTTTTTTCAACACAGGAGCTAACGTAGCCTATCGGCATATGTTGTCAATGGATGTCTGTTTATCTAGTGAGGCAGATTTCCTCAATTACTGTAGTTGATAAATAGATGGATAAATCAACAGTTGCCACTTTGATGTTTTTATTAAAAGATAAACCAATTTATTTTTTAATATTTTTCCGATGATCTATAAGAAAGCAAATAATAATTTCCAATCTCTTTAGAGACTCCTGTTAAAAAGTACCCTCATCTTCATAAGGAATCTGGAGGATTGCTTATCCTCGTGCGTTGAGAACTATTGATTATTACATCGTAGTAAAATATATTCTAAGATTTAGAGTCCCGAAGGCACTTAGGTCTATAAATCCCATTGATTTAAATTGGAATTAAAGCTCCATGAGTTCAGAGAACTAGGTTTTATTGGATTGTGTTTTTTCACTGTAATTTCACTAGTCAAATTATCTTTGATTATAAGACAATGAACAAGTAACAGCAACAGTCTTATAGTCTCCTTCACAGTAAATTCCATTGCCAAGCTGAGTATTGTTGGAGAGTGGGAGAGGCATGGTTTTGGTCTTAGTATTTAGTTTGCTACATTTCCCATGAGAACATCCTTTCACTGGCTTTCCTCGAGGTCTTTCCAAGCATGCCCTGGAGATAAATGAAAGGGTATCCCCTACTCCTTTAGGTAGGAAACCAAGTATCATGTTTGGCTGAGGTTGACCTTCTACAGTAGGTACTTAACAAAGTGCTTTGATGAATCAGTTTAAACTTTTTGATGCAGTGATACTGCGTGACTAACTTTCTTTTCCTTCACAATGCATTAGTTATTTCAGAGTGCTAAAGTGTTAGTTCA
The DNA here is from genome assembly GCA_013400475.1 of Tricholaema leucomelas. Classification (NCBI taxonomy): domain Eukaryota; kingdom Metazoa; phylum Chordata; class Aves; order Piciformes; family Lybiidae; genus Tricholaema lacrymosa; species Tricholaema leucomelas. Next base: position 3,327,253 of record WAAF01019521.1, read on the forward strand.
TCTAGAGACTAGAGTCTGAGAACTTTGAATAATTGTTTTAAGATTAATATGGAAGAGATGTAGTTCCTTGAATATATTTTTTATATTAACATGCTAGAATGTGAAATAGATTACAGCATGCACTGAGAACACCTGACTGCACTATTCCACACAAAATCTTTTTGTTGAAAGCAAATTTACAAGTCTGATTAGTTTGATACTTATAATCTCTATTTAGTCAATAACTGACCACGTGGAACAAAACATCCTAGACACAGGCCTTGCTTGTCTCATCCATGTGATGTGTGGATGTCATGTGTGCTTCTGCAAACCCATCACCCCTCATCTGGGCTCTTTTACACCTTTTGAACAAGGATTTCACAGAGCGGAAGAGAAGGGAAGATTGAGGGACATTTGAGGGCAGATGGTGAGGGAAAAGTTTTTATAAGAAAGGAGAGAGACCACCGTGCAAGAAGGCAAAATATCTTGTAGCATTAAAGACTTCCTAAAGGAAGAAATATTGCGAGAAAATGTAAAGTTTTTAATGCATATTACCAAATGCAAATGCTCTAAATTATTTTACTAATTTAGTTGCGAATTTTGAACTTATTCTCTAATGTGACAGATGAAAGCTAAAAAATGTAAAATCTTCTTGACCTCAATTCCCCTACATTTTTATCTGCTTCTTGGGAAAGGATCAGTGGTCCTAGGATGTGACTGCTAGGTTAAAGGAAGCCCTGCCTAGCAGCTTCTGTTTTACTCCAAACATTTCTAATCCCTGGTGGAGAAAGCAATAAAGTTCTGTGCTTCAGGTCACGTACCTGAGTACTGGCAGTTCTTTTCAATATCTTAGATTAAATGAACTGTGAAATATTTGTTTTATTAGAAGAGCTTTAGTTTACTTGTGAGTTGTTTTCTAAATCATGTCTGTCCAGAGCAGCTTTGGAAATCAAGTGGTGTGTATTGAACACGGTGTTTAGAAACATTTTTAACAGTCTGATGCACAATGCCTCATTGTTCAGGTTGTTAAAACATTCATAGAGTGCTATTCTCCTCTTTGGATGCACGCATAAATCTCAGGAAGGCTAATGTGAAATTGTGCACATGCGAAGGAGAGCAGAGCTCCTCTAGCATTGTCTGTAAAGGTGTATGACACAAAGTTCCTCGATGAAAAGCAGACAATAGAATAAAGGTCCTCATCAAGGATCTCAGTTAGGATTCACAAGACTCACATAAACTTTTGGTTCTGCTAAATGTTTGTCTATGTCCCCAGTATGCAAATCACTCAGGACTTTTATGGTAAGATGGAGGTAACTGCACAAACTCTCTTCATGGTAACCTCCACGACGACCTGGGTGAGAGTGTGACAGAGGGAATCCAGTGAGCTGCTCAGCCTTGGTCTCGAGATGGTAGAATAAGTATGGGAGACATCAGGTTGATTGTTTGCTATCTGAAGATGCTTCACATCATGTTTCAACTCTGTTGCAGCCATCCACAAAGACATTTACATGTAGAACCTGTATGAAAATGTTGCTTACCAGAATGTCGCTTATGTGTTTGCTGCAGTAGAGTTTTGCTTGTGTGTCTGAAAACACATTGTGTTTTATCTCTGCATTTGGAAATGTCTTAATCTGTATTTGCTCTGTTGTGTTTCTTGGATTTTTTTTCTGATACAATAACCCTCAGCAGTATTCTTGTAGAGGAGCTGTACCTGGAGGGGTTGTACATCCAGGTTTTGCTAGAATTTCAGCCAAAGCCGAGAAATTCTCTATCTGATGAGCTGTGAACCTGGAGTGTGAGCTGCTTGTATGCTGGAGGCCAGCCTAGTAGTGTGATGCTCTCACTTACAGAGCAAAAGCCAGCTCCTTAGCACAGACAGCAGACACACCTTCTCTTTAAAAAATCCCACTTATAAAGTAGTGCTGTTTACTTGCTTTTCTGGTATTGATCTCTAAGCTTGCAGGGCTGCTTTAGCAAAGTGTTCAGTTAGGGGCTGTATTATATTTGGCTTTCTACCTTCACCTTATCTGGCTTGTGAGTAGAGTAATTTATCTAGTATTTAATTGATACTAGGTCTAAAATGGAATGTAGATCCGAGAAAAGGCTGAAATCATGTTTATAGTGCAGCCAAAGCAATTAAAGAAGCCATCAGAGAGACCTGTTCTTTGTCTATCGCTTTCTAAGAACTGTCAGAAGAAGAATACACAAAAACTGTCACCTCTCAGTCAAACTGCAGTAGGCAAAGATACTGAAATGGGTGAGGATTGGCCAAATAATTGTCATTGTCACAATTCTACTGTGAGCTTGTAGAAATGGATTTAAAGAACATGGTCTGTGAAAGAATTAAGATGGAGTGAATAATGGGGAAATATTTGGAAATATGTCATTCAGACCATTTCATGTATTCATAAATTATTTACTCCCAAAGAACTGCAGGTACCTCAGAACTTTTCCCATGTAATGTCAGATCCCTAGCTGGCACAAGCTGGCAATGCTGCATTTATTTCTGTGGTGCGATGCCAGTTTGCAAGGATCTGGCCCCTGTTACTGTTTTTGTTTGTTTCCTTTTTGTGTTCCCAAACATTCAGATACACTTAACTCTATACAAGAGGCTGTTCTGGAGATGAGCCTTGTGGCACTATGATGGTGCAATCTCTTCGAGCTTTACTTTCAATGTTTCCACAATAACATCAGTTCTGTTTTGTATGTGTTGATAGTGTTGCTGCTTACAGTTACTTGCATGAGCTTTCTCTCTCTCCTGCACCTGTTTGGTCTGCATAGGTTACGTGGTCAAATTCCATTATCCACGTATCTTCAGTTATTATCAAATTAATTTATGGGTGAATGTAGTTAGCTTTGTACATATTGTCAAAACTGAGAGTAAACAGAATTGGTTTTCCTTATTTAAAATCCCATTATAGCAGCTGCACTATAAAGTGTATTTTTCTGCTGTTAAATATTTTATCTTGACCACAGCTTGCATATCAGCAGACTTGTAGTATTATGTCGACTGTTATCTTTTGTCTACCAGAGCACAAGATAGTTTGGAATAATTAAATAACATCACTTCTCCATTATCCTTGGAGGGCTGATACTCTTTTCTTCTAAGATGATAAAAGGTAAACATAAATTATAGCAAGTCAAACTGTATAATGATAAATACTGTTGTAAGCCAGGTTAATAATGTAAGAGAAAATCAGATGAAAACTGCCCTTTCCCACTTATATCCATCTTCTATATTTATTTTTGCTGATACAGCTATTGAAAAGCAAGACAATGTCTGTGGCAGTGCTTTTGCAAGGCCATTACATGCTCCTGAGTGACACAATCATCATTATTCTGAGCATTATTTGCCCAAGGTTTTCTAAATACAGATTGGTATATGGGTTTAGGTGGGAAAGGTATGAAGTCTAAGACAGATACATGACTCTAGTAAGCACCATTTCAAACCTTATTTGAGTTTCTGTAGCCTTTTCTTTGTAAGATTTCCAGGGTGGTTTCTGCAGCAGAGTTGTCACCATGTGTTATCTGTGTATTCCCCACATTTTCATTAGTGTGACTGACAGTTATAGTGTCTGTAATACTTCAAGTGAAATGAAGGCATTCTCAGGTACTACTGAAATTAAGATTTCATAAGATCACAGCAGAAAATATTTTTCATGATAGATTTGTATCTAGTATCTTTTCCATGGCATAGATGTTTATCCAAAGAACAAGATTTCATTGACTTCTGGTCATTACTCAAGTGAACTACTCAGATGAAACCCATTTCTAATTTGAGAGAAGCCTGAACATTAATTTAACAGAATAATGGGAAGAGATACCGATATGAAATAGTTTCAGATGTAGAGGATGTAGTAGTAGTAACAGATGGGAAGTCTTGAGGGAGTTAGGACTAGGATAGAAAAGTCCTTATGGCACAGATTTGTGGAAAAAAAAATAGAATAAATTGAGCATAAGAAAAGGGTGTGATGAGGATCAGGAGGTATCAGAGGATGAAATTATAATTCAATCTGCTAATCTTTGCTGCAGAACTTCATGACTATAGTAATTAATAAGACATATAGCTACAGTTTAATAAAAAAAAGGCAAAGGCACAGAAAAAACTCAATTTGAAAGAAAAAAAAATGTTGAAAATTCCTGTTCAGCAACTATCTTGCCATTCAAGAATATGTGCTTCTAATTGTTTTATATACACACACTCTTTTTCCACTTTATGTTGATTATTTGAAGAGTCTGAATTTAAAAGTCTTCAACTACCAAAAGTTCCTTTTTCCGATATTGTCCATTGGTGAAACTGTCACTAGCACAGCACCTAAAGACGAGCACAAATATCTGTAAATACTCAGATTTCTACCGAGCATGAAGTCCTTTTAAAATGAAGTTGCTGTGAGTTACTTTTATTCCATTTTGTCTTTGTTATTATTCTGCTGTTTTCTAAAGGTGCCTTTACCCATTTCTGTTTACATATAGCTATTATTAGAGTTTGTGCTTGGAAGTATATAATTTACATAATCATGAAATAAAGAATGCACATAAAGATGTGAAGTAAACCAGTAAACATTTTTATCCATGAAATGTTATTGCCTGACCTGATGTAAATTAAGACCAACTGCCATTTGAATAGCAATTATTTGTTATTTTGAAGTGCTGATGCTGAAAATAAACGAGGATATTTTTTACAAACTGTGTTGATCTTTTATTCAGTTCAGTTCAAGTATTCTGATTTTATAGCACTATATCTGTCATTTAATTATAGCACAGATGAACAGCAGATACTTGTATTCATTTTGGCAGATATAAACAAGTAAACAGAGTGTCCAGCACAGATTTTCAAGTGCTACAGTCATAGCGAAAACTTTATGAAACATTTAGTTGTTCAACAGAGTAGCAATGCTTAGAGGTTGACCTTGAAGTTTTTGAAATACGAATTGATCCACTGGAACAAGTACAAAGCCAGCTTTGGTGCTAAATGTAAATTGTTAAAAATGGTGCTGCATAACATCTGCCTTGTAGTACGCCTTAATCAGCACTGTGAAAAATGAAAGTTTAACGATCTACTATAGCGGCTTCTAAGTGAAGGATAAACAAAGGATGAAAGAGTTTCCTTGCATGGTTTGTAACTGATGGCATGAAAAATGTCAAGAACCATCTGCCTCAAACTTATCCAAACTGTCATCAAGTATTCTAATCCAGTCAAAGGAGATACAACTAGAACAACCTATGTAACTTGCTGAAGGCTTATCAAAAGAGTTGTAAATAGGAGGGAGGGGGGAGATGGAAAAAGAAAAAGGAAAAAGAAAAAATACCCCTATCAACTGCATAACCACAGATTTCTGCCAGCTTGCCTGTGGCTTTGAAATTCAATCCCATTTCTCTAGTCTGACAAACTGTACTAAATGGTAAAATGGATTTTTATTGCTTTCAGCCATTTTCATTCCAGCTGCTATCACTAGGTAAGTACTCAGTTTTCTAATATGAGAATGATATTTTTTTCCTTTCGCTTTTCTCTTTTGTGTGGGTATATTGACTGCAATATGCACGAAAAACTATTTTTGCAGAGCTAGAGTGTAAATGGGGACATTTACACATCTGAGCTTTAAAAGCTGCTACTTCTTCTAACCTAGCACACAAAAGAATCCCAAATATAGCTATGTCACTGCAGAAAGCCACATTTGAGTGAACAGACATCTTTTTTTTTTTAATTTTTCTTTTTTTTGCATTGGCTTTCACAACAGACAGGAAAACATGATTTTCCCAGGAAATGAAGCACTTACATTTAAAGCTGATCTTCCTTAATTAAGCTAAGAATCAAACGACCGTACCTTTGGTGGTTTGATTTTCAGTAAATCGTGCAGTTTTCAAAAAACTAGGCCAGCCTGTATGTGAGGCATAGATTTACCTTTTTGAATTGTCCCTTACTAACTAAAGAGCACAAATCTCACTGAAAGTCGATGAAAAGTCTGTTGCTAAGTCAATGAAGTACTTGAAGCGCCATGTCTCATCTACCAGCGAATGACACTGCATTTCACCAGAACATATTCTTTTGCAAGTAGTCCTACTCCTTGTGCTTAAGTGCTTTTGAGGGCTGGGAGATAAACCCCAAGGCTTACTTCTGCACTCTGTATTGCTATGGAGTCCCCTTGATCTTGACTGTTCTCCAAAATGAATGTTTGGACTTTTTTTTTTGCTTGTACTAAAGTTGTGAAGTCAGGGCTTAATCTGGGATAACGCTTGTATGACCCCTTTGTTGAAGCATGCTTCAAAGGCATTTGTTGGGAACTAAAACTCTGGGGATGTTGGATAATGACTTGAGTAAGAAAAAGAAAAACGGAAAAAAAACCTTCAAGGGATGTGGAAGGAAAAAGGAAAGGATAATGAATTTTGAATGTACTCAATATTTTCACTGGTATTTATGTATCACTTTTTGTATTATCTAGCACAATGCAAACTACCTTAGAACTGGAGACTAAATTTTGGACATAGAATGGAAACCATGTGATTTCATAGACTTCCAGTTCAGGCTTCATATTGGCAGTCTATATTGATGTATTTAATTTTCACTCAAAATTCACAAGCCTTAGAATGCATATAAACATCCATATATTGTGTTGATTAAAGTTGTAATTTTTATTTGCTGCAAAGCTATGATCTCTTATAACAGCTGTGTAGTGTTTAAGGGAAAAATAAATCTTTCCATTAAATGAATCCATACTTTTCATTGGCTCTTGAGTGAATTTATACAATTGATGTTGATACATTTGTCATGGAATATTCCAGTGTACAGGTGGAAACAGATGATACAGTATTACTTCTTTTTGGGTGACAAAATGGTATGCAATGCATTGGAAGATTAGTTATCCATAGCAGTTATATGAAATGCAAATGTCATAACACAGATTACATTTCCATAAAACCAAAATAACACTTCAATGTATGTGATTTAGTTTTACTCTGCACATTTTTATTTAGCAGAACTGACACATTCCTTCATATTTGCATCATTTTTTTGCCTTTCACATTGAACAAAAAGGTGAAGAACTACTTTAATGTACAGTAACCCTTTCCATGCTGGTAAAGCATCTCAAAAGGCATTCACAGTTTAATAAAAATATCATCCCACTTCTTTAGTGCTAAAGGCAAAAGGGGATACATAGGCCAGACACTGAATTTTCTCCCCGCAGTTTCACTGTAGAAATCTTGTACATCTGAAATCCCAGTTCAAGGCAGCTTCTCCAAAAACAAATAGGAGGAGGGAGCAGGGAAGGATGTGGTAAATGGACAACCTTTCTTGGCATTTTCTATTCTTTATTATTCATCTGAGTCAATTAGGTTTACTAGGTGTTTATGAAGACAAAGATTTTCTTGTCCAGTTCTTGGCATTGGCCAAATTAGGTTAAGAGCAATTCTCATCCCCTCAAACTTTCAAGCATGCAGGAAAGAATTAGGAAGAGCAGGTCTCATAAGTAGTTAAGCATCCATCAGAGTGTGAACATTTCTCTTTCTCTGTATTTAGTCAGTTGGCTGCTTATTGAAAAATAGGTGCTAAATGGGACTACTCATTCTCCAGAGTGCTCCACTAGTCCAGATATTTGAGTTTGCTTTCTTTTTTTCTTTTTTTCCTGTTTTCCTCTATTAATTATTATAATGTGCTTACACATGTGGAAAATTAATTCATTTATCTAGGATGTCAACAGGGTATAAAACATACTTTTAACAAAGATTTACAGCAAGCTAAGCAGAAGATGAGAGGCAGCAGTTAAACATAGACAGAAGAAGCTGTTGGAAAGTTCCCAGTTTGGAGGGCAAAAATCTCATCATGCTGCAGACCTAATCATACTGGTTGTAGGTTGCTCAGCCTATAAAGCACCATGTATAGCTGTGGGGATGACTAACATGCTGTGGCTGTGTTCATGTCCATCTGTAAGATATGCAACTACTACAAATTATTATTTAATTTCTCTCTATAATCAGTGCAGGGTATAAATACCTCTGGGTTGTTAGCATCTATCTTCAGGCATCCCTGGAGGGGGATGAATTTCAACTGATGAGTGGGGGAGAATAACTAACTTTATAGTGATAAAATGTGAAGAGACAAGTCACATTCTCTGCACGCTCTCTCAAAAGAGCTTGAGAGTCATTTCCTGTGTGTGGTGTGGTTATATTTTTCCCATCCCCCCCCCCCCCCCCCTTTTTTTTTTTTAAATTCCTACACCTGCATAACTTCATCCTCTTAGTATTCATATCCAGAACACTTGGCATTCACTGGCATTTAAAACTAAATTACTGTTAATAGTCTGTAACACATCAGTAGTAGCATGAAGTGCTACTTTGTAAGATAACAATGGGTGCTGTAAATGGAACTTGATTTTTCACAATATCTGACTGTGGCAAGAGTAAAGTGGAAACTAAATGGTCATAATACAATAACGCATCTGTGGACTAGCTGAGACATTAAATTAGCATCTTTTGATAAAGAATAGTGTGGTGCATAGCCCATGCCATGCTAATAGCTGTATCTTTGTAATTCATAAAGCATGTACAGCACATGCAGGTGGTTTCTTATTTTTTATGGGCAGGATTGTTTAAGACTTGTACCCAGGTATGTATCCCATGAATTCCTAGCTTTCCTATGAACCAGGTCACTTGTTTACTGTTACTTTTTAACTGCTTTCACTGGTTTATCATATCTGTTTTGCTATAAACAGCAGGAGATTTAAAGGAAAAAGCTCAGATTTCATTGCGTATCGTTGTTGCTGTTATTTTGTACAGATGTTAAACAAACACTATATGTTATTACTATTCACCTTTTTATGGCAGTTTCTCTTCTAATAGTCAAAGATATGTCAGTGGTGGCAAAACATGTGCTTGTGCTATAGTAAACTACTAGATGTGTATTTATATATTTTTTTGCGATTTAAGCAATTTGGAGCAAGTACAAAACCTAAAACTTTCCAAGCAGTGGTATTCTATTGTCTGGCCTCTGAACAGAAAGCTCATGACAACAAATCATAAATCACAGGAGGAAAAAACCCTTCTCCATTCTCTGTAGTTTGCTGTAAGGTATCCTCAAAGGTGTGCTGGTTGTACATTTCCATTGAGATGCATGTGAATTTTAATGAAAACAGACAGGCCTCTCCAACTTGGGTTTGCAGGCAAACTGTACAAAAACAGTGGGTGGAAACCAGCAAAAGACCTTGTTGCTTGTGTTCAGCATGTCTGGAAGTATGTTAATGTACTCCTATCTAAATGGACATAATGGAGAGAATGGAAAGTGTCCAGCTACAATAGTGAACTTTAAAAGCCTGAGTATGCACTGCTCAGCCTGGCTGACGGAGGAGAAGATAAATCCAGTCAGTAGCTAGGACAAGCAGTACTAGCTGAGTTTCCAAAGCAAGGCCTTGCATGCTAGCTTTTGAGCTGTGAATGCCAGGCCTTCTGCACCCTACCCTGAGAGAAAAAGGTGACTCTTATTTAAAGGCTCTAATTCTGTGTTGTTGCCTGGTATTTAGTAGTGGGACAGACTCAGAGGCCTGCTTGACTGTGTGTGACGGTGTGGTGAATGCCAGGCTGCGGGGAGCAGCGGGAAGTGGTGCACCCACTCGCTCAGGAATGCTGTTGACTTCAGTCTGGGCAGGCCTTGGCCTGGGCGAAAGGGACCTAGGGCAGCAGGGTGCACTGTCTGCTGGTGCTGAGGAGGGACATCTAGGGAGCCCCACCAAGAGGCCGGCATGAGGCCGGGACTGAGGCCAGGCTCTGGAAACCACCGGGCGATAGTGGGCTTCTGGTTAGTGTCTGTGGGGAGGCTGAAGGGCCTGTAGGATTCAGGGCAGAACTTGTTCTCGAATCCAGCTGGAGCATGTGTGCTCGTCTCAGAAGTGGTATGGTGACACTAGGCTCTGAGGAAACACACCTACATCTTCAGCATCCACGGTTCACCAAGGATCCTCCCTTCACTCTTGTCTCTTCTGTATCGGGCAGACTGGTTGCCGGGAATGTTAACAGGAGAATCAAAGGGCTGGCATTTGTGCCCCGTGCAGGGGTATTCTGTGTGCTCCTTTCTACAAAGAGCCAAAAGTTTGCTTGAGATGGGGTACAAACAGTTGCCCAGGCTCCCAGGAGGGATCACAGGAGTGTGATCTTCAAAGTTTGGGGGTGATGGGAGCACAAGAACTTTCCCTCAGAAACCTCAGAAAAGACTGGGAACCTTTACTGTGGCCTAGACAACCAGCAGAGCTAGAGCTGAGGGAAGAGTCACTACAGTGGCAAGGGGGAAATAAAGTGTGTGAATTAGGGATTTCCAAGTAAATCTCTGTTTCTTCAGCCTTATATAAAATGGATTTCTGTCAGTAGTTGCACAGGGCAAGGAAGAAACCATGAATATTGATTACTCTCTTAGGAGAAAAGGGTCATTTGTTAAATGTAACCTAACATTTGATTGCAGCGGAATAGGTTAATTTCAAAGAGTGATTTTCCACATTTAATATATTGAACACGTTCATAGAAAGAAGGAACTGATTGACCATGTTTGATTAAATCTTTCTCTCAGCCCTCAATACCTGTGCTTGGTTGACAAGGACTTGGATAAAAACAAGTAAAAGGTTAAAAAGCTTTCAAATTGTGTTGTAGACACCATTGCTTAACTGCAGCTCTAAAGGTTCAGCTTAGTGTGTCACTATTGTTAAGAAGCATCTACACAGTATAACTTTGGTTCTCCAACTAATTAGGGTTTGATAGCAACGTTTGGTTATATTATAAAATGAGATAAGGAATATGGTTTCATAGTCATTGTTGGTGTCTTTGCTATTGACTCCTTTTGAGGGCACATTGTATCTCCTATAAGCTCAGTCTCTAGCTTGAAGCTCCCAGGGTGAGGTGTTCATGGCAGTTTTGGAGCTTTATGCTGCAGTCTAGAGATGATTCAGCATGTTAGAGCCATTTACCAGTTCAACCTGGAACAAAGAATTGTGAGAATAAGGTCTTAAAGGAAAAAAAAATTGCTTAGTGATCTTGAATCATGTGAGATTTATGATCAGATAGTAAATCAGAAGTCATTACTGCTTGGAACCACCAGTTGAAAAGTTGACCATATCAGCCTCAGATCTTTGATCTCTGCTACCGTTTTCTTAGTAACACAGATCTTAAAGGCAAAAGAATCTGTAATCATGACTGATCCAGCCAGGCTGTTAGTGATGATTGCTGCAATCTTCTGGGTCATAGGAAGCACCTGCATTGGGGTGGAATTTTCTGCCAGCTAATGAAAGGAGTAGTGACCTCCCACCATCCTGCCATTTTTTGTAGAAGCTGTAATGTGGTCTTCCTGCAGAGGCCTAGTAGGACCTCATGAGCCCGTCATTAGTGGATTTATAGTTGTTGAAGTATTCACCTATGGACAGATGTCTGTTCTAGAAGTTATTGCAGTATTGGAATGCTACACCAGGACTGATTCCTGCTTTTCCAGCGTGAGAAGAGAGACGCAGAGGAAAGATGCAGGTAACTGTTAGAAACTTGTTAACTTTTATAACATATTAGCCAATACATATATGTTAACCGATAGCTGGTTTAAGTATGATTATAAATGTTCTTTTGTTTTGATTTTACTTGCTTTTTTTCCCCTTAATTATATACACTGAGTTCTGCATTCTGATGTTGTATGGTGTGTTATCTAAAAATAACCAGGGCTTGATCTGCAATGAAGTTTGTGGATGCTTACCTGTTTTGCCTGAGATGATACACATCTAGATATAGTATATAATTTCATTTATAGCTCTTTGAAGGAATAAAAAAAACCAGCTGTAGTAGTTTTATTACACTTAAAAATTCTTAAACTAATTGAAGTCTGAAATGTTTATGGTCAGGAAAGATTTTGGGAGTGATTTGGTAGTTTTTTGTTTTGGTGGTTTTGTTGTTGGTTGTGTGTGTTTTTTTTTTTTTTTTTCTTCCTTTGGTTTCAAGTTCATTTCTCTTTCTATGTAGAAAGATGTGTAGAGATACAGGAAAGCTGATTTTCTTCCTAGATTGTGTTTCTACCGGTGGTGTAATAAGTGGTTACTTTCTATGGTCTTGAAGATACCAATGACAGTTAATGTGAGGATGTGTTATCCTCTGCAGTCTTTGATGCAGGAAAGTAGCAAATTTATACAGTTCACTCTAAATGGTGATGCAGGTAGTCAAATAGTTCTGTGTATTTTTGTTTCAGAAATTAGTGCAAATCAACAACTTGATATTTATATTCTCAGTCTTTATCTGCCTGACAATCAATAAGATTTCTAAAATTTACTGACTGTAAAAAAATGCAGGGTGGGGAGACATGGAAACTTCCTTTCCCTAGAAGCCCCAAAATCTGATCCAAATCCCACAACAATTCTGCCTACACATTTTTTGTGAAGCTTGATGTTTACTATCTGGAAATAATTCTTGGTCTGTGGGATGTTACACTTGGCCTGAAATATTTTGTGAGAGAACATTGCTGCTGAGTTCTTTGGTACTGTGATTGAAGACTCCCTTATTTTGATAGTTTATGGTCTCTAAACAGAAATCTTCATTTAGCAGAGCCACTGTCCAGTTAAAGCTTATTTAGTCCTCCTAATAATGAGTTTGCAGTACTTGTGGTGATGGAAACCCTGTAGTAGAGGTACAGTAGTTACTGTATGTAGCTGAACACTTCTATGTTTGTTTGCCTGGTTCCTGATGTTTGGGGTTTTATTTCTTTCAGCTTCTTCTGTGGCTCTTTTTGGAGTTACCCAGATTTTTAAATGAGTCTTGAGGAGTGATGTGTTTATATTTCTAACCATCTACTATATGGCTAAATTCTGTATATTTGATTTTATTTTTGTTTTTAATTTCTTGCTGTGTTACAGTATTATATGTCAACATTGTTGACTGGTGTGACTAATACTGTTAATGCTGTTAATCAGTAAAAGTATACTTCTCAAAAGAGCTTTCAAGTTAGTCTGCTTGTTTAGGACTTCAGATAAATAATTGTTCAATGGCATGACAAATTTGACAGAACTTCCATCAGTGAAGTGTAGAATTGAGTGGTTTCAGAATGTGTGACAAAACCAGTGTGTTATCAGCCTGTCCTCTGATGTTTCATTATCAGGCTAATACAATGCTGTTTGCAGTGCAGAAGACATTTGCTTTCTGATTATATGTTTTCTTGTGACACATGATATTTTGAACAAACCTTTCATTGGTTGAGAGTACAGCATTTCGAGGAGGCTTTGATTTTTATCATTTGGTATGAGTTTGGCCTGCAGGTTTGCTTTTTGGGGGCCTTGTTTTGGTTTGTGGTGGCTTTCTTTTCTTTCTTTTTTTTTTTAATTGGTCTGTGCTTTTTTTGTTGTTGTTGTTTTTGTTTGTTTGTGGGTTTTGGGGTTTATTTGGTTGGTTGGTGTGGTTGTGTTGTTTGTTGTTTTTCTTTTTTTTTTTTTTTCTTTTTTCTCCCGTAAAATTTAAGAATCCATCAGCCAGATCAGTTGCTAAGGATCTGATTCAACATATGGAGAAGAAATTCTTCCATTAGATTTGACTGAGATTTGTACAATAGCAGGGGAGGCCAGCAGGCTTCAAAGTGGCAGAAGCTTTTGTACATCACACATCAAAATATGTCAAACATTAATTGCTGTGTTGGGAATACTATAACGCTAAGCAGGTTTCAGGTGTATGCTAATGAGATTGTGAATTGAACAGTATAACCTGTGGTGTATTTTTGGTACTTTTAACTCCTATCTAAGCATTTGATCTAGAATTGAAAAAGGCAGACTTCTGGTTTGGTTTTATTTTGTAGCTAAGTGGGGTGGCCCTCTCTGTGTGTTAGAAGTATAAGATTGTATTCTGATGAGCATGTACGTGTTTTCCCCCCCTTTTAGTTTTTAAACTCCTAGTTCAATTTAGCTGTTTAAAATTTTGGATTAAAAAAAAATCCCTTCTCAACTTTGCATGAAAATATAAAATACTTTAAATGCTGACAGGAAAAAACTATGTATCACAGTACTTGTACCCAACTAGAAATTTTCTAGGACTTGAGAACTGCTGACTAAAAATGTCAAATTTTAATGCTTATCTGAACAGTGCAGTAGGTACAGATCTTTTGTGGTTCATTCTTCATTGCTTTTAGAGGTACTTTAATTACTGAAGTTCGAGAAAGCCATGATGTAGAAAAAATATAACTTGATTTTAAAACATTGTCTGCAATGCATGAAAGGGAGATTAGAATTCAATTTGGTGCATTCCTCAAACTGTTTAACATATCACTCATATTTTAACAACCAACGACTTGTCTATTTTGTCACAGAGACATTTTCTTTTGTTAGAAGAATGTGACAGTAGAAATAACGGTGCTTGAGTTGCACCTGCTTAATACACTCATTCAAAGGAAAGAGGATGACGTGGGGTGTGTGTAAACAGATCCTATAACAGTTCTATATCAAGTTTGAATTAAAAAGAACAAAACACAATACTATCAGTTTATGCTCCACATTGCTCTTCATGTGAGTGAGTGGTAATGGAAGTTATTCTTCTTCCATGAATAAAACACACAGGATTCCTGAGTTGTGTGCTTTGCAGCATCAGTATATCTCTACAGAGTCTTATGTTTTATAGCTGGAAAAATGAGTACAAATGACCAGATGATATAAGGTCTCATTCCCATATTGTATAATTTTTGAAGTAATATTTAATGAAGTTAGTGAATGTTTGAAAAGCTGTGTTTATAGTAGCATTTTATTTAAGATCAGGTGTTGCAAGTAAATTTGTTTAATATTGGGGTTTTGTTTCTTAACAGGGATGGCACTTTTTTTCTTTCTGGCATCTGAATGCTGAATAAAACAGAACTTCTATGTTCTGAATATTCTGTATTTTCAGGGAATTAATAAGCAGGATAATGTGTATGTATATACACACTAGTAAGACTTGCAAATTGCATTTTAAGTTGGGTGAATTTAAAAAAAAACAGGAAGTTTACTTCAGAAATGCTTGGGTTTTCTATGCATTTGTGCAGTTCTTGGAACATTCATCATGTTAGCTTATCAGAGAGTTTTCTTTTTGCTGAAATAGAAAAGTCTGGATGATATGCCCTTGGCACAGTACTGTAAACTAGTTTACACAATGTCTGTTTTCAAAGGTGAAATGTGCTGTTGTGGTTTTATGAAGTCAGTTTTGACTGGGAGCTTCTGAAGTTCCTGTCAGCTGTTGTGCAATAGGTATCCTGGAATCTCTGTATTCATTCATGTAAGTGCAATGTCAATCTCTCTGAGTCTGTATTAACTACTGTACACTACATATATATCTGAAATATGTTTTGGGGTAAGGAAGGCTGAAAGAAAGAGAAACTGGAATGCATCTTCATTTGCTCAAGTGTTACTCTGTGGTTCTTTTTGATCTCTTCTAGAAGGCACACATTTCTGCATAACATGAAAAATGCATGTGCTGCTTGGGCACACTGGTGACAGCAGTTTTCTAAGAGCTACAATAGTGTTTTGGGCTGATTCTAGGAATAATCTATGAATATAATGTGGAACCAAACAGTAGTGGCAGATCTGAGGTACAGGCTGTGGTTATTCAAGAAACATGTTCATACCGTAAGTTTTTGTTTATTTAGCTATAATATCTGAAATAAATTGAGCTGTATTACTTTGTATTTTGATCTTCATGTGATTCAGCCAAATATAAGGCTATATTTGTTCTATTCAGTTATTTTTTTACTGAATGAACAGCTTAATTCCAGGTGAAAAAAAAAACAAAACGACGACCCCCCAAAAAATGGCATCAACACAATACCTGATAGCAATCATTATCACTAAGTGAATTTAGTGGGACTACCCTTGATTTGTCCCAATATGAGCAGTGGAAAATGAGGCTGATGGATTCTTTAGTGGTCATTTCATTATCCTCAAAAGCTACACTGGGATCTCTGAAAGTATGTAGATTTAGTCGAGCCTTCCTCTCAGCCTTCATGTCCAAGTGGTGTGGAAATCATGGGAAGAATTGTAGAAGCCCATCAGAAACAACTGCAAAAAGCAAAGATGGCTTGCATAGTTTGGCTGATCTTGTTCTTTTCCACTATCCAGTTCCAAATGTTTTGGTGTTTAAAAATAAATCATTAGACCAAATAGTAAGACACTATTAAAACTGAAATGTATAATGCTCTAAATGAAAATCCCATGGGATCTCCTGGGAAGTGGGTGCTTTTTCAGTCTACCTTTGAGTGTGCCTAGATCCTGTTATAATGAAGTCTTAACTGCACAACGTCAAGCGTTTTGGCAAAACCCAGCTAACTATAGAATGCATTATTTTCTAACCAGGACAGGCCTCATAAGTATCTGAAGCTAGAGAGCAGGAGTGAGCAGAAGCATAAATAATTGGAGCAAGACAGGGCACTGGGAGGAAGGATGCTCTGTGCTTGAGAATCATTCACTTCAGACAATGCAGTTTGCAGATTTCAGGCCTACCATGTAATGATTTTTCTGTGCTCTGCAGTGCAGATCCTGCACATTGATGACCTGTTAAGGGCTATTTTTAGGACTTAATACTGGTATTTCTTGATTTTTATTTTTTTTTTTTTGTTAAGGCAAATGTAGTTGTCATTGTGAGGTGCTCACAGTGTTAAAGGGTATGTGCACACATGAACTTGTCCTCCTTTTGAGTTCCTGGTGAGGTAAAAGGGCTTTAATCCTCATTCCTAGTAGTCTAGTTGTTCACCCTGTAAATTGAAAGGAAAAAAAGGTGGTGGAAAAAATAACTTTCACCAAAGATGACTGAACATTTTTTTTTCCGAGGGATATAAACAAGAGTCCTGCAGAAATGACAAACTACATTTGTCTACTGAACCATGTTGGTCTAGTGAGTAAGGAAAATGCCTTGTAGAATTATTTGAAGAAAATTTAATGTGCCCTGAGAAAGGGGGCTGGAAATGGAAGGGGACTTGCTTGCAGTCTTTGTACTGACATCCTATAGAGCTTGCATTATCCAAAGAACTACGTTCTCCTTTACATATGAGCTACAGCAATAAGTGGTGGAAGGTTTTGGTCATCTCTTCCAGTAAGAGGAGGATTTAAAGGGAAAGTGTTGGGAAATAATAGAACCATATAACCCTCTATCTTATACTATTTGCAAGTCTTCAGTGAATATCAAGTAAACCACTCCTGTTACACAGCTTAATGTCACTGGTCCCACTTCATGAGGCTGAGAAAGGTTAAGGGGACTTGTCATGCATTGTTCAGAATGTCTGTGTCAAAGCCATAAATATGTTTCTGGCTCTGCTTTAAAGCCAGCTGTTTCATTTCTATGACATTCAATTAAAAATCATAGTGAAAATATATGCTTAACAGACAACACATACTTGCAGTTATTATCTGTTTTGTTTTCTACATATGTTTTTGACAATGCTTTCGGATTACAGAAAACATTTTCCAAATATTTTCAGATGCCTGCAGATTTAAAAAAAAAAATACTCTTCTTAACCTGTCCCAGCCTACCAGGAAGAGGTGAATGGAGAGGTCAGGTTCTGTTTCTGGATCATTGTAGCTTAGACTGAGTGTGTTACTGCTCCTCTTTACCTACTACCCCTGCTTCAGTTCCCATAGTTATGTGTTTATGCTGTTTTCTAACACTTAAGTGGAGATATAAATGGGTCAGTCTACAATGACATATTTAGATTTCAGATGTTATACTGGCCAATATGCTCACAGTTAGGCTATCTTTGTAGAGAGTGTTTTATTTTATTATTGGCAAAGCATTTTCAGGCTTGCTATGAGGAACTGGTAAAATCCAGTTAGACATATGATAGATGCATTCCCTATAGACATCTAAAGAGATATACTATCCCAGAACTCATTTAATGCTTGGAAACCATTCTTGAAATTTGTTATAGGGCACACAGAACAAAACAATTTAACCTATTACACCACTAACTTCACCTTGATTTTTTTTGCAAGGAGGCATGGTCAGTTTACTTTTTCAGAATAATATTTTAAATTATTTCTAAGAGGTCTACTGGTAAACAGCCCAGCTTATATTGGAGTGTTGTGGCCAGTGGGACAAGGGAGGTTATTCTTCTGCTGTACCCAGCACTGGTCAGGCCAAACCTTGACTACTGTGTCCAGCTCTGGGCTTCTCAATTTAAGAGAGATGTTGAGATACTGGAACATGTCCAGAATAGGGTGATGAAGCTGGTGAGGGGCCTGGAACACAGCTCTATGAGGAGAGGCTGAGGGAGCCGGGATTGTTTAGCCTGGAGAAGGGGAGTGATCTCCTTGCTGTCGACAACTCCCTGAAGGAAGGCTGTAGCCAAGCGGAGGTCAGTCCCTTCTCCCAGGCAACCAGCAACAGAAGAAGGGGACACAGTTGTGCGAGGGGAGGTATAGCCTTGATATTAAGAGGAAGTTCTTCATGGAGAGAGTGATTGGCCATTGGAATAGGCTGCCCAGGGAGCTGGTGAAGTCACCATCCCTGGAGGTGTTTAAGAAAAGACTGGATGAGGCACTTAGTGCCATGGTCTAGTTGATTGAATAGGACTGGCTGATAGGTTGTACTGAATGATCTTGGAGGTCTCTTCCAACCTGGTTGATTCTATGATTTCTGTTACTATTGGTCTCTATTGATCCATTGTTACAGTGAAATGTAAAATTATTATGTATCAATAATATGAATAATAAATAAAAATAACTAGCTTTTTCTTGAGGATTTTAGTGCAAAAAAATTTGAAGACAGGCATGTAATAACATAAGCAGCTGAGTTAGGAGCATGTAGTTAAGGTCTCAAGGTCAAAAACTTATGAAGAGAGCTGCCCCCAAATAATCTCTGTGCTTTGGCATCCCATTAGTGGACTGCAGGAAGTCTTTTTTTCCTTTATGCTTTTTACCGTTAAGCCATTTGGGTGCTGACTCCTTGGTTCTGCTGTGTGTAGCCCAATAGATCTTTGGGTTTAATTGTGGTAGTCTTTTGGACAAAAGTACTGATACATTTATTCGTGATCTTATCAGTCAAGAGAAATCACTCTTGAGAAATCAAAAAATCTTATTTTCTTCTGACACAGAAGAAGATGGCTCAATCCAAAGCTCACTCAAATTGAGGAATTCTGATCTGTATGAGCTGAAATTGTGTCTCCTTTATTCAAAAAAAGGATCTATATCAGACCTAGAAACCTGAAGCCTTCTGAACCACATACTTGTTCCTTAATTATGTTTTTCTATTAAAAAGAAAGGGGTTGTGACATGCAGTGTGATAAATGTGTTCTTCCATGAAAACATTCTTTAGGTTGAGGCTATGTGTCAGCAGTTAAAGTAGCCGAAGAGCATGTAGTTTTATTTTGTGGAAAATGTCACGAACACTTGTAGCATATTTGACTGTTGCTCTTATATTTTCTTACTGTTTTCCATTTGATACCTTACTGCTCTTGTAACAAGGCATTAAATCATTAAAGCATAAAGGGGTATTATGTGCAATGGTAGGTTCTTGGTGGGGAGGAAAAACATGAAAAGCTAAAACCCAAGAATGAGCGCGTAAT
Source organism: Tricholaema leucomelas (assembly GCA_013400475.1). NCBI lineage: Eukaryota > Metazoa > Chordata > Aves > Piciformes > Lybiidae > Tricholaema lacrymosa > Tricholaema leucomelas. The sequence continues at coordinate 3,346,739 of WAAF01019521.1, forward strand.
ACCTTAATGCAAGTAAATGGATCTTTCCCTGGAGATCTTCAGTTTTAATGCTTTGCTGGGTTGCTGAATAGAACATGCTGTTGTGATAGAAATGACTGCCAGATGTAGCTTTGCACCTAGACAGGACAATACTTGTACTTCTGGAGCAGCAGCAAGCAAATGTTTCAGTGTGGATCTTGGCTTGTTAGAAAAACTTAGATCTCTCTGATATCTGTTTCCTGGGTTGCTAGGACACATCAAAAAGTGTTTTTATTCATTTGTCTGCAGGAAAAAAAAAAAAAAAAAAAAAAAGATAGGAAGAGTTCAGATGCATTAGAAGGCAGGTTAGTACTGCCTTGATCCACTCCCAAGCTGTGTACATGTGCCCTGGGGCTAGCTCCAGGTGCAGGCTTGTGGAGAAAGTCTCGAGGTGGCGTCTTTAAAAACACAAAGGTCATTATGGGGATTATTTGTTAGGAAAACCTGGCTGAAGTCTCTGATCCAGATACAAGCAGAAAGAAACATGACTGTGCTACAGCAGCTGCAGTGGACTGACAACGATCTTGTTAAGAGATGTTGAGAAAGGCGGTTGCCACGTTGGCATAGTCCACATGCTTCATCTGGCAAATGGATACTATCTTATCTTGAATGAGTGAGCCAGAGTTAATATTCATTCAGGTTTATCTGTCAGACGACATGAAAGCAATCAGATGGTAGGGACCAGGCTTAATACAGAGGAGATGTAGTATCATTAGGCAAACATTTTGCAGTCTCTTCTGCTGGTTTAAGTATGCTCAAAGGCAGCAGTTAGACAAATGTGTGTCATTATCAATATGCAGGGGATTCTCAGGTAAGAAAATCACAAATACTGAGAGTAGGAGGAATTCACCATTTGCAGCTTTTCCTGTCAGATTTCCAAGCAGTGACTTCAGCACCATAAGCATCATAAAAGTTGTGATAGCCCAATCCTCTATTGTCTCAAAACTACGCACGTGGGAGGACTGGGCTGATGACTTTGTCTCCAACAAGGTGCGACATACCTGGTCTGGAAAGGACAGGTTGATGGCCTTAATAGCTCTGGAGGAGAGCTGCTGTCTTAATGAAGAGAGATAACTCTTGTAGAGATGGGAATTTGCTCTTTGAAACCATGTGCAACAGTGCCATGTGACAAACATTGCACTGCAGAGACCTGGTCCACACTTCTCTGTGTTTTAGAGAGATTGTGCCCCCACCCTGACCAAAACTGTATGAAAGAACCACAACAACTGGGGTGTTTCATTAACCGTAGAAGACCTTGTTGGAGTATACACCTACCACCACGAGCTTGGACTATTCCTCTGAAATCATAGGATCCTAGGAGTGGTGATATCTTCTTTCCATTTCTCCCACTCTTTCTGCTTTTTCTTCACTTCTCCTCTTTTCTCTGGCCCATTGATGAGAGCTTTCATTGGCTCTAATAAACCAAACTCATCAACTGTTTAGTGTGGTTTGCTTTAATTTACTCCCAATGGAATTTTCGATTCTTAGCACAGTCTGCCCCTCTGCCCAGGGCTGGCTCGGGATTCTGGATTGTGACAACAGTCTCTTGGAAAGTGAATAATGTTAGTAACTTTAGCAGCTGACTCAATGTTTCAATGTATTTAAAAAAAAAAAATGGGAGAAAGCTGGTTAAATCAGAGTGGATATTTTATCACTTCATCTTCATATTTTTCATATATATCATTATACACTTAGTCTGCTGTTGGATTCCAGGGAGAGATACAGGAAATCTGTCAAACCATGTCTGTTTACAGACTGATATTGGCATTTTTCCATTACAAGAGAAATTTGAGCATTTAAAAAGAAAAACATACCTCTTGAGGAGCAAGTCAAGTCTTCAGAAATGCAGCTGAAATTCCTTTTGCTATGAGCTGCCTCTGCACTTGAACTTGGTCAGGTTTTATGTCTCAGTTATGCAAAGTGGAAATGACAGCACATCCCTATTTACTAGTGACTGTGGTAGAACATATCTACCAAAGAGTCTGAGGCAACATTTTGCATTTTGACAATGGGAGCTGTGCTGGAAACCCATTGATGGGACAGCAATTGCAGCATCCATCTCAAGAAAGGGTTAGCAATCATTTATTTAGATGAGACTGAGGGATTACTATTTGAATGTACCTTCCATACCTTCAGCAAAATTATCTTAGGCACTGCATATGCTATTTGTTACAGTCTGGAGACAATTCTCCTTTTATTTTTAATTTAAAAAAAAAAGGCAAAAGCACAAACAAGCACAATATCATATGGTGGAATTAATTACAACCCAGGTACACCAGAGTTTCAGGGTTTTTTGGTTTCTAACCAGCATAAACTGTATCAGTAAGAGAGACACCAACTGCATTTCCAGCTGCAGTAAACATGGTCAAGACTGGAAGGAGCGTTTCCTAACATGACTGAGCTGTTTTAATTTGTGAGTACAGGTCTGCTGCTTCATCTGAGGAAGCTTCTCCAACAGCTGAATCAGCTTCCATTGGAAGCAGTTCCAGTGTGACATGCGAACATGTCTGCAAACAGCACAGAGAGCTGAAACTTGTTCTTAGATTTGCTGGACTTAATGGAAATTTGTCTAAGCTAAAGCATTTGCTTGCCTTTGTGCTAAAGTAGACCTATGAATACTATTGCATAGTATAATGAGAATAACTTTGTATTACAGTGATAAATCTATCAGCTTTTCTTATGTAGCTTTACTTCCCCATTAAAAAAAAAAATCCCAACTTACAAACAATCTTTGCTGCATCCTTTTTTTTTTTTTTCTAATAAGAATAGGAAAACATTGTATCCTGCTGCTGTCATCTTCACTCAGTGACTAGTACCTTTGTCAAGAAAGGCAGCATCTCTTGTCATTTCTGTGCCTGAGCAAAACACTTATGATTAACAAGAACTAGCCAATGTAGTTAATAGGTCTAAAATATTTAGCCTCTTGTCCTGCAGGACTGCTTCTGTGAAGTAATGCTGCACTCTACTTCAGGGATATTTGACTTCCTGCAGGGGTACTAACTGGTGGTTCCAGGCTTGTAGCTGTCACTAAAAGTTCAGGACCTTCTTCTGGTCTTAGATTTGTTATGTAATAAATATTTTACTATGAGTCAGACTTCATACTAGTGATCTTAAAATTTCTTGTATTAGAAATTTGGTCTGGGTGATTTGAGGGAGCATTCTTGCAGGATCTCACAAGGACTGTGACACATGCTTTCCTTTCCTTTGGGCTGGGGTTTTAAAAGTGTTTTACTCATCCAAGTGCTGGTAGTATCCTATGTGATGTAACAGCTCCACCTGAGAGCCTTCTGTGAAAATCCTTGCTTTGACTTTCAAATGGTGATTTAGATTTTTTTTTTTTTCTCCAACTCACACTTTTTAACAAAATCTTCTGTGTTGTCTTTTTAAATTATAGTTATTTGATGTTAGGAGGCCTACACATTTTAGACTTGAATGAAATAATTGTTTAAGTACTTGAATATTTAACTCACAACCTTCTCTTTGGTAGTTATTTATTTTCTCTCCTGACTCTGTTTATTTTTCACTTCCCATATGTAGTCCTGCATGTCTCTTAAATAGTCATCTACTTCATATGGAGTTATAGCATATTGAAGATGTGGTTTTGTGCAGTCTGGAGTGTTTCCATGTGGTTTAAATAAGAAATACATTTGATAAAATACAATCTGCTTGTGGACATGCTCGAAGCAGAAAAATACCCTAATTTTGTTTAGTTAATTATTCACTGCTAATTATTTACTCAGCTCTATAAATTGATGGAAACTTGTAATCATGTTGCTATGGCACCTGACGTCATTTGTAAATGTTGAGTGAAGCAGCTTTAATTGTGAAAGGGGACACAATGGTTGAACAAATGAAATCGGTCCAACTGAATTTTGTGAGGGAAATCTTACCAACTTGCCAAAAGAGTTTCCAGATTCAGTATCTAATTGTAAATAAATTCTTCTCTGTGAACCTGAGAAACACAGTTGTGTAGTGTGCTGACTCAGGCCTGCATATTATTACCTTGGTAGAGTAAGCAACATCTGAGTAACAAATTCTGTTATCCCAAACTGCTGAAGGCTCTTCTGAACTCTTCCTTCACTGCAAAACTAGCGATTTTCATTAATACCCTTAGTCTTCTGCAAAACAGCCTTCTGGAGAAGATCACTATACCAAGCTTTGATGCAAAGACTTTCTAAATCTAATTTTTCAAGTAGTTTAGAAACCAATTGGTGATCCTCCAAGCATTAAAATGTGAATGTTACCAGGCCTACAACATTTAAATGTTTCATCCCCAAGCTGCAAATAAAAATTTAATTTCCCAAATGTAAATGGACCTTCATTATTAATTCATTTGCTATATGTTCAATTGAGATAAATGAATATAATACTAAATTCAGCTATTCATTTCCATATGATTTCTTTGTAATTAGCCATATATAAGGTGCCTTTTTTTGTTTTCTAACAGCCCTGCCAGCAAATTATTCTCCATGTACTTATTTTCTGGGTCCTTCAAACATTTTTCTATATTGTCTGATTTCAATTGTTTCTGCTTTTTTCTTGGTAAATGGTTGAGGAGTAAGCACATTTTCAAGAGCTGTAGGGAGGCTAAGATGCCAGTTGCATTTTAACGATATGGTGCATTATCATTCTTACTGTAGCCAATTCTCTTTTAAATCATTGCAGTTTCTGCTTTAGCCTCCAGCTATAGAATTCTTTTCAAAACGACAGTGAGCTTGGCAGATCGCCAAGAGAAAAATAAAGGTGTTTTGGTCCACCAAAGTATTTTGAGTGGTTCTTAGTGATACAGTTTTCTTCTCTACATCTGCAAAACATTTTTTTCTGAAGTGAATTTTCATGTGAAAAGCCTCCTTAATAATCACCAGTATTGTTTGCCTCAATGCAGTTATTTAACTGCACCCCTGGGTGCTTACAAAATAAACAAGAGAGTCTTCTAAAGAGTTTTAAAAGTGGCAGGTGCTTAGTCTGTGCCCTATTCACTTAGTTTGCAATGACATTTTTGTGCTAATCTATAGACAAACAAGAGACAGGTGACACATAGCATCAAGTACAATGTGCTAAGTCGACAAACTTTGGTTTTGATAAGTTGTTTGTGCTGCATATGCCCAAAGCGGCAACATAGATTTATACTGTTTATATTTAAGTTGTGCTTCTCAGCTTTGGTAATGTCACAAATTTATAAGCTATAAATTGTCAGAGAGTGAAGTACATTGTGACTAGAGATTTCAAAAAACCTCCCACAAGAAAAAAAAAAAAAAAGAAAATTTCTGTAAGCAAAGCATAGTTTTTATTTTTAGCATTGTTGAAATATGAATATTAACTGAACTAGATTGTTAAATGTAGATGAAATAGAACAACTGTGTCTCTGAGACTCTGGCTGTGAATACAATTTATTCATTATAAAATACCATGTCTACAGCACTCTTAGGCTAAGAGTGTTCTAAACCCTAAAGTGGTATAAGTATTACTGTATGTCATATTGTAAAATATGGCCAACAGAGAATAGGACCCAACTGAAGTTGGCAGCAAATGGAATCAGGATATACATCATCCATCCTTTGTATTCCAGTCTAATCTATTGAGGTGAGCAACCGACTCAAAGATTTTTGACAATCTTGCTTGTAAGGAGGAACTTTGTTTAGAGAGGAGGAAGATGAGGCAGGAGGACAGAAGGTTGACTGCTTGTTTTACTAAGGCACTTACTAACCATCTCTCCAGGGGAAGACGGTAAGGAAAAATGGTATGTGGAGACACTGGAGTGGCTATGTGAACCTACCATGCAATTTAATAATGCCATTAGTCTAGGCAAGTCTCCTACTTTAAGACCTGTGTTGTCTGTAACTGGTAGTTGTAAGAAACTTTCTATTCCATATTCACTTCCATTTCTATATTACTTGTCTCTGACATCAGAAGAAGCAGTATAACCTATTACATTATCAGTGTCACTGCTTTTGCATGTAAGGCCTTATATGAAATTGCTTTCCCTTACAAAGTAAGAGGGGAACTGCAGTGTGCACACACAGCTGTGTAGCTTTTGTAGTGCCAAACATTCCTCCTTATCATTCTCAGTGGGAGGTGTAGTTGATGATAGAAAGGAACGGGCAGGGGCCTTGTTGCTGCAATAGAAGAGAATGGCAGAGCTTTTTCCTACTGATTCCAAGCCTAACAAATAGGGCTGGTTTTGGGAATCAAAAGCTAGTTCTATCTAAACAGTTTGTGCAACTTGGCACGCAGTATGAGCAAAAAGTATCATCGGTTCACATCAGAATATTGCCCTTCGGTCGAGGACAGTTGTCCTTGAGAGATTTATGTGTGTGTTTTCAACTAGCCTTTCCATATATTAAAAACTCTTACATCTCTGAGTGAAGTTCAATGATTATTCAAAAAGGAAAATAACATTTGAAAAGACTCAGTTTTACTAATAAAATTGTAGCATGTACATTTTCTCTTCCTTAGACTGAAATTTGTCCTGAACTTTGGGAAATGTAGAGTTTTTTATTACTGTTATTTTATAAAAGCCTAGGTTTTGCTATTGATGCAATTCTTGATCAGCAGGTGTACAAGTATCACCAATACTTGAAGTATGCTGTTTTTTTCATTGTGGAAGGGGATAATATAGATGTAAAGCCCTTCTTTCCTGATGAACACGGATAAAATCTAATTCCCTAGATGGAATGAGAGAGAGGCTGCTCCTGAAGATGAATGATAATCTAGACAATAGAGAGGTAGTAGATCTAATTTTCTGGACTTTACTAAAACATTTGATAAGCTACCACTTGGGAAATTGTTAGTTAACCTCTAGAAGACTGGGATTAGTAGAAAAAAAATGGATAGTAAGAAAGGGACAACAATATGAAATTTTTGAGTTAAGGAGTCACTAGTGTTGCAACAGCACTGTATGAGCACAGATACTCATGCTGCCTCTGAACTTTAACTGTATTGACAAGGCTTTCATGGGCCTCATATGAGTGCACAGGTAAGAACATTATTAAGCTCTTAGTTGAGAAACAAGTAGAAGCAAAACAGTTTTATGACAGAACATGGGAGCTAGACCATAAATCTCTTGCAAATCTAAATCTGCTGTTTTAGCTCTATTTTTTTCCTCCAAGTTGTGTGTTGTCTTTTGTTTGACAGGCATGCTACTCCTATCACTTATGTGCAAAGGCAATTAAAATAATTACTGCTGTTTTGACAATTACCATTAGTTCCTATTTGCTTTGTTTTATAACAAAAAAATGAGCTGCATTACTATCTATAACACTGACCATCCTTCCAAGTATCCTATCATGTACATAGTTTGTATAAATAATTAAAAGCTGGGGTTCACAGTGGTGTCTGCAACAATGGGCTTGTTTTCTGCAACTTGATAAGAAAGATTTGATTTACATCTGCTCTGGGTATTTTATTCCCTATCTTATTAAAGCTTACAACTTAGATATACCATAGTTCTTTTTATGGGGAACCTTGCCAAACATTTTCAGATGAAGAGAAATTTTCTCCAATTAAGAGATAGTATCAGTGGAATAGAGCGTTGTCACAGGATAATGGTCTCCTGCTGCTTTGTTAAATGCCAAGGTAAACCTGAGGCATTTATCAGAAATTAATGTCAAAGCAAAGTCGAGAGGTTTATCTTGAAAGCTGGAAACATTGAGCCTGTGAAAATGTTCTGTTAGAAAACAGTCCATGTTTCTTTGTGCATCCTTCCTCCCCCCCAGTTACACTTGGAAGGAAGCAAATTTTCTTTCTGTCACCAAACACTGCCCTGAGAACCAGATACAAACTTTCTCTTCAATGCATAAAGAGGTTGCAGAAGAGCTAACTTTAAGTGGAAGATGAGTAGTTCTGTTGATTATTTTGCAAGTATGCCTGACTTTACCCTTGCATCTCATTACAATGAGTTGATCTAGGCCTTTAATTTTGTCAGACTTGATGCAGTCCTGGTCCAAAGTATGCTGAAGTCATCTGAAGAAAAATGGGAGTTTTAACTAGAAAAGCATTAAGTATCCCTCAAAGCAAATATGTAATCAGCTTGATTTGCTCTGTTGTCGGGATGGGACCTTGGTGTAAGGTGTGGGATGGAGGAAAAGGACTGGAAAAGAAAAATATAGCTTAGTCACTTGGAAAGATGTGACAAATTGTCTTATGTCACAGAAATAGGCTTTAGCGCTATGTTCCTCATGGACATGGTATAAAGTTAGAAGAGCCTGTTTGTCTGTGAGATCTAAGGCAAATCTTTTGAGAGAAGTAAATCCCTTTAAGTATTGTTGCTCTTCAGTTACATTGCAATGCTTTTGCTGATGTCATAAGGTGTCGTCTGCCTTTTAAACCCTAAATTAACATGTGTAATGCACCTTAATAGCTACTTATGTATTTATTTAGTCCAGAAACACGCATGAATTTTGATAATTGTCCTCAATTTTTTCCCTTCAATAAAATCTACAATGTTCCTATTTGGAGACCTTTAATTTCTCTCCTTCCTCTGTGCCTTCCTTTTTTTTTTGTGTGTGTGTCTGTAACGTCAGTAACTACTGTCACCTCCTTTACCTTTCTTTGGTATATGAAAAAGGCAGTGATGAGTTGTTCTCTTCTTCTGTCATGTAATGTTAACTTGATCATACTGTAGAAAAACCAGAAAATCTCTTGAAATGAATGTTTCAATTTTAGATAGGATTTGGAGGTTAGAAGACAGTATATGTTTATCCCATGATGAACAGAATTATTTCCTTGATATGTAAAAAATACATTCTTATGGAAACTATTTTTACCAAGGATTAGATTACTTTGTATTATTTGCAGACCATATATTGCTTTAGTGAAAATCTAAAGATGAAAAGCACTGGATATGGAAGGGAAGCTGAGTTCATTGCCTTCTATTTTCCTAGGCTTGGAAACTGGAGAAATATACACGTACTGACAAGTCTAAGAAGAAATCAATTCAGCCATTAAAACTGCTTTTTCTTTACCTGGCTTACTCAGGGTAAACATTTTCCATCAGTAAGTGTTCTACTTCTGTTTAAAATGACCTCAAGCAAAATTTAAATTCCCCCAGGCATGGTCCTTGTACTGCAGGCTTGTCCCAACTATAACCAAAACAAACTACCCTAAGCCCTAAAATGACCAAAAAAATTCATACTCCCCACAGGTTTCTTGTCCATATTGGTAGCATTTTCTGCTTCATCTTCATTTTACATAACATTTCACAGTTTTGGAGTCTTGGTAGTCATGAATCAAATTTACTAAGGAGCCAAAAAGAGAAAAATAAGTAGAAGCAAGTGTTTGGTGGTTTGGGTCTTTTTAAATTTGTTTTTCTCTATTTTTCAGAGAAGAGAGATTAATTTCAGGGCTGTTTTCAGAAGCCTAGAAACTGGGTTGTACTGCAGCTTACAGTGTTTCATCAGTCATGGTGCATTATGTCACATTAAGTGTTTCTATGAATTCATTTTGGCTTCTGAGATTTACTGAGGTATGAGAGAGAAAGCCATTTCATGAATATCTAGAAAGTGCCAGTGGTGGGCAGTCCTCTGCCACCAGATAGGGAGGCCTCTCTTCATTTATGACTGAGAGGGTTTGGGAGGAAATGCAGAGATGAAATGATAAAGCAGTTCTGACAAATTAGTGCCTAGTATTAAAATCTTATTCAGAAAATATGTACATGGTCCTGCAGTGTTCCTGGATGTGGCAGGTTTCCAGGTCTAGCAGTCACTTCAGTTCCCCAGTGTCTTCCTCAGCATCACTGATCTAATGTTATGTGTGGTGAGGCATGGACAACAGTTTAGCTATGCCATGCGGTGCAGGAGCATAGGAGGTACCAGATGGTAGGCTGAAGTGAGCTAAAGACCATATAGCTGCTGCCCCTGGAAGGAGAAGAGGAGTATGTGCATGTATGGCTATGTCTGTAAATAACCAATTCTAGGTTAGCTGTCTCAAAATTGACCTACAGGAACAGAGATGTATTAATAAACCACATTTGAGTGTCCACTGAAAGAAATTTTGTTTTGAAATGTGTCAAACAGTGAGGTGTCTCTGGAACTTCAGAATGTCATGTAAAAGGAAGATTGTGAGATGGTTTAGCCTGGTGGAATCAGCACTATGAAAATGTTGAACAGTCTTTAGAGGCTTTTTCTGCCTTTTTTTTTTGTGGAAACACTGTAGCTTACCATTGCGCTTCAAAACATGAAATGTTGCTATTCAATATTTTTTTAACTGGGTATTGGTAAATAAAAAAAGTTGAACCTAAGAATCAGTGTAGTTAAGAAAAACATTTTAGGATTTAATGCAGAGAAATAAGTGACTTACCTCTGAGCTGAGAACCACTCTCTTGTCACCCTTGTTGGTGCATTCTGAAATTAAATATTCAGGTGGCAGCTTAACTACAGAACTAAGGAAGTATTCTGCTGGACTAAAATCAGAAATATTAACTGTTGACAAAACACAACAAAGAACTGTATCTCAGCTGATTCCATTTTCAATGTGTGGTACTTTTTGATAACAGAATTCATTCTACTATGACTGAGAGGAATTTCTAGGCAATGTGAAACTATAATCCTGAAAGCAAAAGTTGTTGAAAGATAGGCTGTTTTCAGTAATCGGTCTGCAATACATTACACTTCAAAAATAAAATTTTCTTCTGATTGAGAACATATTAATATACAACTTAAAATCCAGACTCTGTCTTCACAGGTCAGTAGTATGATTGATAACAAACAATGTTGCTTTTCTTTAAACAAAATAGGCTCTTCTAAGATATTATCTTTGTCTCTGCTCTTTCAGTTTATCTTTTGCTGCATCTATAGTTAGAACAGCAAAAACTGAGATCTTGACAGAAAATGAGATTTGTGCTTTGTTAAAATTCAGTGAAAATATCTACTGGAAAAAGCAGGAGGAGCCCTAGATCAACTGCAAATGTTTTCTGGAAAAAAGACAAACCAGCTCATAATCGTGGTGGAACAAGATGATAGCATTAAATGGGCTATGCTCTTGTTATCATACAAGCTGATTTTTCAGGAACTTTTGGAAGGATGTTCTAAGGCTTAGCTGCAGTGTCTGTTCAAAACAGGCATAGCAGCACATCATTGTTAGGATAGCTGTGAGTTGGCTCTAGGTCACTGGCAGATGAAGATTCAAATCCCAGAGAAATATGTGAGGGAAAGCAGGATTTTAACCCTTCTACACCTTAATGGAGACTGCTACACATTATAAAAAATAATTTGTAATTTATCCTTATTAGGGACATCTGGAGAAATCATGATGAACAGAAACATCCATATGTGTGGATAGAAAGACCATTTCCATAGCTCCAGGATCTTTCTCCTAGTCTTTCATAGCAACAGTGTAATTAAATAGATGCCGTTCTGAAAATAAATCCCTGAATCTGTATCAGATCTCTAGGGAGTAGTCTTTTGTCTCTGAGAATCAGGTCTAGTTGCAATGTTGTCTGTCTTCTGTAATTGTAAAGGCATTAGCAGTTGTCCTATTAGGATGTTAATTGAAGAACATCCTCATGTTTCCATTTGTGGTTTTGTAGAATAAATTGAATGCTACTTTCCACTGCACAGATGAAACATGATTTGTATTTAGGTGAAGGACTGCAGGACAGACCTGAATCCTAAGTAACCTTTTACTGAGCAGGATTAAGTATGGACTTTTTATATAACAGTGGTGCTAGGTAACCTGCACCTGAATCTGGCTGAAATTGGTGAGTTTTCCTACTGATTTCTACTAGGCCATGATCTGTGCCGTTATGTCTGGTTGGTTTGAGTTGGTGTGTGTAATCCAAAAGGTTTTAAGATCGAATTTTGAAAAACATGTTATGAATTCTAAAAAGTGGATAACTTTCTAAAGTATTTGTCCAGATTAAAAATTACTGTGTAACCAGTGTTTATGGGCTGAAATTAGTATGGACACAGTAGCATGAAGAGTATTTCAATTATAAACCGCTGGCATAAGAGTAATACAGTAGGAAAAATATATTATGAAGTAATGTCATGGTTTAACTGCAGCCAACACTAAGTCCCACACAGCCACTTGCTGATGGAGTGGAGGAGAGAATTGGAAGGGTGAGAAAACTCATGGTTTGGGATCAAGGCAGTTTAATAAGCAAAGAAAAAGCTTCCTGTGTGTGCAAAACAAGATCAGAAATTCATTGGCTTCTTCACATCAGCAGGCTGTGTTCAGCTGTCTCTAGGAAAAGAGAGCTCCAACACATGTAATGGTTGCTTGGGAAGACAAAAAGCATTACTCTGAAGATCCCTCTCTTTCCTCCTCCCTCCCAGCTTAATACGACAAGCATGATATTGTGTGGTACGGAGTATGCCTTTGATGTGTTGGAGTCAGCTGTTTCGATCAATGACGCCATCAGTGTAACAAATGTCTGTGATCTGAAGTTGGTATGAATAACATGAACAGTATGTCATTCATAAACTGCTAGAATTAAAATAGTATGGCAGCAAAACCCTACAATGAAATAGCTACACTGTCAAATCTCCAATTATATCAGAGGGAAGAGAGTTGTAACCCATTACAATACTGCACATCCCCAAGGGTGATATCACAGCAGGGCTGAATGCTAACTACTTACAGTAATTTCTAGTGGCTTCAATGGTTCATGGCAAAGAGATGAATATCAGAAGCCCCAATAATAGCCTTCTTGCCTAGGTTTCAATTTATAATGAAATTCTGTTCAGATTAGTGGAAAAAAAATACATCCAAAGAAGAAAATGAGTAAAAACTAATAGAATTGCCACAGGATTTATTTTTGCTTTAACTTGTAGATGATGATTAAAAATGTGTATTGATTTACAATTTGCCCTGATACTCAAAACTGATAAAAGTGTAAACCACTGCTTTGAATGAATAGCTTTATTAGAGCTAAGGCTGGGTAGAGTTATGTGGGGTCACTTTTTGCCTGGGGTTGCCTATTGGTTTTCAGGAGAAGAAAAGAATAGGAATGAAGCACTGACAGGTCCCATCTGGGCTCTCTGAGACAGCTGGTTGCAACAGAGTCTGTCTAAAGCTAGGAGTGTGCCTTTGGTTGCTTTTGTTGGCTTATCACAATAGTTTAATGTTTTGAGATAACAGTGGCAGAATGGACTGTGTGTGTAGTGTGCTAGTAGCAACATTTCTCATGGATTAGAGGAATAGTGGAGTTCTGTATACAGATTCAGCTGAGCAGAGTTAGTGTATGTATAGGTTTACATGTAGAAATTAGACATAATAAGTGCTATGAATACACAAGATGACACTAAGACTAATTTAAAGGTTTCTTTTGGGTCCATCTACATCTTTGACTAGGAATGGGAGATAAATGGAGACTAATTTTTAATTGCAGCTTTTAAGTATTGTGTACTGATGTTTAGTTCAGTTTGGCTTATAAACATGCTGCATGGGTTACATCCTTATTTAATATCAGATTTTTAAATGTTTAATTTAAACCCCAGATTTTTAAATGCCCAAAAGGGCAGCTGAAACATCTGGATAGAAATATTGAGTTCTAGTGAGTTGTTTTTAATGTGTCTGTTTCCCTATAAATCTCATGTTTACATTTAATTTGGCTTTTGGTCTTGTATGAAATAGCATTAATTATATCTAATATTCTCTCTATTGTTTTAATAACTGTGATAGCTTTGAAAATTTTCAAAGTTTCCTCTATCTGAAAGCTACAGGTAGAATGGTGTCCAATTTATAGGGCACAGAACATGAATAAAGCAGAACAGCAACTGTACAGAGATTATGACTCATTTTTGGAGAACAGAAATTGGAGTCTAATGTTCAGAGAAAATATCAGACTGGGAAAATGGCCATATTCCCTCAGGAACTTCAGTGCAGTAATTCAGGAAAAAAAATACTATGAGATTTCTAATGTACATGCAAATACACACATCAGTATTGGTCCCTGAATCCTCTTCAGCTGAAATCTTGTTTTGCAAAAATTAAGTTGCCTTCTGCCAGGAAAAATTACTGTTTGTCATTTATTCGAAGAGACTGCCTTGTCTTGTGTCATGAGTTCACTACATTTGCAATATGGAAGCAACACATTTCCATTAATGCAGACATTCGCTTCCATCTCCCTAAGACTCCTGAAGTACACTATTCTAAATTTAGGAGTGCTTGCTCTTTCCTCCTGCCCCCTCTTCTTCAATTTCTTTTTTAAATGATGTAGTTAGATACCTAAGATTGATTCTATAATCAAACCTAGCCCATAAGATGACACTCACTTGGCAAATAGATAGCTTATCCACCTTGTATCCTGATGTTCAGATGTACAGAAGAGAACAGTAACTCTTCTAGTTTTCTCCTTGCTCTCCCATTTCGTTTTTAAAAGGTGGTTACCCTCAGTGTTACACAGTGAGCTCAAATTATCCACAGGAGGGTATCTGTCTCTTATTACCTGTTGCTGCTTAAAGTCAGCTGTTTTGTCCTGCAAATCAGAAATGAAATTCAAGTGCCTTGTGAGGGTCACCAATGGAAAGACCCATGTTTAAGACTAACGATAAATGCAAGGTGCCCCAAGCACTTGTTCTGCAGTTGATGATGCCAGTACAATCTGTTTTTTTTTTCTTTTTTCTTTTTTTTCTTGCCTTGTCTTTCAGAGGATTTTTAATTTTTATTTCCTGACATGCTAATAAATTATGAACTTGCACCTTGGTTCTTGAATTGCAATGCAGTTTAAGGAAATGGAGGTTGAAAGATGGTAATCTGTGTATAGTGAACACATTGGAATGCTGGCATTCTTTAATAAGAGCTCCAGAACAGTAAGAGAGGTCTAAAACCAAGACTAGCAGGAAAGACTAGTATTTTGAGAGAGATTTCACTCAAGAATTATTAGAATTGTGTTTGGAAGAACTTCTGTAATTGTGCCATTGTGCCTTCATGCTTTCTTTTTTTAAAAATATTTAAACAGTGTTAAAATGAACCACTTGAGCTGAAAATAGGCTAAAAAGGAGGAGCAGAGCAGGAGGGAATGTCAGATAAAATATGTGCCATGTATATTATTTTATATTTGTGGCATAGTGGTTTGTTCTGGGCATTTTATGGTATGTTCCAGAGCCTGTTGGAGTGGAAAACGATGCCCCTTGCAACTAACTCCCACGCCTTTGTGTTAGATCACCCTTCCTTTCCCAGGTCTCCAAGCAACAGTATCTTAAAGATGAAATATTCATTTCTGAAACCTAATTTAATTTCAGAGTTGCCTGAGCTGCAGAGCTTATCAGTTCATGGAATCCACAAAATTCGATGAATTAACAACTCTTTTCCATGGATAGAAGATTAATTTTTTTTTCAGGATCTTGTTAAAATGCTTTTTTTGATATTTTGTTTTTTAACCTTGGTTTGGCTGGTTCTGATTTACTCATTTGTGATACAGGGAATAAGGAGGAAAAACTAGAAGAAATAATCATCCCATCAGTAAATGCAAAGCATTGTTGCTTTATAATATCTACTAGCAACCTTGAACAGTACAGAGCTGTAAATAAATGAAGCATTTCAAAGCTGTTTTCTATTTCCTTCTGTTTAGTTGAGATTTTTTAACGTATATTTTGTCCAAAGCTTAAAGATTATTTAAGAGGTTGTTCATGGCATATTTTAACCAGTTAAGTCAGTAACAAATGGAACTGGGTACAATGAGAAGAAACTGTCTCAAGTTGTGCTGGGAAGGTATAGAGTGGATACCAGGAAATATTTCTTTGCTGAAACAATTGTCAAGCTCTGGAATAGGCTGCCCAGGGAAGGGTCACCATCCTTGGAAGTATTTAAAAGATGTGTACGTGTGGCATTTAGAGGTATGGTTTAGTGGTGTACTTGGCAGTGTTAGGTTGATAGTTGATCTGAAGGATGTGGCATGGTGGACAACAGATGAGCCACGTAATCTTTCTGTTGTAGGATTTATGGATTTACAGTAACCGTGTGGCTACAAATATTGTCTCTGAGGAAAGAAACACTAGAGAGTTACATTATGGTATCACAGGAGTATTAGGGAGCAGGTATATGAAGGCAGGACTTGTGCATCACTAACTTCAGCCAAAATGTGAATTAAATAATGTTGCTGTATGTGATAGGATAAAGACCAGAACTAATGACTACAGTGTGACTTTTTTACCTGGTAAAACAGATTTACTCAGCTGCAGTTGAGCACACTCATATTACATGGAATTTGAATGATTATCAATCATATCTCTCCTTCTGTATTGGGGGAAAAAAAGAAAATGTTTGTGTGGGTTTTTATTTGGTTTGGGGATTTTTTCGTTTGCTTTTTCCTAGCTAGAATAAAAATATTACAAGGGTAAGAATTTGTAAATATTTTAAAGTATCTTTCTCAGGAATGGTACTGGAGTTCTTGGCATGAATCTTCATTTCAGGGCAAATTTTCAGTGTTTACTATGGTTCATAAGTGTCAGTAACACAATCACATTTTTCAGCGGGAGAAATGACAAGCCTTAATTCAAACATGCTTCATCACTTAACTAGCCATGCTTCTTTAGCAAACAGCTAGGCAGAGCAAACCTGTGTGTACAAGAGGAGAATAAGCAGAAAGTGCCATAAAGAAATGTGTTTTCTGCTGTTTCTGTGAGTCTCCTATGGTCGCTTATGCATTAAAATAAAATAAATGGGAAAATGACTGCATTTCCAAGACTGGCAATTTGCAACTAAATTGAAATCATACAGCAAATTAACCCACTTTTACAACTTAAACTGTTTCTCTTGACTGACATGCTCAAGAAAAGACAGACAAGAGATGAGTGTTGCAATGCTTTGTCAAAGTATCAGGCCTTCTGCCTGGGGAAATAGAGAACTTTGACACCGTTGGCAAGGCAGGACCTTTTGATTTTTAGAATTGTGGTAAGTTATAATATTTGCTGTCGTTGTCTATGCTGCTGTTTAACAAAGCTGTAGGCCTAAAGCTTTTAAGGTTAAACAGCTCTGAAACAGTACTATTGAAACACAGCAAGAATCTCTCTGGAATAAAGGCTTCCTTGCTGCAGTGTAGGGTGCTTTCTAGACACACAGTCACCTTTGCTGAAAAGAAATAAATCTGTGAGAAAGTACAATCTCAGGAGAAAAGGTCATTCCTAGACAGCTTAAATAGTTCTGGATTACTTAAAATACTGTTCTGGAAAGAGAATGCAAAGGCAGGATGTGAGGCTGCTTCTCAGCTGCCTTTTAGGAAAGATCAAGCATAGTATAGCTCAGGTGTGTATGATTTTGTTTAAATTGCCTGACTGGGAGATGGGAGACTCTCTGGATTAAGTCAGATGTCAAGCTCAGTGCAGAAAGCAAAATTTCAGATTTCTTCTTTCTGTTGCATGCATATCTTATAGCTAGGAAACAGCTCTAGAAGCAGCAAGATCCTGTTAATAGGTACTGAGGGCTACAAGAAAGCTTCAATGATGTATGCTGTGCATTTTGACAAAATATATAGCACTGAAAAAAGGGATTTGCCCTGCAGAAGATATTTTTGCTGTTAAATAGGTCCTGAATAAAGTAGGAAGCTAAGAACAAGTTGTGGAGAATCCAAAAGTAACTCATGTGATAGCTACTCCCTTTCTACTGGCTCACCTTCAATTTATCAAGGTGTTTGCTGATCATATGTAAACAGACTGTTGCTAGGAAGGAGAAATATTTGGAAACATTTTCTCATTCACATTAATAATGAAAAGTAACATTTGATTCCCTGGGCACTTTTTCAGCTCGGTCTCTGAAACTGAACCTAATTACCAATGTTGCATTACAAAGTGGATAGCTTTCTGCTTAGGGAACAGAGCAGGCATTAATGAGAGCTTCTGTTTTATTTTTTTTTAATTTTAAAAAGATTTTCTGCACATCAATTTTAGTTTATTCACATGCCATTTCTGGTTTTAAAGTAGCAGACAGAAAAAAAAAAAAACAACAAAAAAAACCAACCAAAATAAAATAACCCCAACACCTTGGCTTTGCTTTTTAGTTTATGTGCTTGGTTGGTTTATTTATTTATGTTTGGTGGATTTTTAGAGACAAAATAAAACATGTTAATTTGACTTCATTGTCATATGGTTAGTTGTCAGCTTGAGATTTCAGTGAAATGTCCTTTGTTGAAGATTTAGAAAAACAATCAGTGTGCAGCAAATATTGATATGACTCTTAATGGCAATTTAGCTGATTAATATCCTTTCATGCTGCAAAGCAGCGTGAAACACAGGGTTTTAATGAATGCCAACAACGAAGAGCGTACCAGGTGTGTTACTAAGAAACAATCTCTAGTGTGATTTAATTAATCAAAGCATTGCATGGAGCAATTATGAGGAACCCTGTGTAAGTGGCAGTGGTACATGATCCTTGGTGCAAAATTGGTTTTAAAGAAAGACATCATGGACTAATAATTATGCTTTCCCAGTCACAGAACAAACCTTTGTTTAATCAGACATTTGGGTTTTGGTCTTGGTTTGTGGGTTTTGTTTTCTTTGAAAGTGGCTGGAAAAAGAAAACACTAATGATTTTGAGTGTTGTTAACTGGATGGCTGAAAAAGAAGCCCAGCATCAGTAGTCTGTTGAAAATGTTACTGAATCATATTCTGTCAGTGTTTTTCACCATGCACTTTCCTGAAGAGATATAGGCAGAAAGCCATTGAAGAGTTAACAGCACAAAACTGAGCTGCAGAGGTTCAAGTCTGGACAATATAAGTATATTTAGACTAGATCCAACCATGGTCCAGGTTGACTTATACAAATTCTTTGATTATTTTTTTTTTTTTTTTGGTACTTATTTTCAGAAAATAACTTATTTTCCTAAAGTGGACGCGAGGTAATTATTTTGGTTTTCTTGCCAAAGAAGGCTCTTTAGGTGTAACCCTGCATTTCTCACTAATACTAGTTTTTTACTGTTTTGTTGCTGCCTGCATTTTTTTTTTTTAAGGAGTCATGGCATGTAAAGAAGATGCATAACAGAGTTACGATGCCCAGAACACACAAACAAACTTTGCTTTATGCACTGTCTTTGAACATCATGTTTCTTTATATACTGCTTGCACTGAGGAAAAATAACAGTGGGGAATACTCTGAGTTACGTTTTATACGGTTCTGTCTTAAGCTCTCCTAAAAGAAACAGCTTAAACTGTAGCCTGAAAGTTAACTTATTATGCCCTTTTATTTTAAGACATAAAATTTGTGGGTTTTAAGATCAATCATGCAGTGGCCTAGAGGAATAGAGTAATAATAAAAAAATCTCCCTTGACTGTTAAAGGCCTGCCTTAACAAAAGAACTATGTACATTGAGAATCAAGCCACTGTAGTACCTCTGAAGTAACTGGAACTTCATCAAATGTTGAAATATAATATTAAACACAAGTTTAAATCCTTCTTTTTCTAGCACTGTTCTTTAGGAAGTTCTGGCATGTTAGATGAGATTCACTTCCAAGAGTTGGAACCTTAAAACAAATAGATAAAAGAGCTTGTGAATACAAAAAAAATCCTCTAAGATCTTCATTGACAAAGAGCCTTTAGGGAAAAGAGGTTGTGCTTTTTTTCTATAGATGTTCTTTAAATATTCTGCTGTCAGAGGCAGCAGTTACTGCTTCTGATTTTTTTCTCTAACTGCTTTTGCTTCCTTTTCACCTGGTTTCTTTTGCTGAGCTAGAAGCCTGGATGAACTAAAACCTAATGCTGTCAGCACACTGTCAGCCTAAACTCTCATAATTCCACACTCTAAGGAAAAGGAAGATGAACTCACAAAGCAGAGGACATCCCAAAGAACATTTTCTCCTGCTAGTCATATGTAGAAATCTATATGCGAGGTTAACTGACATTGTGTCTTGAATTCTAGGACAGAGGGATTAGATGTGCTTAGAAAAAAGGTACCTCTGGAAGACTGACATAAACCATGCCTCACGGAGGAAGGAATAATTCTTCATTTTCCTCGTTGTTTTATGATGTTGATGATATTTTGACTATATATGAATGTTATCTGCTTAAAGCCCTGAACTGGATAATAAGTTTACTTTAAAAAAGAAACAGAAATCAACACAAAACCACAAAACAAACCAGACAAAATCATCCATCCCATCTTAATATTAAAATCCTCAGTAAATATTCTAGTTCGGCGTTTTCAACTATGAATTGCCTATTCGTAGTTGATTATAGACAACATACCATAAAACTCCACCAAGACCACACCACTGTCAAACTGTGACTCGCTCTCTAGCCCCACAGTCCTGTAGGGAAATAAGTTATGCCAAATCTTTTCACAGATTATATCTGTCTCTGTGCTGGATCAGCTGTGTTGGCTGACAAGCTCCATCATAATCAAATCTAGAAATTCATGAGTCATGACTCAAAAGTTTTAAAATGAACTTTCAAATCATAAGCGCTTGTATGTATCTGTGCACAGATACACCTTCACACAGAGACAAATTACACAATACATAACTTCAGATAAGGATTACTGTGTTTATTTTTACCTCCCATCTTATTTCAGCCTTTCAGGTTTACATTTCAGAGTGCTTTCTTTATGCTCTTGAAAGTTAAGGCTTCATTTTATCTTAAACAACCCTCTACTCATTTTATCACTGAAAAGCTCTAGAATCATAGAAAGCTAATTTTTAAGAGAAAAAAGAGTAAAGAAGTGAGAAATGTTGTTTCAATGGATCAAAGTCAGGGTTGAGATACAGAGATACTTGCTGTCTCTGGAGCAGTTTCTTGCTCTCGCAGTCTGTGATATGAGGAGTCCTGAAGCTTCCTGGACTATTAATGATTTCCAGAGGAATTCTACCCCTCCCTTCCTTATGTTACCTTTCCCCCCAGTCCTGTATCTTTTTAACCTCCCTCTCTCTTCAGTTTTTCTTCTATCTTTGGAAATCTTTTTTTCATTGTTTTCATACTCTGCAGCCTTTCTGCTTTGCGTTTAGGTTGCCCCTGAATTGCCATTACATAGTTTATCTGGGGATCTGGTCATATGTTAGGGAGCAGGAGGGTATGCCCCTGTGATGGGGGTAAGCATGGAAGTGGGGTACAAAAAGATCCCCATTTATTTCTATTTTGCTTTGGAGAGTGCAAGAGGAGGTCCCCTTAAAAGGTCAGCACCATGGCTGCTTCTGGGTGGTGACTTGAGTTGGCTTGCCTTGTGCAGTAGCTGGAGGTCTCCATTTGAAGTGGAGGCATCTTGTAGTGTGGTGATGCAGGTTGAAGTTATCTTCAGCCCCAGACGGGCCCATGCCCTGGTTACTCATCTTGTAATCCCTGCCACAGTGCCCATGGGTGTGTGTGGAGGTGGGAAGACACCCCGGACACGAAACACTGCTGTGCTCTGTAGTCTGTTTCCATACACACCTGCCAAGCCCTCACTGCAGTCTCTTTCCCTCTCTTCTGTGTCCTTAAAAACCAGTTTTGGCTGCAGAAACTCCTATCCCTGCCCTTTAAAGGGTCTGTTGGCAGTGGTGGGGAATGTGTGCTGTTTCCTCTGTAGAAGATGTCCTAACATCATGATTCCTACTTCCCTGACCTTGTGCATTGGGAAAGATCCTGACACCACTTGGTGCAGGATTTGGTTTGACCCAGGAATGTTGCTGATTTGGGGTGGGTCAGGGGAACGTGAAATATATCTGCTAGAGATCCAAGTGCTCTGTGCTTCTTTCTTCCCAGCACTTTGATCCATTTGCTTTCTTAACCATTAGACTGGATGATTCTGGGGGTCTTTTCCAACTGGAATGTTTCTGTGATTGCAACTAGTCTGCTCAGTGCAGTACACTCTAAGTGTTATACAAAAGTATGTAAGGTTATGCCTTTTCTTTTTATAGGTTCCTAGACTTCTGTGCTGGAACACAGATATGATATGTATACAACTTGATGTTGGAATGGGCTTTAATGCAGCAGTAAGACAGACTGACATTTGAAGTGTATAAAGCCACGTTTCTCATTTAGATTGCAGGAGCATAGATTATAGACTAAGACTTCCAAATTGTCAGTGCTTTCTGAATTTCCACATAGAAGTAGTCAATACATAATGCATGACTTGAACATATTATGTTGTTCTTAACCAGTCTTTTCTCCATCTCTCTGTTTTGTGCTTTGACAACATACGTGGCAGAGAGAGTGTCTGTGCTCTGAAAAACTTGCAAGACTGCAGGTGTCTGCTATTGCTCGTCAAAGATTGCAAAGGAGTTGTCAGCCCTTTGTTGTCTTGTATCTCTGGGCCTTGATTTAGTTGTAAGTGAATTTAAAAATCATAAGAGCCAGAAATGTAAAACAGTGAATGGGAACTATAGATTTGTTATTTATTTATTGGTTTAGTTAGCTGGTTTTTGCTGGAACAGATTTTTGCATTTGAGAATGGATTTCTGAGTCATGAGATAATTTATCCAGCGGAGGGTGCTCTCCTGATAACTGCTGTGGCTTGGGTAAGAGACTGAGGATTTATTCTTGATGTTGTGTAAGCAGAGAGACTACTGATCTCCATTTCTGCTGGGAGAAACAGTGATGAGTTTCTAACAGCAAAAGTGGGCAAGTACCCAGAGATGTTATGCAATTTCTACCAGTGAAGATTTTTGAGTTGATAGTACAGTTTAACACTGGAGGAACCTGTCACTATGTGGACAGAGCTAACTGTGACCCAGTGTATGAAAAGCAAGGAACCTTTCCATACCTCTATATCAGGATTAGCTCTGTCTTTCAGGAAATTGTGATTACTTCAACTGGATTGCTGTACTTCAATGCATCCTTAAGACCAACCTTTTTAGAAACTTAGGACTATTTGCTCGTGTCATGAGCTACTTTCTTTTCTCCTTGCTCTCAAAATTTGTTTCTGTGGTGTTTCACTTAGAGGAGGAACAAAATTTCCCACTCTGTATAAACAGAATTCTAAGATGAAATAAACCCTATTCTATTTAAATTTATTAATAAAAAAAAAAATCATGTTGCAAACTATTGCTAAGAGTAGATGAGTACTAGAAGAGTAGATGTTGGAGACTGCATTTTCACAGCACACTTTGTCATGACTCTGAAGGAGTGTGCTGCTGCTTTTGTGAGCTATAGGACATGTTTCTCCAGGCTGAAGTCAGAACTGCTCACCTCAGAAAGAAGTGACCCAAGAATGGATCATATAAAGATTTTGGAGTAGGTATCTGGAAAGTAAACCAAAACTGGAGATGTTTTTTTCTTTTACAAACATCTTATTTCTGTACAAGGTGCAGGCCTAGGCCCCCCCTAGAATTTGGGACAAGCCAATATGCCCAAGCAGAGATCAAACACTCTCAGAACATGGAAGCAAATCCAGTTCTCATATGGAGATCTACTCCTATGTTATACACCCACAACCTATCCAGAGGCAAGGAGCAGAACATTGCTTCTGGTTTCCTTTAACAAAAGGACAGCAGACAAAGAACATATTGAGTAAGAGGTATGTAAAATTATTTGGAAAAACAAAAAGTATTCAAAAAATCCATAAATTAATGTAGCTCTTATCCTATTTGAGCGATCATGATTACTCTAGCTGAGTGCCATTTACTGTAGCTGGAACATGCACTTTCTTCAAGAAGTAATAAGTTTAAGGAAGTATTGTACTTGTTTAAAAAAACTGCTATTAGGAAGAAATTATCAATGCCCATTTCTCTTTGTCAGTAAGCCAATGCTACATCACCAGCATGCTAGTGTTTGGTTTACCTGATGATCAAAAGGCTCTAATATTCTCTCAAAAGCAAAATATAAAATGTATAAACTAGTGGGGCAAATTTTTGTCTTGCATCTTCTTGTTTAGCCTATTGCAAAGGATTAAATAGTTTGAGTAGGGAGGTTTGTTTGCTGGTGAGTTGTATGTGTTTGCTTCATCAAACATACTTAAATGTTCTCAGAAGAAGGGATGGAAAACCAGTACTAGTCAGAGGACTAAGAAATTCTCTTTAAAGTACACTTATTCACTCAGGTTGAGTAGTGTGTGCTTCAGTTTCAGAAACACTGTGTCAGACAGCCCAAGGGTAACACTAATACTCATTGTGCTACTGAAATAACTTTAAGGCATGTGTGCCTTACTGACCCTACCAAACCATCTGAAAATTGGGCTGCTAAAGCCATGTCTTGCCTGATGTCTTGAAGCTTCTGGGACACCTGTCATTTAATTGATTCCTAAAAGGATAAGCTTTGCTTCAGATACCAAGCTGAAGCTCACAGGTTCCAGGACCCAGGTCTCCTTTCATTCATATTAAAAAAAAAAAAAGTTTAAAAAAAAAAAAAAAAAGTAAAAAAGAGTCACTTCCTCCATGATGTTTCAACAGGAGAGTATGAAGAATGGGAGAGTGACTGAAGGCTGAACTTTGGGCATATAGGCAAGAAGAGTCTGCAATGAACAAGTAATTTTTTTCCTTTAAGGTGCTGCTTAGATGAACATGGGTATTGGGCCTTCTGTTGCATTTAACCTGATGCATATTCCCTTGAATTCATCTGTGAAAATCACAGCCTACAGAAGAGCAATTGCTGATATGATTAATGTGTATGTCCCTACATTTTGAAGGCAAACACATAAATTAAATCCTTCTGTACTGGCCCTCTCTTCAGATGCATGTGAGCACTGAATGTGCTGAAGCACTATACATAAAACTGGTACTACATAGAAAAACTAAGTGTTGCAGATACTTAGGATATAGCAGTGTATATTGCAGCACATTTCTCTGGGGTTCTGCAGTATTATATTTGATAATTTGGTAAGCAGATGAAATTTAATAAAGTCTAATTAAGATTGTGTAATAAAATGTACGGTAAATGTTGTTCCTATATCTCTCACTGATAAACAGGACATTTTATGTTATGATGTCTGAACAGTTAGCTGCATGCATGCTAAATGTTGCTTTTAATTAAACAATAAAGAACGTAACCACCCTTATTGTATTGTTGTAAATTTTGATGTGGTACAACAATTTGATTCCTTAAGAATTAATTGCCTAGGAGTGTGTTTAAGTAATATTGATTATACCGGTGCCTCGTGTTGATCTGTGATGCTTAACCCAGCATTTAAAATATCTTTTTTCCATTATACATTTGCGATGCAAGAATAAAAGCAAAGTCCAAAACAAATAGGCACTTGAATTCTAATAGCAATAAGCAATAAATGTCAGGCATCTGGAAATTATGGTTGCAATTTCATCAGAGTACACTTTGTTCTTCTATTATGCCTGCATGAATTTTGCTACAGGCAAAATCTATTACAGATAACAGTTAAGAACCTTTCTAATCTACACAGATAGTCATGGAAAAATGCTAGAAACCCAAATGTTGGAAAATGTAATATTGCCGAGTAAAACTGACACTCATAGAAAATAATGTGATCATATTTAGAGCTGCAGAGATGATTTCTTTAAGATCAGGTTGAAACAAATTTCTGGGGTGTCTGGTCCTGCTGAAGGGCATATAACTAGTAATATGCACTGTATCATTAAATGTGTTTGGGTACTGTATATAGATAGATATTTATCTCTGTACTCTGGGCTATTTCTTTTGCTTGTTTAATGATTGTTACCTGGAATAGCAGTTAGCAAGTCAGAGTATACATTAAAAGCCAGTACTTTTCCATTGCAAAGATTCTATTGGAGTAGTGGCTATTTCCAGGTCATCTCTGTTGCCTATGAAAGTATTATTTTTTTACATTTTATCATGCATTAAGATGTTTTAAAACTCTTTAACTGACTCACTAAGACTTAGTCTCATGATCAATTATAATTTAAAAAAGTTCCAAAAGCAGATTGCTTCTTTTTTTCCACCATTTTTGATGTTCCAGGCAGCCTAAATTCATTCTAGAGTCATACTAGAATGACTCTGGTGTTAGAGAGATGCTTAATGTTTTCTCCACAGACTTTTTGGTCTGGGGTATAACATAGAATCTAAAGGCAAACTTGATTTGTACTCTTCAAACTATCTCATTACCAAATTGACAGTGGATGTATTGGCTTGTGTTCATCTCTACCTTTTCAGTAAGAAAGTAAATGTTTCTTGCAGTCTAAACATCAGTCCTAGATTTTTTCTTTTTTTTTTTTTGTACTTGCTAAGGAAAATCTCTTGTGCAATAATGAAATGTATAAATATATGATTTGCATCTGCAATTTGCAGGTGTTCTAACTGGATGTTCTTTTTATCAACCACTAAAAGATAGATTAATATAAACTTTTGTGCATGTTCACGCAACAAATGGCATGATAATGAAAGTGTTAAAAACTTGTAATTGTACAGCGCTCTTCAGTTGCATTTTTACATATATTTCTCTTGTTATTGTGTCATGAAATATGATTTAAATAAGTTTTATCAGATGAATTATATCCTGTCTCAAAAATCTGGCTTCTGTCCTGATGACTCAGAGTCTTAAGGGAAGGTCTTTGTTACCAAAACGTTTGTTGGAAGTCAGGATGAAAGAGTTTTCAGGAACATATTTGGAATAAGAATTGGTTTTAATTTTTCATGAATGACTCAACATCAATGAAACTGGAGAACTGTGAATCTCTAAAATTCATATCCTAATCCTTTTATTTAGAGATAAAAGAGCTTTAAAAAAGTAGATGCAAGATTACCTCTTTACTATGAGAAGGAAAAGTTACATTTACTTAACAATGACTATTTCACTCAGAGATGTAGTATCTGTACATCTTTTGGTGTAATGTAGAAGGTAATTTTTGATCAATATAAAATAGCTCATGAGTTTAAAGAGAATCCATTTTTAGGTTTGCATGTGTCAGAGTTGGGAAAATCTATAATGCTTTCTCTCTTTTTTAAGAGCGAATTCTCTTTGACTGTGGGAATGCTTCCTGGTGTTCCTTATAAACAAGTAAAAATATATTAAAAAAAATGCCACTTTTAGCTGCTAGGGTTGGAGTGACTTCAGTACTTGAGCCACAAATGCTGTCTTTGGCTATTTGTATTTAGAAATGTTTAAAGAGAGGGATAGAATTTGGCTTCACAAAAGGGAATCAAATCACTCAAAAATGTTGCAAGCAATATGCTTGATTGATTACAGAGAAATGTAATTTCTTGTGCTGATTCCAACAGAGATATGTAGGTTTACTGAGTCATGAAGAGTCCATGCCCATTGTCTATGTAACTTGGCTAAGAGGAGGCTATTTTCTCCCTTAAGCAGATGGATTATGTACAGAAATTAATTAAAACTGTATATAAAACTTAAGAATTAAGATAACTATGGCAAACATTTCAATCCAGTAACCACATGATAATCTTGCCAGCTGTACTTAAAGATTTCAACAGCTCGTATCTGTCCCCCTGGATGACGGCAGCTAAACAGAAACTAAACAGTCCTGAAGGTGAAAATGAACCTTTCTATTGAGTGTAATCCCTTACAATACTTACGATGTCTTCTCGTGGGTGTTCTTTTTCTGAAATTTAAGATTAATCCAACTGAAGAAATACAAAAACATTTTCATATTAAATATCAGAAAGAACAAAGCATATTAATGCCTTTGCCACTAGGGTTGCAAACCCTAGGGCTGGAATGTGTCATGATTGTGCATATCTATGAATTTTCAAAGAAAAGAGGACGGATTCTGACTTAAATGGGACTAAGTGTGTCAGGAGGGTTTATAGCTTCATTTCTTGTTGTGAGATCACAATCAGGCTCTAGTCTTTGGCATTATTTTTCACAAGGAGATAGAGCATGCAACCATAGGAACAAACTGAACCCTTTTTAAAGGTGTGTGCTATATTAAACGCTAAGTTAATATTCAGTTTGCAGCTGGTTATACACAGTAACTTTTATATTCAGATCAAACACTTATTTGAATAGAATTTATTCTGAACGGCATACAAAGATCATCTCCCTGTATACTTAGTGGAATGTCATTTTGAATTAAAATGGTTTATCTGAATAAATTTTCTCATAATTTCACCAATTATGGGCAGAAGTCTTGCATTTTCATGTAAATTTTTGACCCTCTAAGCCTTCTGTTTGAAGTTTTATATTTGGATCATTTAAAAAATCTTGTTATTGTGCTACAATGTACAAAACGTGTAAAACAACATTTTTCATCAACCTGAGATTATATAATTCAATTCCCTGGTTTATGTCCAGCATTTTAAACAGTAGTGGCTTGTTCACTTCAACGTCCTTTAGTTTAATAGTGTTCAGCAAAGCCTTAATTCAGGTTCACAATTCTCTCCAGGTCTGTTCTTTGTATCATTGTCTGTCTTGCTCTGTTTTGAATTTAACAGATTTTCTTAGGGTCCTAAAATTGTCTTTATAGTCTGCTAATTCCTTGGCTTTCCCCTCAGTTTTCTCTTGAGCTGAATTTGAGTTGTTGCAAATACTTCTTGCCCACAATATTTCTGCCAGTCCAGGGTACATTTCTTGTGTTTTGTGAAATGCAAGAATTATCCAAGAACCCACAACATTCTCCTTTTTGTTTCTCATTTGTTTTCTTTCCCCATTAAAAAGAAAATTTAAAACAAGCTTATCAACTAAACAATGTTTGAGTAATTTCTTATATATTCCTTCTGATCAGCGGTTGTTTTTTGTTTGTTTGTTTGTTTTTAATTTCCTCTTCTGTGTCACTCCCCTCCTACCTGATCTCTGACATGGACTATGTGGAGTATTGACATCATGCTTTTGCTATAAAGCTATGCTAAAAAAGGGGTGGTAACAATTATTATTAATTTACTAGTTATTTTAGCCCATTCATTTACTAGATTTTTCTTGTGTAGTCATAGGGATTTGGTGAATTAAGAAAGTTTTGCAATCAGTTAAGAGACCACAGGTAGAGGAACACCATTTTAGATGATCTCCTATTATACGGATTCTGGATTCTCTGTGGTGGAAGCTGTGACCTACTAAACACAAATGAGGTTGCTTGATGGCTACTGATTGGTTGTCAGAGTGTTTTCTTTAAGTATTCGTATCCATCATCATCTGTTTTGTAATACTAAATATCTCTTGTGTTATCCCATTTGCCTACTTATATCACAGAGTAATGTGTCACACTATGAAATGCAAATGTGTTCATTGAGATAAGTTTGCTTTATCCTGACGTTGAGTAGTGTAGCTACATTGCACGACATACAAGTTGTCACTTAATTAGGTATTAACATATCTTTTATGTAATTGAATTTCAGAAATAATTTCTTTTGAGGTGATTAGTCCTGTAAAGTGCTAGGCAAGAGCTACCAAAAATCAGCAGTACACAAGAAACAGAGTAGATATTCTGTGGCAAGGGTTTGTATTCAGAGACATGATAAGAAGGCCAAGGCAGTGCACAGGTAGCATAAGAGAGAGCTAGGATCTGGTAGCATTTTCATTATCTTCATTCCTTCTGATTATGTGTCTTGTTCATCAAATGTAATGGCAAAAAATTTGTTTTAATAGAAAGAGAAGCTATTCCTAATGCTGTTAGATGTGAACACAATCTGAAACTTTTGGGATTTTTCCATATCAAATCTTGTAGAAATAAGTAGCCATTAATTTAATTTACTCAGAATTATTGTTGTATACTACATGTTTACAACTGGAGTTGTTACTATCTACCTGATAGTTTCATAAATTACTTATATTTTGGCTGTGCATTATTGGAGAAAATAGAAACAAGAGCTAAATTATGAAGCAGCGATACAAATAATTTAAATGTGCTCTTTATTTTTTCAAAAAACCTTGTTATTAGAATCCTAAAGGAGTAAAATTTGTACACTTAGACTGAATTTAGCAGAAGCAAAAAGAAAGTTTAAGACTTCTTGAGAGCATAGTGTTAGGTTGTTGATGCTCGTGATAGATGATCTGGAAATTTAAAATTGCAGTTCATTTGCAAAGTGTATCAAGCCCTGGGCTAGATTTCCAAAAGTGTTTCCATTCTAATCAAGTGTAGTCTTTCAAATTAAAACTCTTTGGGTCTCTTCAGGAACCTTCTTCCCTAAAATGGAAAAGTCTGGACTCATCTCTCTCACACCTCTGACTTGGACTCTCAGTCTTTGTACACCACACTTCCAAATCTGCAATCAGGATATTTCTGTTTGCTTTTATTTTCTGTAAATGTATTAATTGTCTTCCCAAACTGAAAATTTATAAATGGGAAAAAGTAATTTTCTTGTATGGACTGTGTTCCTGCATGGCCATTTGTGTGTTTTCTGAGTCATGCAGATGTGTTTGCTGGAGTAGAGATGAAGACAGTAAGAGCTGTTTTACTCCTGTTACAAATACACACTATGCCCACATGGTCTGAGCCCAACTGGTTAATCACTTCTGTCTACATTTCACTCTATGGAATATTTGAGTTTTCAGTGTGAATTAATTTCAAAATTCATTGCACTGAAAACTTCTCTTTTTGAAAACTAGCAAATACCAATTATGAAGATATGCCTCCCCAGCTAATTAAAAAGTGCAGGTGCAGTAACGTTGCTATCCACAGCTTTGGTGTTTAACTAGAAAATTTCATATCAAGAAATGCTTTGAAATAGTGTTGGGAAATGACCCCATTAGAAAAATGTTTTCACTATTTGATACTGAAAAGGTAAGTTTTAGGACTCCTGAATTCAGCTCTGACTTGCTGTCCTAACATGAGTTGACTCCCACTATTTCAGTGTCCAGGGAAAGTGTCGCTCTGGATGAAGAGAAAATAGGAGAAAAAAAAACATATCTACCTCTGTTTAATTATCTGTAAGGGCTCAGATTACTAAAGAGGACTCTCACACAGATAATTAGATTTATGTAGTTATTGCGTGGGGAGCAATTTTGCTTCTGTAGCCTGGCTATCCTTTGCACAGGGCAATAGTTCTTTACCCTGGAGTCAGTGGGAATACAATGAAGCACTGTAATGACAGTGGCAATAAAGCAGACAGTTTTATTTAGAAAATAGAACACTATAAAATGTGCAGAGTATTTGCAGTGAAGTATGTAGTGCTCTCCAGACTCTGATAAACCTTTTTTTTCTAGAAACACACGAGGATTGCCTGCTTAAGACAGTAGGGCTAAAGCTGGAGTCAAGAGAGCTCCCAGTCTCTGTATGAGCTAGGCTGACAGTGCTATTACTGATAAGTATTTAGGGTTAGGTTTCGGTCAGCTGCAGTCATGCTACACAGCACTCAACAAGTGCTGCATGGGTTTTTTTTTACCCCTGTTTCTAGCAAGAACTCTGAGAGCTTTGCTATTTCTTCTACTTACCATGTTCATTACCTTTCCTTCTTTGGGTTTCAGTATGATCTTTAAATGCTCCAAGGTAAGCCAGAACCATCCTTGCACAAAGCTGTGAGATGAGATATGGTGTCCTAAAAGAAGGTCTTAGATTTTTCTTCACGCGACGGGAAATACAAAACCATAGCTCTTGAAAATAGTTTATAGTCTATCTTTTCTGGGTAGGTTTCTGGGGGAATTTCTTTGGCTTTCTTTCCTAAGACCTTTGTTTAAAAAACAAAATAAATCTTGAGTTGAGTGAGTGACAGAGGTCTAGCTAGGTCAAGTTTGACGCAAGTTATATCTGGAACAGTTTGATAGGTTTAAGGATCTGAAGGCCCTCTACTTCCTCTTGCTAAAGGTCTTGCAAATTCCAGACTCTGCTGTGGACTGGTTCAGTGTTTCTCACAGGTTGTGCTTTCTCTCTTTCTGTGATCTCACGCAAAACTTTGCGTGAGGACATTTTGGCTTATGCAACATCCAGCTGGAGTCATGCCCTACTTTTCAACAGTGGTGTGACTATTTCTTCAGATGTACTTATTTTCAACTTTCTACTGTTCCTCTCAACAGTAACATTGTAGTCAGGTGAATTGCTGTTTTTTTTGCTACTGTCATAGCAAACCTCCATTTTTTCCAGATATTGTCATAGCCACTTTCATGTTTCTAAACAGAGACAGCTCATGAGGAAGGATCTAATCCACATTCCCTCTTGCTGAAGTACTCGTGCAGGTGCAGGATTTTCATGACAAAACTTTGTCCTGAATGACCTTGGAATACGTATGCTGTTATCTTATGGGGTGTAAGTATGTGTGGGTGTTTGCTAGAGACCTCAGGTGAGCCACACTGGCACCTGGCTGCATAAAGCACCTCTGAATATGGTCACAGCATCTTATAAACTCCTATAAGAATCAAAACCACGTGTGTGAATCAACTTTAGGAAGATTTTTGTATGGCTACTTAATCGCTAAAAAAAAAGGAACTAGTTTCTTTTCCTTCTTCTGGGTGGTACTTCTGTTTGCTCAAGTTAGTTTTGTGTTCAGTCTATTGCTTATCTCCTACTTGCTCGTTGCATAAGGCAGCTACTCCAAGCAAAATTGTCCAGCTTCCTTTAGTGGGGTGGAAAAGGTGCTTGATTTGATCCAGTTAGTTTAATTTACATGTTAATGCTTGCTTTAGATGTGCTAGGCACACTGTTTATGCCCTGCCATTCTTTATTGTATATGGGTGTCCATATGGAACTGAAGCATTCAATGAAAGGCAGTGCACATAAAACCTTTGCCCAAGGAACAAGTAATGAACATTACAATAACCCCTATACATAAATGAAAGATAAGGAGGGAAAACGAATAAGCAAGCCACCTAACCCCAAAACAACTTGTGCTTTTAGCTGATCTGACACTTTGTGAGTATTGGACTAGCTACAGCATCATGACGGTTGGACTGGATGATCTTGGAGGTCTCTTCCAACCTGCTTGATTCTATGATTCTATGATTCTATGACTAATGATGCAATGTGATTAATTGTGGTGGTGTTTGTAGTACCTCCTTCAGTCACTTCCACAGAGGTGCTATTGAAGAAATCTTTTAGTTGGCAGGAAGGTGGTTAATGGCAGACATGGAGAATAATTGACAACTCAGTCAAAACACCTGGGGATGAAATATATTTTGTCAAAGAGCTAAAACCCTTGTGTTGAGAAAATGCATTTTTCCCCTCTGATCCATTCTGTCAACAAAGTACTTTTCATCAGAAACATCAAAGCTGTTTCATCTGCAAATTTCATTTTTTGGAATCCCTTAATCTATTCTGTTGACAAAAATTTCTGTCAACTGCCTCAAACCATTGTATTAACAAATTTCTTTTTGTCAGTCATGATTTATTCCTCTGGCAAATACATTCTATAATACTATGCTTTATTCAATAGAGAGGACACAAGTCAGTCTCAGTCTTAAGTTTTTAGGAAATGAAAGTTGGAAGCAAAAGTAGTGTCACAGCTACTGTTCTACTGAATCTATCCCCTGACTTAGATTGTTTTAAACGTACCCAGCAGAATTAAAGTTTATGCTGAACAATACAGAGGTTGAAGTAAAGAAGTTATAGGTTCAATAATCACATTTCCTGAGTAATGTTTTCATTGCAATTTAGAATCATAGAATCATTCAGGGTTGGAAGGGACCATCAGGCTGGCCGCAGCCT